>OZ030391.1:48671858-48729358 GCA_964023965.1 Melinopterus prodromus | reverse complement strand
TCAATACTAAGATATGGTATACTTGTATGGGGAGGTACATATAAAGCAAATTTTAAGGATGTAGAAATTGCTCAAAAATACATTTTAAGGGTCATGTTGGGTGGGAGATGTGGTTATCCATCTCAAGAACTATTTTGTGAGGCTAGTCTTGAATGTACAGCAGTTATATATATATAAAAAGTTGCCTGCTGTTTATACATAAAAATCCCACTAAATGGACTAGAGTCTCTCACTGTCATTAGCCCAGGTTGGGTTCGGCTCAGTCTCACTGTGCCGAGAGCTAGATTGACTGTTTCGTTGAGATATGTTACCTATATAGGAGTAAAGTTTCGTAATTTATTACCTGAACATTTTAGAAAATATAACAACATCAATTTGTTCTTTAAGAGGATAACATCATACATACTGGAGAACTTCCAACTCTTTGCAGATGTTTTAAAATGAGTGTCTGTGTGGTTTGTCGCTGGGGTTCGGTTATTGTATTGTCGTGGTTCCTTTTGATTGTTATTGCTATGTCATGTATCACTGTCGCTGCTTGACGTGGCTTTTGTAGGTATATTTGTATATTAATATTGAATTGTGCAATTTCTCTCGCACGCAGGCTATATGCCTAGGCGAGTTTATGGATTATATTTTAGTTGTATATACTATGTAATAAGGAATGAATAAATTTGAATTTGAATCAATATACTTGACAGTAGGAAATAAAGTAATTTACACCACATGCAGTAATTACTCCGGTGCACTTGTCCGGTCTACTCACTTCATATCATTGCTAGAGCCGGTGCACTTTGGCTTAAAATCGGTGAATTCAAGAATCATTGCTGTTTTATACCTATGTAAATAATGTATGAACTATCGCAAACTCTGCTATTGATAAAATAAAACTGTATTCTGGAAACTGAATACAGAACACCGGTGTCCGATTATTACAACAACCCGATACACAGATATTGCGTATAGGTACTACAGAATCATATCTCTCACGCGTGCAGGGCTGAGGTGCCCACGAGCCAGGGACAAACGTTAAACATTGCAAGCTTAGGTGTTGTTCAAAAAGTACCAGCAAATTTTGATCAGACCATTACCTATGCAATCATCGAACTCTATAAATAATACAGAGGAAGCCAGGTCAGATTTCTTTAAATTTATTTATAGATATGCTGTCTGCAAAGATCATATGACAATAAAGTATTATTATTATTATTATCATAATAAGATTATCGAGCCAATGGGGTTGTCGTATTGGGGTTGTCGAATCCCTGGGTGTGTCGAAAAGCCTGACATTTTTTACATTGCGGTATCAGTTTGGACTTTCTTACCGCCTATATTTCTACGTTCATTCCTAGGATGGATTTAATATTGTAACAAAAAAAGGTAAACTCGACTTTTTGAGGTTCCATCATATAGGGGCGTTGCAATATCAATTTCCCTTCGTTGAAAATTCTATAATTATATCTAACTCCGTCAATAATTATAGTTTTGATACTTCTAATCTAATTTTTGGAAATCGGCAATAATAAAACTTTAAACCTTAAAACTTTTAAAACAAAAAAAAGTTTATAGTTTATTTAATTTCCTGGACAGCCTTTGAATAAGGTGAAGTAGAGAAAATTAAAAAAAAAACTAAAACTTAATAGGAGTTATTGTAGCCTATTCCCAAAAATTATATTAGAACTATTATATTAACACAGCAAATTTTATAAATGAAGTTACCGCATTGAATTAAATATTCGACAAAGCAACTGGGCAACTATTTTTGAGAACTCATAAAATAATACCCGCGACAGGGAGCTAACATTATCAAAAAAAGTACCCGTATATTGGGGCGCTCGTAGTTTGAAAGCTGTATACTCCTTTTTTTGTGCAGAATTGTATAAATACTGGTTTTGTACAGGGGCTAAAATATCGAAATAGTGACCGTTTTCGAGTGAAATTTAAAAAAAAAAACGCTATCGTGCATGAAGCGGTTAGTTTAAGGTATGCCACGCTCTAATCCAATTTGCGGACGCCATAGAATATTGAAACCCAACACTTTCCGCGTAGGATCCCAAGAGGGGAACAATTTACTACACACATACTTTCTTACCTTTCCTTTCGTTTATGAGACCTCCAAAAGAATTGGGGAGATGTTTTTATGAATATTTTACACACAACTAGCTATTAACAGAATTAAATGCAAATATAGAGAATTATTGTTACAGTGAGATTAGCAAAAATAGGGGAAAAATAGGCCCATAAATCAAATACGCTGCAAATTTTGGAAACTCGGCGAGTGTCTGGTTTCAATATTCTATGGAGTCCGCAAATTTTATTAGAGCCTGGCACACCTAAAAGCTACCACCTAACGTGCAATTTCGTATGTTTACCTCCGGTTTATAAAATTCTGCACTAAAAAGGTGCTTACTACTATTTCTTGTTTACGGCGGTTCTCACAGTACGAGCCCCCAACATTGGGTTACATCTTTTGCTAATGTTCGCCCAGTATCGCGGAAGTAACTTTAAGGCCGTCTGCACATGGGGCAACCGAAAAGAAACTGTAGTAGCGTGGATACCAGGAGACTGGGCAACTGGGCTACTCTAGTTGCAACTTGTCCGCACACGGTAAATAGTCACACAGTCGCGATTTATATAAGGTTACTCGTCTCTGGCCTCAAATCGGTACATTCTTGGGTGTGATCATAAGAAGTAAATAATAAATAAATAATTAATAATAATTAATAAATAATTAATAAATAATTAATAAAAAATTAATAAATAATTAAGCAATAGTTAATAAATAATTAATAAATAATAAATAAGTAATAAATAAATGAAAATAAATCATAAATAAATAATAAATATGAAATAAATAAATTATAAATACATAATAATAGTATATTATTTGACGAGCACATAATTAAGGATATAAATCGCGAGCATGAAGTTTACACGCGAGCCGTAAGCGAGCATGAAGTTTACACGCGAGCCGTAGGCGAGCGTGTAATCATGCGAGCGATTTATATCCGTTATGTGCGAGTGAAATACGACGTTTTATCTATGACTCATAAATTCCATTTTTAGCAAAATATTTTAAATGTATTTGTCATTGATGACGAGGCGCACTGTAACGTAACTGTCATCCACGTAGGTTTTGACAGACTTTGACACTAGCGCTGTATAACGATGACAGTTCGTACAAATAATGAGGTCATTATTTGAACGAACTGTCATTATTATACAGCGCTGGTGTCATTATAATCATTGGCGCGTATAATGATGGGGATTATATAGTCATAGATACGTATGCAATGAACTTATTATATGTGAGTCGTAGATAAATAAATAAATACGCTGTCAATATAGCGCGTCACGAAGAGACTGGGCAACGCGCGACCCAACATGTCGGGTCTCTCAGTCGGATCGCGTCGGTCTCCCAGTCGCCGGTACTCGCGTTGCGCCGTGTGTGTTGAGTCATTGAAATATACATGCACGTACCCTAGTCGCGCAATCTCCTGGTATCCACGCTACTACAGTTTCTTTTGGGTTGCCCCATGTGCAGACGGCCTTAGTCGGATCGCGTCGGTCTCCCAGTCGCCGGTACTCGCGTTGCGCCGTGTGTGTTGAGTCATTGAAATATACATGCACGTACCCTAGTCGCGCAATCTCCTGGTATCCACGCTACTACAGTTTCTTTTGGGTTGCCCCATGTGCAGACGGCCTAAGAGTTCTCAAGAAGAGTTGGATAAATATTTTTCTTGAATATTTAATTGAAAACTATATTTACGGAATTAAATGAAAATATAGAATTATGAGCGAGAGAAAATATTGATATTGGAACATCCCGGTGTGATGGAAATTGCGGCTACTGGCATTTATGAGTAAGTAATACTGAAATAATAAAAACTCTATATTTGTATATACCGGGTGATTTTTACCTGAAATTTCTAAATATATGGAAAAAGAAGAGTCCTACGAGAAAGAATTTCATTTAAAATATTAATATTATTGGGGGGAAATTCATTTCTGCTAAAATTAGCCCCCCGTGTACTCCCTTTGTGACTGGGTGGCGGGTAACTTTGTAATCTTAGAAGATAGGGTTCGCATCTATTTCTTATTGCAGATTTACTCAAAGCATTTTTTGACTCATGATAGATAGCGCTGTAATAGACAAAGTAAAATTTTTCCTACTACTTCAATTGAGAACCAAAACATTTGATTCTGCAATACATTTGTATAAAAAATACTACTTTTTTGTTCTAAACACTTGAACTTTCGACCTTTACTAATCTAGATGGCTTGTAAATAAACAACTTTTAGCGTAACCTAGGAGGAAGTGGAGGTAACAGTTTTCTATTAATATTTTTATTGTTAATATCACCCCTCGTAGCGCGTTGCGGATGGGGAGGTGGGTAACTTTGAAATCTTAAATAGAAATCCCCATTTTGTATTGCAGATTCGGATTTACGTCAAAAAGACACTTTTGTCTTATAACGAATTAGATATAATAGAAAACGTTTTAAATTGTGCTTTGCTTTTATATGCAGGTATTGAGAATGATTTGAATCCATGAAACTGTTTAATATCTAATAAAGAGTCAACCTAGCTACTAATGGGGTTATGCATCAGATGTACCGTCCCACCAACCCACCGACCCCGTGTCTGACTTGCACGCATGCTCCAAAGCATATTACATGGACGTTTTGGAATCTCAGAACTCTACAATGCCAGAAATTTGCGTTTAATTTAGTTTAGGTAATAATTTAACTAGGCTTTTGAAAATATTTATTATGGAATTGTTATCTGCACAAGAGAAAATTGAAATGGTGCTCATTTATGGAGAACCTGTTAGGAGTTTTGATGATGCTGTCAATCTTTATGATCAGCGTTTTCCGGTCAGGGTACGGTCACGCACTTTGTTTTACAGATCTGTCAAACAGTTTACTGACGAGGAAAGTGTTCAAACTAAAAAAAGAACCCGTCGAACAACTGTCACTGGATAAAATGTTGAAATTTCTGTATTAACTGCAGTAGCTAATAATCCCGCAAGAAATAGCTCACGGTTGCGGATTGTCTCGCAGTATAGTCCAGTTATTATATACATTTGGAAATGCAAATGAACCGAGAAGGCTAAATTTGTGATATGACGTGGGGGGGGGGCTAGAAAAGCTTAACATCAAATTGTCGACCAAGATTTCCTATGTGCATTTTCCGCCATCTTGAAATAATGGTTACATTCGTTTTTTTGCAATAATTCGGTTCTCCGTTGAGATACGACAATTTTGAAGTAAAACTTTTTTGTTTGTTTTGTAACGGTCTATAATTAAGGTACATTTTTTCCTATCGTTCATCGGTATTGAGATATCGATTGAAGAAGTCAAAATTTGAGGTAGTGAAATTTGTTTTTGCTATTTTCTCTTTTCTTGCGATAGATATCGAAATAATGTCTATTATCAAACTTTTACAGCCTACAATTTTACCTACAATTACGTTTTTTCCCTTCGGCCAAAATTACGATCTCCAGCGCGTCGCAAAGTCGGTAAGACTGTGCCCAGTTTCGATTTAGTCGTTTGCACGGTTGTATGTCAAAACGGATGAAAGGTTGTTCGGGGAATATTGGGAGACAAATTAAAAAAATAAAATAGACAAATTACGAAACAAACACATGAAATAAATTGATCAAATTTTTTACGCCAAAAATCATTAAGGGCCCCCTTTTATTATATTTTTCGTCGCTTCGATGGTCTTGGCTGAAGAAGCTCTTCCTCGGTTATCTCTTCGAGTTGTGGAGACCCTTGAACCGCAGGAAATGATGCTGAGATGGTCGAAACATCATCATCGTCGTCGTCGTCGTTGAATAGAATGTGGACTCTGGCGACGTTGTTGCATGTTGTGTTACTGCAGGCAAATAACGGAGCAACTAATTCCTGCTTTTCTGCACCCATTGCTAACCCGTTTCTTTCCGACGTTATGACTGGACTAGTAGTGTTATGAAAATTTGAAAGCGTCGCAAATATCATCCTTATCATTTATCGAAACACCAAGATCTTCATGACGATGATTTTAAAAATCGACTAACATTATGTCAGTGGGCCCGTGAACAAAAATAAAAATCTCGGATTTATTTCATAAGGTATTGTTCTCTGACGAGTTGTTTTTACAAACCACGGATCAGTTAATCGACATAATATGCACTACTGGAGTATTGAAAACCCGCGCTGGCTACGCCAAGTTGAACGTCAGCGTCCTTGGACTGTCAACGTTTGGTGTGGAATAATTGGCGACAAACTCATCGGCCTCGACCATTATTGAAAGCAATTTGAACGGTTGTACCGAAAATGAACTGCCAATATTACTTGAGGAACTAAGCTTAGAAGTGCGACAGAATATGTGGTTCCAACATGACGGTTGTCCAGCACACTTATCTGCAGTAGCACGTGAAAAGCTTAATCGAAAATTTATTCCAGCCAGATCACCAGATCTTACTTGGCCAGATTTCTGTTTGTGGGGCTATCTAAAAGAAAGTATATGAACAAGTGCCAACAACTTGTAAGAACATGATTGACAGAATCAGGAATGCTTGTATCCAAATTCAAGCAGACACACTTTTCAGTTGTGTACAATCATTTGAAACCCGGATCACTAAATGCTTTTATAATAAGTTTATTTCTCGAGGCAATTGAAAGGTGAGAGGTGAGGTCACGTTTATCAAGCACCCCGATAGGTGAGAGGCGAGGGGCTCACGTTATTCAATCATCTCGAAGGGAACAGAAAGCTGCTATGTCTCGTCGTTGTTCATAGGTTACGCTAAAAGTACCAGCTATCTAGATTTCAAAAGGTACAGCTTAGAACAAAAAAGTAGTATTTGTTCATGCAAAATGTATTGCATTATCGAATGTATGTATTGGTTCTCAAATGAAGGAACCGGAAAAATTTTATTTTGTTGATTCCATGAATCGAAAAAAATTGTTCGAATTAAAGTTTCTTATTTTTTAAGTACTATGCGAATCTGCAATAAAAAGATTAATATTACAAACTTACCCGCCGGCCAGCAAGGTACAAGTGGGATTAATTTTAGCACAAATGAATTTCCCCCAATAATATTAACATTTTATTTCAAACATTTTCTGCGTAACTCTACGTTTACTTTATGATAGTAAGCGCCAAGCGGTAGAGTTAGTAGGTAGAGTAAGTACTATCCTGCTACTAGCTTAATGTAAACAAGAAGAGCTAGTACGAGTCGAGTACTAAAGATAGTAACTGGTAGAGTAGAGTAGATAGCGCATGTGACTAGTACACTATCCACTTGCCTTCCCCCACCATAGTCCGCACTCTACTATACTCCTACTCTACTGGTATAAACAGCGCGCCCGCCGCCCGGCGCGGCGCCAGGTAGAGTAAAGTTAACCGAGTTGACAGCTATTGGCAGCACTTTGAGGTTAGTTTTCTTGATAGGTGTTTTATGTTTTTTTTCTACTTTGCGTTCGTTATGAACTCATAACGAAACCGGTTTCGGTGTCGTTATGAAAACACTAGGTCACAAACATTTGGTAACTTTTAGTTTTCCAAGATTGATGAAATTGACGTCAAGTGTCAGATAAGGCTGACATCTCAATCGCTATTGGCTCGCCTTAATCGTGTTTGTAAATTGTACTACAACTACCAACTATTGAAGAAAAAATACTCTAGATTGTAAGATGACAACAGCAATTTTTGACATTTATGTAAAATTAATGTCGCAAAGTAGAAAAAATCTGATGTGGCCAGGCACATGACTTTATCATACAATATATAAAATTAATAGTTTAGCTGCATGAGAATCTATTCTATTAAGATAAATCGTAGGTATTGTCAAACCATCAGCATTTGACACTACCTACACTACATCATTAGAATAATAGTTATTTATATCACAAATGCCGAAAGAACGGAATAGCGCGACGAGCGGTGATGCGGCGCGTCACCGATGGCGGAGCGTCGCCGTCGCATGTGAGCGAGTCGCGCTATGTAGTTTTCGGCAGGACTGACATCAACGTTTTTTTCTGTTGCTTTTTGAGAAATACGTATTTAAAAAAAATCAAAAAAGGTTATATTTCTGTATAGGAAATGTTAGGTTGATACCACTTCTACGTAACGTCAAGTTTAAAAAGCTAATTCAAATTCTGACAGATTTATATTCGTTCATGTCACTGTAGATGTCACATCCGTACCAACATACTAAAATATAACTACACTCATCGCTATACTTTATTTACAATTTTCTCAATTTATCGTTTTTACAATTAGATATAACAACGGGTTGATATTTCTTATCAACAAACAATCAAATTGGTGATCTTATTTTATTTTAATTTTGTACTTTGCCGCACTAGAGCGGTAACGTTCCATAGCGGTTCTCCAACCTCTGATGAAATCAGCTGTTTTCGAGTGTGACAGCCATAGACATTTCTGTGGTGACAGCACAAAAAAATATTTGTCAAATCCAGGCTACTATGTCGTTTCATATCAATGCAGATGCGACCGATCTCGATCAAATAGAATTTGCTCTTGAAGCTAAACTATTAATTTTACCAAAAAATATCATAGGCATAAATTATTCATAATTTCCTCTACTTTAATTTATTATTTAACTATTTTGACGAAATTACAGAAATGGCAGCTCATTCGCAAAATCCTTGAAAAATGCTTAGAGGAAACAGCCAGTTCCTTTGGACCCTTTTGAACCAAAAGCTTTTCAGCTCTAAGTTTGGTCATAAAACTTCTAAATACGCACTTTCGTCCCGATACCTTTAGTAGTCTCTCCGGAATCGTCGTCACAAAAATCGGGTACACACATACATACACACACACACACACACACAGACATTTTTTTGTACCTTGGTCAAAAATGTTCAGGGGACCCATAAAGACCTATTTCCGCTAAAATCTCAATTTTTTTTTTCGGCACGATTACAATACTTCATCATACTGCGTATGATAAAGTAAACATCTGATGTGGCCAGGCACATGACTTTATCATACAATATATAAAATTAATAGTTTAGCTGCATGAGAATCTATTCTATTAAGATAAATCGTAGGTATTGTCAAACCATCAGCATTTGACACTACCTACACTACATCATTAGAATAATAGTTATTTATGTCACAAATGCCGAAAGAACGGAATAGCGCGACGAGCGGTGATGCGGCGCGTCACCGATGGCGGAGCGTCGCCGTCGCATGTGAGCGAGTCGCGCTATGTAGTTTTCGGCAGGACTGACATCAACGTTTTTTTCTGTTGCTTTTTGAGAAATACGTATTTAAAAAAAATCAAAAAAGGTTATATTTCTGTATAGGAAATGTTAGGTTGATACCACTTCTACGTAACGTCAAGTTTAAAAAGCTAATTCAAATTCTGACAGATTTATATTCGTTAATGTCACTGTAGATGTCACATCCGTACCAACATACTAAAATATAACTACACTCATCGCTATACTTTATTTACAATTTTCTCAATTTATCGTTTTTACAATTAGATATAACAACGGGTTGATATTTCTTATCAACAAACAATCAAATTGGTGATCTTATTTTATTTTAATTTTGTACTTTGCCGCACTAGAGCGGTAACGTTCCATAGCGGTTCTCCAACCTCTGATGAAATCAGCTGTTTTCGAGTGTGACAGCCATAGACATTTCTGTGGTGACAGCACAAAAAAATATTTGTCAAATCCAGGCTACTATGTCGTTTCATATCAATGCAGATGCGACCGATCTCGATCAAATAGAATTTGCTCTTGAAGCTAAACTATTAATTTTACCAAAAAATATCATAGGCATAAATTATTCATAATTTCCTCTACTTTAATTTATTATTTAACTATTTTGACGAAATTACAGAAATGGCAGCTCATTCGCAAAATCCTTGAAAAATGCTTAGAGGAAACAGCCAGTTCCTTTGGACCCTTTTGAACCAAAAGCTTTTCAGCTCTAAGTTTGGTCATAAAACTTCTAAATACGCACTTTCGTCCCGATACCTTTAGTAGTCTCTCCGGAATCGTCGTCACAAAAATCGGGTACACACATACATACACACACACATACACACACACACACACACAGACATTTTTTTGTACCTTGGTCAAAAATGTTCAGGGGACCCATAAAGACCTATTTCCGCTAAAATCTACAATTTTTTTTTCGGCACGATTACAATACTTCATCATACTGCGTATGATAAAGTAAAAATAGTATATAACACTCGTTTTATAAGACGCATTGGCGCACTCGTTCCATTTGGGCACTCCTCGCTACGCTCGTCGTGCCCAAAACACCTCGTGCGCCAATTTTTGTCTTATAAAACTTGTATTATAATATACTATTATTTATTTATACAATTTGATAGGAGTTTTATTTAAGATGAAGTGGACCGAATATGAAACGGTAAAACTCGTAGAATTATACAGCTAACACGAACGTATATGGAATATCACCAGTAAAAACTATCGGCATAAACAAATGCGGGAGTCGGCATATATCGAAATTTGTGAAGGAATGGGAAAAGAAAATTTGGAGTTGCAGAATTTAAGCAAAAAATTAAAAATCTTACCTGCGCCTATAATCAAGAGGTGGTCAAAATAAAAAAGTCTCGCGTAAGGAGTACATTGTCAAACTACTCTACTTGACTCTACTCTACTCTACCAATTATTATTTTATGTGTAAACGGTTACTCTACCGTGTTCGGTATAGTAGATAATAATAATAGAGTGATAATAAATAGATAATAAAATGGATAAATACTAGGCAAGTGTACTCTACTACTTACTATCTTAATGTAAACGTGCCTTAAGTGTCTTCTTTCTCCACATATTTAAAATTTCTAGGTTCAAAAATCACCCGGTATTGTGTGGTTCTAAAACTGCAAACCCTTATATTGCGGCGTTTGCTGCTTAAGAATTACTGTATTTGAGAACAAGTGGAATATACCTCTTATGTGCATAATTTTATATTATTTTAGATTGCTTATTGATTTTGCACACTGAAATTGCGAAATCGTGTCCGGTTTGCGGTGAAATGCTAAAAACCGCAAACATGCAAGGTAGTGGTAGTTTTTAGGGTAGGATCCCAAAAGGGCCACCGTATTGGAATCATTTCCCGTCACATACCATTTTTCGTCTAATGTGAATGTACTACAATGCTCAGAAGAGCTATCTGACGGAAGTATGGAAGTGAGGTCTTTCCAAAGGACCTCAAGTCACCAACAGAACGGGGTTGTGTACATTACATGTGCAAACAAGACTTCAAGGACGTGGCTGGAGGGAAGAATTAAGATGCAGTTCTGCGCACCGTAACTGCCAGGGAAATTGTCCGACCCACCAAACTCTCGGTTTGGATACCCATACCCAATTCAGACCTGATTCAGCCGAAAAAGCCGTAGGACCTGGTTGACTTGCTGAAATCCCAGAACTCCGGGCTAGCACAGTGAAAGATCGTCAGCCAGCAGAACCGGAAGTGGGAGGAATACTCCAAAACACTAACTCATTAAGTGATAGCAAGGAGACTGGCACGTCGTGAATTATGGAGGGCGTTCTGCTCGGAGATCGACCAGATATCCGATGCAGCAAAACTCAATATAATCTTGGCGAAAATTCCTTCGAACATTACTAGACCCAAAATGGACCCCTGTGGCACTCCAGCCGAAGAAGCAGAGAAATGGGTGTCATTGAGCTCCCCCACACACGCGTTGCTTTCTGCCATCGAAATAAGACTCCTGAAAGTTCAACGCTCCCCTCACACCGTAGTGTTCAAACCACAGAGTTACTATAAAAAGAGATTCCACTTTATAGGCGAAATTGGAAGCAACACTAGCGCGCCTGTGGCAGATCGACAAACTAAACATCTTTGTATGCGCATGCCTTAGAATTGGCGGCAACGCCAAAACATAACCGCCAAACCAATCCTAACCTAACCACAACAGTGTGAAGAGGTTAGGTGCAAATCAGGTGTTCTGCCGGGCAAGTGTTAAGCACGGATGGCGTTTGGAATTACATGAAACGTTAATTAGTTGTAAGTATACTCAATATAATCTATTTTGGAGTTAATTTATTCTTTTAATTAGATCTGTCCATACGTCGCTGTGGGAACGTGGAAGATTTACGCCAGTAATGGAAGTCGCCGGCGAATGAAACATATTTAAATACTGCTGCATTCGGTGAGTTTTCTATTAAATTATTAATGTAAAATATTATTTGTTCTCAGATTTGGTATTCTCTATAAAATTACTTATTTGATGTGCTAATTTGTGATTCATTTTAAAGTTAAACGTGGCAGTGTGTGTGTATTGGTGGGTTGACACGCAGCGCCCAAGTCGGCTGCCGACGCTAGCGTAGACGCTATCAACTGACTTTTTTTTGTAAATACGATGCGGCTTTAACAGCGGCTAAATGCTACGTTAGCGATTGACAGGCTTCTGTGTCCGCAGCTTCACCAGCGGAGCAGCTAGCGACTCCTCCGTTATGTCGCTAGCTGCCTGACGCACTACTTTACGCTGAGTGTCAACCCAGCTTATAGTTTGGAGAATACCAGATTCGGTTAGACAAATTACGATATAAGAAGAATCGCGCATAAAGTAATGACTTGTTTTTGTTACATGTATCCACTGCCTGAGAATATGACCCCCGGTGCAATACACCAAAGATTGCTGTGATTACTAATTAGTATTTATTATTATTGTTGTTGTTTTAATGCAGAATTTAATTTTCTTTTTTATTATTCTTGAGAGTTATATTTATTTTTTGATATTGTGGTTGCTTTTGTTTTATTACAGAGTTTTCTGTCCTTTGTTATTATTTTATTGTCGTTTCGATACTTATTTATTATATTAGTTAATATTTAATGATATTTATATGTATATTTTTACTTATCGTATTTATTATTTTAATAAATATCCTTTTTTTCATAAATTGTGTTTTTATTTGCCATTTATTTATCAAATATGTGTAATATACGTGCGTAACTACTGTTTACAGTTGGTTTTATGTATTTGATTTATATTGTATGTCATATTATGATAATTATTCATGTGTTCTAAAAGTACATTCATAATGCATTGTACAATAATAGATGTACTTTTAGAACGTAGAATAATTGGCGTAATGCGACATACCATAAAAATTAAATGCATAAAACCGGAATAATAAGAATAAATGCTTGGAATCCGATTTCAAATTTACCGCCAGTATAGTTTAGTTCCTGAAAGCGCCACTGGAGCCGCTAGTTGTCCGTTTTGCTTCCCATTCCAATACATTGAGTGAGTCCTCTTTTTAATAGTAACTCTGTGGTTCAAACTTTGACAACAACAATCCATGAATAATGGTGTCAAACGCCGTGTATAGGCTTCACTGACCGGTCTATTACGCTGTGTCTTACGTGCATCCGTCATCCGTCATGCGTCGCCACATGTGTTTTAGTTTTTGCGTTACGTCCATCGTGCCTGTCCCACGTAGCTCTGGCGCGACGTGCGGCAGATCCCCCACTCCCACGTAGATAATAGGTAGTTCATATCTTGGGATGTTAGTATCAATTTGTCTTCGTACTGACGACATGAGTTTGTCAAAGAAACAGAAAGGGGCGTGCACGCACAGCGCCACGGACGAAAACATGCGGCGATATTAAAATATTTGATATAACTTGCGTCGCCGGATCCGTCGCCGCACCGGACGACGGACGAACGCTGCCACGTTGGACACACTCATTTTCTTGAAGCTATTTGGTATCGATGCGTTGTTGGCCTCGACGCAACGGACGCAACTGACGGATGTGACGGACGCACGTAGGACAGAGCGTTAGCCCGCGTTGGGACACATCGTCCAATTCCCTTGGAGAGGAAAGAAGGAGAAATCGGAGGCTGTAAGCATTATCTATCAGCATAAACAAGTACATAGTTTTTTTTGTTATTTCCTAGTGAAGCAATTCCTATTTGCGTAAAAACTAAATACGGCAAAGATCGAATATTCTGAAAATTGGTGAATCTGCTTGTTCGAACCCTATCATTCCTGTTAACTCTACTATCGGTTGCAAAAGTATTGAGCTCTGTGTTTGAAGGCTAGTAAATCTGCAACGGCAGAACCAAAAAAAAATTAAATAAAGTGCGTTATACTCCTGAGTCATTGTCACCTAAAAGGAGTGACTATCAACATTTTCTGCTTGTCAGTTTAACCACGAGCGCGAGCAAAGTAATAAAGGTACCCGATGTTTGCGGTTTTAAAATAATTCTCCGTTCGATTTTGTTTTTCGCTTAAACCACTTCACAAGAAAAAACAATTTTTTGTTAATCATACAGTTAGAATCTCTTTATAGATTAGCGTGTTTATTTTCTTGATTTTTTATGTAATAAAATATGTAAACGAGCTGTTTATGGACGCGGATATCTCAGAAACGAACGGTAGCAGGACAACGCAGTTAGCACGTAAACAATCCTTATTTATTGTGATACTGATCCTCATTACTCATTGATGTATAATAATAATAACAACAGTTATTTAGGAGTATATAGGAATAAAAATAAGGTGATCGATCTGGTGCGCAGGATGGTTCCCCTCGGGGCAAGGGGATTACGCGCGGGAAACGATGCTAGGCTTCGCGCGACGATTTCAAACGACCAACTCTCGGACAGTATTGAATATTTTTAAAATTTTCGGTTTTTTTTAAGCGTAGGTACATGAACTTTTCTATTTTATAATAATAATAATCTTTATAGTCCTACAGGAAATGCCCAATTACAGAACAATATAACAAAATATCATAAAAGACATACTCAGAAAAGTAATAATAATCAACACATATACAGGGTCTCCCACGACGAGCTGCTATTAGAAGTATATGGAGAACCAAATGAAATGATGTAACGCCTTTTTTTTCACAAAAATACCAAAGACCTAAAGTCGCCGAAGAAACACCAAAATACCTCGACTTCTACCAAACCTGTGCTGCTCATGCGTTTCTCCCGGATGCTCCGGCCAACCAGGGAGGTGGTCGTGGGACAGTAACCAAACGGTTCCTTGATACGATGTTCTAGGGCGCCACGTCAGTCTTAATCCGTTGGAGAAACAGCACTCGACTACGAAAGTGCAGCTGAAATAAAGGCAACACAGGGAACAAGCAAAGTAAATGTATCTTCAACCAATTTATTAGCCTCCAAACGGCAACGAGGAAATCACCAACAATATAATTTGCATCGGCATACAGGTACACAATAATTCTTGGTACCGCCAAAAAGTACCACGCAGATGATACGCCGGAGGCTTGCTTAGAATTGGGAATGCACACAAACAAAACGAAAAAAGGTCAAACAATTCAACACACTCAAGGGCTTCGAGCCCAAACCGCAAATCGAAAAAAAAAATAAAAAAAAAATAATAATAATAGCGACCGACACGAAGCTTGGCCAAACCGCGCCGCGACTCGCTGCAGAGTTGGGTAAAATCCCCAGAAACTTATTGCACCCGACGTCGATGTTGAAAAGTTGATAACAAGAATAAAGCTAAACTCGGCAAGCATATAAGAAAATTAAATTCCCATCGGCACTCAACTTGGCTTCGCCCAAATGAGAAAATAAAAGAAACTCCGAAGCCACTAACGGCTTCCGTTAAAAAAATTCTTGACCGGTCAAAGGAAATTATACCAGTGGGTACCAGTTATCCGAATTAAATTCAGAATCCACCAAGATAAATACTGTAACGGGTAATCAAAATTACGAGTACGTAAACAAAACTCGAAATTAAAGAAAAAGGTAATTAATAACACATACGGGTTGAGCACCGATGGTCCGAGCGATATCTTCGGATAATTAAACACTTAACAATTAGTAACACTGAGCTGAAGGCTCCGGAATGGACAACGATTCCTAAATCGTAGCCACACTAATCTAATATTAATCAAATGCGCCACCATAAACCGGTGTGCGAGCGGAAGGCTCCTTGACGGGTAACGATTACACAATCGTAGCGATAGTAACTACTAATCAACAAAAGGCACAACCAAAAAAAAAAAGATATATGAGCTGCCTGCTCCTTCGAGGGACAACGAGCGTCCGCCACAGCTGATCGGAAAAATATAGGACCTCTGACCTTTATCCGGAGCTTCGAGACACTGTTTGCCACCTACAGACGCTCCGATGCTAGCGTTGGATCCTCCACGACGGATAATAATCACCGCACGTGCCGGTCCCGTCACGGTGCCACCAACTCCGACTCGATATACTTCGAAAATGGTCTCGTACTAGATGTCGAAGGACCTACGCAGGGTCTCTTGCCTCGTACCAGGTGACTACTGACTTACGAAGGGTCACTCGCTTCGTGCTAGGTGACTACGAACGTTCGAGGGGTCTCCGGCCTCGTATTAGGTGCCTAAAAAGAGGAAATAGTCGTAGAATCGACCCACCAATTGCCACCAGACAATCTCATCGAATCTAAAGAGAGCTTACCCAAAAATAGATGGACACTGGGCCTACGTGAACGTGATAGAAGTTCGTTTAAATCCGCACAATGGCGTGGTGGCCAGATTTCCACTAAATCAACAACCTGGACACCTGTTGAAGCCTGGTCGAGATAAATCCGCACTACGGCGATAAGGGGGACCTCCAAACTACCAAAATCCTCTCCTATAATTCTCAACGGGCTTCCAAAAATCTATCACACGTGTACACTCCAAGATGATTGACAAGACAAGACGCCGGAAAAGCACGCTGCAAGCCGCACTACGGCCACGAAAAATAACGGCCGGAAACGCAGAAAAAACGGAAACCCAGAATTTCTGTCGGAATAGGGAAACCAAGGGAAAGTTAAACCAAGTAACAGCGGCGAACTATAGTACAAAGTGAACAACGATTTTGCAAGACAAAATTCCGTGAATCCAAACAGTAAAAACCGTGGGATCTAATTAAATGTAAATGACGGGGGCGTGGCCTAGGCAATTTTGCGCGCGGAAACCCGATGCTAGCAGCGTTCCACACCCTGCCGAGTTCCCGCCGAGCTCCACCAAGTTGCCTTAGACAGCGATAGATGGCGCTACCCATACGGAATATCAAACAAATCACGCAGAACAATTCGCCGCGTTACACTCCCCCTCTCCTCTCACAGAGGAAAATTTCCACGAAAGTTTCCGACCCAGATCCAAAGGAGCGAACCGAACGCATCAAACTGCAAACCCGTGTGTCCAACGATGCCTCCACACCAACAACTCAACTACCAAGCAATAAAAAAAGCTTGAGGGGCCAGCACCAGATGCCAAGGCGGTGCAACGACAACAGTAGGGAGGGGAAAAGGTATGGGGAGAGGACAACACAAAAGAAGGAAGGGACGGGCAGTTGCGTAAGATGCGGAAAAGTGCATCAAACCTCGTTCGTACCCATCGACAGCACTGGAAACCAGCAATAACACATAGGGACAGGAACCAGGGAACTCACCACTGCTGCCACCGCACAACCCCAACACCAGGCACCGACGACTCTCGCCCCGAAAACAAAAAAATAGAGCTGACCACAGCTCTCAACAAAAAGGGTACCACCCAACAACAAAAAGAAACTACGATAAGCAAGACAAAAACCCAGGGGACACCAGAACAAACCCCTGGGGTGGTGGTACTAACAAACAGAGAAATCCCAAAACTAAGGAAGACGGCCAATCAACCGAAATACCGCCAACCGAAGTATAACGTCAAAATGACGACAAAGCTAACAACCTAGCCGAAATCGTTTTGCAACGATGAGGAGTCCTCACGCATTGTGAGACGCTCCCTTTCCCGATCCCTACAAGAGATGATGGTAGGTGGAAGTCTTCCGTGGCCTTTTACCAGACTCTTACTGGTGGCAGGTTCGCCGTGTCCGTATTCTGTAAGCCCCGGAACACAGAGCGCTGGTGTGTTTTGCTACCTCTCGTCATTCCCATCATCCACCGCCGGCTTGAGGTCCTGAACGTGCCACACGCCCCCAGACTTGCCCACGTCGTCCTCCAACTCGTAGGTCCAAGATCCCATTTTCTTCTTCACACAATAAGGCCCAACAAACTTGGCGGCCAACTTGGCGTTGATGAAATTGGCAGCGCTTGACAAAATTTTATTTCGACGCCAGACCCGCTGTCCAACGGTATATTGAACCGGCCGCCGGCGCAAGTTGTAAATCTTCCGACCACGTTCCTGAGCCGAGACAAGCTGTTCACGGACCCTCTGGAACAACTGTTGAAAGCCCCGCACTCGACTGGGGACATCCGGGGGCTTTTCATCCTGAGCAATGACCCGGTCAAAGACACTGCCGCATCCAACGTAATGTCGACCGAAATTGATGTAGAAAGGGGAGTAACCAGTGGTTTCACTCTTGGAGGCACGAATAGCACATCCAATTGGGGCAAGATAGTCATCCCACTTTCGCTGATCCTTCTTGAGATAACAACTGAGCATAGTTTTTACTACGCGGTTCACTCTTTCCACCGGATCGGCTCGAGGATAGTATAAAGGGGTATACGAGATCTTACTACCATACGAGTCACATAACGTCCTAAAGTCCTTACTCTTCATCTGCACTCCATTATCACAGATAAGATACTGCGGCGCGCCATATACCAGAAAGACATTATCCTCGATCAACTTGGTCAAACTCTTGGCGGTAGCCGATCGAAGAGCGAACAAGAGGACGTACTTGCTAAAATAATCACTAACGACCAGTAGGGAAGCATATCCCCGAGACGAACGCGGCAACGGGCCCACGAAGTCCAAACTAATCATTTGCCATGGTTTAGTTACCTCCGGTCGTGAACCCATCAGGCCGGCGGGAGCGCGCTGTTCAGGCTTATGGGCGGCACAAACTACACATCGTCGCACATATCGGGAGACATCTACGTGCATCTTCGGCCACGTGTACTTCTCGCGAAGACGCCAGTAGACCTTGTAACTACCCACATGACCGGCACGAGGATCATCATGATATCTCTCCAAAAGCGAGCTCCGTCGGTCCGTCGGAACAACCAACTTCCAGTCATCGCCGGGCTCGACAAGACCGAAACCCCTAGACCTCACGTGTCTGTACAGTAGCCCAGCCTCAACGCGCCATTGTGGGTACCGGCGGAGATCACGCTCGACCCGGCGAACCATTCCATGGTACCAAGCATCCGAAGTCGAGAGAAAGTCGGAGGCCTCATCGGCAAAGCCCACAGCATCCATGGAGACGGGAACAGAACGGGACAGACAGTCCGGCACCACCAAGTCGCGACCCTTACGATGGACAATATCGAAATCGAATGGCTGCAATCTAACAGCCCACCTAGCCAAACGACCAGTCGGGTCCTTGAGTCGATTAAGCCAGACCAGTGACGCATGATCGGTGACCACCGTGAATCTGGTTCCCTCCAGGTAATGACGAAGTTTCTCCACGGCCCAAATAACGCCCAGACACTCGCGCTCCGTGGTAGAATAATTCCTCTCCTGACGCGTCAAGGACCTAGACAGGAAGGCAATCACCCGTTCCTCACCGTCGAACCGCTGACTAAGCACAGCACCGAGTCCATAGGCGGAGGCATCCGTCTGTAAACAAAACGGCTTATCGAAGTCGGGGCATGTCAGGATGGGGGCCGACACAAGGTGCTGCTTGATGGAGTTCAGCGCCTGATCGCATTCCGGGGTCCAAACGAATTTCACACCCTTCTTGGTGAGGCGGTTGAGGGGAGACATAATGGTAGCAAACTCGGGCACAAATCGACGATACCAGCTGGCCATGCCGGCGAATCGGCGGATCTCAGAGACACTCTGAGGCACGGGAATCTTCAAAATCGCCTCGACCTTCTCCGGATCGACACGGAGTCCGCTCCCGTCCACAATGTACCCCAGGTATCGCAGCTGTGGCATACAGAACTGGCATTTCTCCCTGCTGACCGTTAAACCGGAGGCACGCAAGCGATGCAGGACCCTCTCCAAAATCGAGAGGTGGGTGTCAAAGTCCGGGGAAATGATAACAATATCGTCAAGATACACCAGCACGTAAGGTTCCAAATCCGCTCCCAAAATTCGATCGATTAAACGCTGCCATGTTGCGGGCGCATTAGTCAATCCCATCGGCATCCGTCTGAACTGAAACAGTCCTCGCCCAGGAACAGTAAAGGCCGTATACTCCCTTGACGCCTCCGCAACCGGCACCTGCCAGTAGGCCGACTTAATATCTAGCGAGCTCAAATACTTTGCATCCCTCAATCGATCCAGTATTGACGAAATGTACGGGAGGGGGTAAGCATCCTTCTTAGTCACCTTATTGAGACGTCGATAATCCACACAAAAGCGGTAACTGCCATCCCTCTTTGGCACCAGCAAGATCGGGGAGGACCACGCACTCTTTGAAGGCTCCACAACTCCCTGCTCCAACAACTTATGCAGCTCGTCATCAATAATCCTCTGCTTAGCTGGGGAAACGGGATAATACCGGAGCTTGATAGGAGGTGACTCGGTGATGATTTCGTGTTCCACCGAAGTAACGGTCCCCAAGGTTCCACCCATAGCCTCAAAATGTCGAGACACCAACTCCCTCAACGCAGACCGCTGCGCCGGCGTCAACTCATCCCGCACACGCAAGCCACAAAGATCGGCAGCGCCATCCCCAAATCGCCAGACGTCCTTTCTAAGGTCGGGAATAATTCCCATTGCACGCCAGAAATCCATTCCCAAAATCAATCTATGGGGAAGATCGGGAACCACCATTATATTCAATATACAAGTCTTATTCATGAGGGTGAGAGGGGTTGCGATAGTGCCCAACGACTGACAGAGATCACCATTTGCCACAGCGCAACTTCTTCGGGTTGTAGAATCCAAGGATAAACCCAACGACAACAAGGCTTCATAGCCCGTTCCTCCGACAATGGTGTTGGTCGCGCCGGAGTCGAGTAACCCGAGCATATCCAATCCCAGGATAGAAACATTTAAGTACGGCCTAGAATCTCCGGAAGCATGCGAGATAATAAAATCTAGAAGGACCCGACGAGTGGCATCTCCGGCGTCCATGGTCCGGGGAAATGGTGGGGAGGAGGGTGCCTGTGGACCATTCAGGCCCTCCGATCGGAGTTTCCCGACTTTGGGGAGCAATTGGGACAAGTTCTGACCGTCACATCTGGACGTTTACATCGGTAACACCATACCTGATCGCGCTTGGTTCCACAATCCCGCGCCATATGTCCGATCCCACGACACCGGTAACACTCCATCTGCCGAACATCTCTTGGGGTCCCATCAGAAGTCGTCGACACCGGGGCAGCCTCCAAGCAGGAAGACAAACAGGCTAATTCCGGCTCAACGCAGTCCCGACTTCTTCGGGGAGGGGCCTGGTAGTGGTCGGCTCGATACTTCTTCGTCTCAAGTTGAAGGCATTCCGCCTCTAGTTCCTCCATATTGCGGACCGGCGGCAATTGCATCATGTAGAAAGGAGCCAGATTCCGGCGGACTATATCCAACTGTACCTCCCTGGACATCTGGCCATATCGGTCGAACAAAGCCTGCATGCAGGATAGATACTCCACAATGGGTTCATGGAGTCCCTGAGTCCGGTTCATGAGTTCCTGGAATAACCGGCTCCGGTAGTCTGGGGGCAAGTAGTGCTTCTTCAGGAGGCCGGAAAGGTCCCTCCACGTACTACACTTCTTGATATTCGACCGATACCACAACAGAGCCTTTCCCTGGAAAAGGTCCAACGAAGATCTATACAACTCCTCCTCCGTGAACCCCCGCGCCTTTCTCAGCTCTGTCACCCGTTCCAAAAAGTCCATCACCGATAGTGACTTAGGGTCGCCTGAGAAGTGGAGATTCCACTTATATATGGGGATCAGCCGGTCGCCAGGCCTAGAGGCCGAAGAACGCATGCTAACCTCGTGCAATGGACTCCCGCTCACGTCAGCATCCGACTCACTACCCCCGTCATCCTCGACATCGTCGGCATTTCCCAGATGGCCAGCGGTCAGAAGGGTCCCCAAGCTGGAGTCGCGAGACTTCCGCTGCAGGCGCGTCAACAGAGCGGATACCTTCGCCAACCACTCACTGCGCTCCTTGGTTGTATCTTCGTCCACCTCCTCAGTGGGGATAACATCCACGCGACCCAACAAATGAAGTACACGAGAGCAACACCGCTTGTAAGCTTCCCCGGAATGGTCATCACCAACCTCCCGCACCAACGCCTCCAACTCAGCATACTTGGCAGTAATGGCATCCAGATCTCTTTTGGCAACGAAGGCATACTGTGAATAGCGGACAGATCGCTGCGCCCTCTCAAGCTTCGTCAGGGATCGCAAGCTGGCACGAATATCCGCAACAGTCATCCCCGCGGCATTCATCCCACGGACCTGGAGTTCAAACTCCAGCTCATCTCGCTTCAAATGATGTACGTTCATCGTTGGTGCAGCCATGATCCCAAAATAAAGCCCGACAAATAACCAAAGGAATCCCCTGCAAAACAAAGATATAACAAAACCTACAACACCCGAGAACGAAACTCTAGAACAACAAAATTTCGCCAGTCCCAATCAAAGGAGCAAAGCAAAATACCGAAAAGAAACAAAAAACTAGACCCAACCGGCAAAGTCCACTATCTAATTAGCTCCTCCTAATCAATGATTAATGGCCCCACGTTGGGCGCCAATGTAACGCCTTTTTTTTCACAAAAATACCAAAGACCTAAAGTCGCCGAAGAAACACCAAAATACCTCGACTTCTACCAAACCTGTGCTGCTCATGCGTTTCTCCCGGATGCTCCGGCCAACCAGGGAGGTGGTCGTGGGACAGTAACCAAACGGTTCCTTGATACGATGTTCTAGGGCGCCACGTCAGTCTTAATCCGTTGGAGAAACAGCACTCGACTACGAAAGTGCAGCTGAAATAAAGGCAACACAGGGAACAAGCAAAGTAAATGTATCTTCAACCAATTTATTAGCCTCCAAACGGCAACGAGGAAATCACCAACAATATAATTTGCATCGGCATACAGGTACACAATAATTCTTGGTACCGCCAAAAAGTACCACGCAGATGATACGCCGGAGGCTTGCTTAGAATTGGGAATGCACACAAACAAAACGAAAAAAGGTCAAACAATTCAACACACTCAAGGGCTTCGAGCCCAAACCGCAAATCGAAAAAAAAAATAAAAAAAAAATAATAATAATAGCGACCGACACGAAGCTTGGCCAAACCGCGCCGCGACTCGCTGCAGAGTTGGGTAAAATCCCCAGAAACTTATTGCACCCGACGTCGATGTTGAAAAGTTGATAACAAGAATAAAGCTAAACTCGGCAAGCATATAAGAAAATTAAATTCCCATCGGCACTCAACTTGGCTTCGCCCAAATGAGAAAATAAAAGAAACTCCGAAGCCACTAACGGCTTCCGTTAAAAAAATTCTTGACCGGTCAAAGGAAATTATACCAGTGGGTACCAGTTATCCGAATTAAATTCAGAATCCACCAAGATAAATACTGTAACGGGTAATCAAAATTACGAGTACGTAAACAAAACTCGAAATTAAAGAAAAAGGTAATTAATAACACATACGGGTTGAGCACCGATGGTCCGAGCGATATCTTCGGATAATTAAACACTTAACAATTAGTAACACTGAGCTGAAGGCTCCGGAATGGACAACGATTCCTAAATCGTAGCCACACTAATCTAATATTAATCAAATGCGCCACCATAAACCGGTGTGCGAGCGGAAGGCTCCTTGACGGGTAACGATTACACAATCGTAGCGATAGTAACTACTAATCAACAAAAGGCACAACCAAAAAAAAAAGATATATGAGCTGCCTGCTCCTTCGAGGGACAACGAGCGTCCGCCACAGCTGATCGGAAAAATATAGGACCTCTGACCTTTATCCGGAGCTTCGAGACACTGTTTGCCACCTACAGACGCTCCGATGCTAGCGTTGGATCCTCCACGACGGATAATAATCACCGCACGTGCCGGTCCCGTCACGGTGCCACCAACTCCGACTCGATATACTTCGAAAATGGTCTCGTACTAGATGTCGAAGGACCTACGCAGGGTCTCTTGCCTCGTACCAGGTGACTACTGACTTACGAAGGGTCACTCGCTTCGTGCTAGGTGACTACGAACGTTCGAGGGGTCTCCGGCCTCGTATTAGGTGCCTAAAAAGAGGAAATAGTCGTAGAATCGACCCACCAATTGCCACCAGACAATCTCATCGAATCTAAAGAGAGCTTACCCAAAAATAGATGGACACTGGGCCTACGTGAACGTGATAGAAGTTCGTTTAAATCCGCACAATGGCGTGGTGGCCAGATTTCCACTAAATCAACAACCTGGACACCTGTTGAAGCCTGGTCGAGATAAATCCGCACTACGGCGATAAGGGGGACCTCCAAACTACCAAAATCCTCTCCTATAATTCTCAACGGGCTTCCAAAAATCTATCACACGTGTACACTCCAAGATGATTGACAAGACAAGACGCCGGAAAAGCACGCTGCAAGCCGCACTACGGCCACGAAAAATAACGGCCGGAAACGCAGAAAAAACGGAAACCCAGAATTTCTGTCGGAATAGGGAAACCAAGGGAAAGTTAAACCAAGTAACAGCGGCGAACTATAGTACAAAGTGAACAACGATTTTGCAAGACAAAATTCCGTGAATCCAAACAGTAAAAACCGTGGGATCTAATTAAATGTAAATGACGGGGGCGTGGCCTAGGCAATTTTGCGCGCGGAAACCCGATGCTAGCAGCGTTCCACACCCTGCCGAGTTCCCGCCGAGCTCCACCAAGTTGCCTTAGACAGCGATAGATGGCGCTACCCATACGGAATATCAAACAAATCACGCAGAACAATTCGCCGCGTTACAATGACAGATTGAAAATTTGTGGACTTATTCTGTTGGACAGGATCGTCTCAACTAAAATATTTTGAGTTTTCGGTTACTTCCGGTTACACCGGAATTGATCTGAACTTTTATATTTCAAATGGAACACCCTGTATTTTATCTCATTTTTTAAATCTTCATTAAATTTTAGATGAATTTTATGTTACATTCCCTATACCTAACATGTGTCACTTTTGAGATATTCATATTTTTGATTAAAAACTGACAGCTGCACGGTTACTTTTAATTACTTATAAATTATCCCCTGTGACCGTTGGAAAAAAGTTGTCCGGCAAAATTATTGTGAACGTAACGTATTATCGACAAATCGGTAGAACTCTTCTAAAAGTTATACAGGCTGTTCAAAGTATAACTTCAAAGTTGAATTCGAGAAAAGTACTAAAAGTCGATTTTTTCAAATGGCAACCCTAACATATTAATACATTTCTCAATTCTATGGAAAATTTTAGATCAACTTTGTGTACAATGTTCTATACCTAAAATGTACTTGTACCTACTGAAATCGCTTTGTAATCATCACAGTAGAAATTGCAAACATTGCCAAATCTAGATTGGTTTTGAAAACAATTGAACAATTTGGAAAAACACACCTTTATTAAACTAGTTTCTAGGTAATTTTCCATTATAATTAATTTAGTAATTATAAAATTATAAGCCTACAATAAAGCACACTATTAAAAATAAAACCAAATCGTAAGGTAATTAAAAAAAAATGCTTAATTCAATTTCAGTAACTGTTCAATAACGTTGCCGTTTTCCGCTAAACATGCTTTAATTCTTTTTAACGCATTATTGTTGGTGGCGTCCCTGATTGAGTTACCACATAACCCATTGAAAGGAGCTCGAACTCTATCTTTCATGTTCTCCTTATCAATTATTGGGTTCTCATAAACTACGTCTTTAATAGCTCCCGAAATTAATAAATCCATTGGCGTCAAGTCGGGGGAACGCGGTGGATATTTGTATGGCCCATTAAGCGGATTCCACCGATCGGCGATTATCGCTCGTTAAGCAAGCGTCTTACTGTAACTGTTATCTGCGCTGGAGCACCGTCCATTTGAAACCACCCAATAATGGAGGACCCAATAACTGATAAGGAGAACATGAAAGATAGACTTCCAGCTGCTTTCAATGGGTTATGTGCTAACACTATCAGGGACGCCACCAACAATAATATGGTAAAAGGAATAGTAGGATGTTTAGCGAAAAACGGCAACATTTTTGAACAGTTACTGAAATAGAATTAAGTGTTTTTTTTTTAATTTTCTTAACGTTTTCTTTTATTTCTAATATTGTGTTTTATTGTAGGCTTATAATTTTATAAATACTAAACCAATCATAATGAAAAATGACCTAGAAAACTTGTTTTATTAAAAAGTTCTGTTTATTCCAACTTGTTCAGTTGTTTTCAACGCAATCTAGATTTGGCAATATTTGCAATTTCCACTGTGATGTTTAAAAATCGATTTTAGTAGGTACATTTAGGTATAGGACATTGTACACAAAGTAGATCTAAAATTTTCCATAGAATTCAGAAACGTATTCATGTGTTTGGGTTGCCATTTGAAAAGATCGACTTTTAATACTATTCTCGAATTCAACTTTGATCTTATAATTTGAACACCCTGTATAACTTTTATAAGAGTTTTACCGATGTGTCGATAATACGTTACCTTCACAACAATTTCGCCGGACAACTTTTTTCCAACTGTCAAAGGGGATAGTTTATACGCAATTGAAAGTAACCGTGCACCTGTCATTTTTTAATGAAAACAATTAATATCTCAAAAATGACACGTTAGGTATAGGGAATGTAACATAAAATTGATCTAAAATTTGATGAAGATTTCAAAAATGCGATAAAATACAGGGTGTTCCATTTGAAATATAAAAGATGACATCATTTCCGGTGTAACCGGAAGTAACCGAAAACTCAAAATATTTTAGTTGAGACGATCGTGTCCAACAATAATAAGTCCACGAATTTTCAATCTGTCATTTCATTTGGTTCTCCATATACTTCTAATGGCAGCTCGTCGTGGGAGACCCTGTATACATATTTAACAGCTCATCCAGACACACGCAAATGCACAAGTTATTGTCCCTCACTATGTTCAGCATTACGGCACATATGATAGACAGGAGACCTCACCAACACATTCGTACGGGGCACCGGCAAATAAAAGCGAGAATCTGGCTGTCGGCCGTGGAACATTGAATCTACTGCAGGAGACTAAATAAGACGAATCCACCCTGCCTTCGAGCACTCTCTCCAGGAAACCAGCACTGCGTCGCTCTCTTCTTTGTAACAACCACTCCATCCCATGACGATACAACAGGCCCTCATAGCTGCATCCTCTCTCTGGGTAGGTTTCATCGATCCTAAAGGAGAGATATTTAAGAAATCTCCTCTGTGTGCGCTCCAGTATGAGTTGATGAGACACATAAGTAGGGTACCAAACCATCGAAGCATATTCTATGCGGCTACGTACAAAGGCGTAATAGAGAGTTTTCAAAGCTCTTAAGTCGGTAAACTCTCGCGTGCATCTCATAATAACTCCCATCATCCTGAGTCCATCCGCACCGATACTCTCCATATGACGTACAAAGGTCAGCTTCGCGTCAAAGGTTACTCTAAGATCCCGAATAAAGTGCTCTCTGCGCAATACCGTAGAACTAACAGTGTAATCGATCAACATAGGACTGTGCATCCGAGAGTAAGTAACACAAACACACTTGGATACATTCAGCTGCAAACGATACCGACCACACCAATCACGAACGCTGTCCAAGTTCATCTGAAGGTCAGCAACATCATTCAAACACCTTATGCGGACAAAGAGTTTAAGATCATCGGCATACGCCAGAACTGGGCAAGACAAAGAGGCGACTAAGTCATCAATGTACATACTGAACAATAGTGGGCCCAGGTTGGAGCCCTGAGTAACTCCGGACGCAGCTGTAAATCTCTGTGACGCGTAAACATTATAAAACACATAGTTAGGTCTATTGCTGAGGTATGAACGCATCAATTCCAGTAATCCTGGCGAAAAGCCCAACACACTCAGTTTACTCAACAGGACTTGATGATCGATCGAATCGAATGCTCGAGAAAAGTCGGTGTAGACCGCGTCAACCTGCCCGCCGCCGTCCAATGACTCGCTGACATACTGGGTAAACTCACAAAGATTAGTTGTAGATGATCGTCCCGGCATAAACCCGTGCTGATTAGCAGAAAGGTAAGACCTCACGGAGCTGTAAACAAACCCAAACAAGACACGCTCAAATACCTTAGAGAAGTTGGAGAGAATTGATATAGGTCGATAATTTTCAATGTGATTTGTCGCCCTTCTTAAAAACTGGCGTTACTCTGGCTAGCTTTCACACGGTTGGAAATGTAGAAGTTTGTATCGCCAGATTAATAATGAAAGCCAGTGGCTTAGCAAAGGAAAGCCTGCCACCGTGTACCAGAAAAGAAGGAATCATGTCGTCGCCCGCAGTAATATCGCCACCAATCTCACCCATAAACTGAATAAGTTCCTCCTCGGAGACTCTCGGAATGGAAATGGACGGCAGATAACTAAATTCTTCGCTCAAAGTGGTGCTTGCTCTGGAACAGTAAGCGCGCGAAAAAGACCGTGCGAACGCATCCACGACGGACGATGGCGTATCGCATACCTCATCGCCATCCCGCATCACTCCCGGAATTCTCGAAGACCCTCGCTTCATGTTCACAGATCTCCAAAACCGTGAAGGATCAGAACGCATGTTATCCTGAACCCCATGCAAGTAGTTGCGATAAGCCTGGGAAATCATGCTCTTGGTCAGTACACGCAGACGCCTGAACTCAGAAAGAGAGCCACCGCCGCCAGTTCGTCTATATGTCTTTCTATGATGATCTTTCAACTTTAACAAACGAATAATGTCAGCAGAGAACCAGCAAGGATACACACGAGTAACATTCACCAGCCGTACCTTTAGTACAGACTTTTCCAGGATGATATAAAGTATAGCATAGAATGCACCCAGAGCAGCGTCGACCGCAATGTACATCCAGATCGCGAAACAAATTCGACACCATCTCTGTATCAGCACGAATACGCTCGGACCCGGAACCTACAACATTTTCGCCAGAACCAAAAATTATTATGTTGCATTTTCGCCTCTCCCGCTCAGCGATGTCCTGGATTATCTTCTTAGAATCCATCAAAGAATGTGGAGACTGCACTGCGGTTGGAGCAGAGGATTTCAAAGCAGCGATTTCGGTTTCAAGTCTAAGAACTATTGATCTTAAGCTGTTTAATTCGCAAGCCATTACTGCACAGCTCTCACACGACCAAAACAATCCAGACTTCGAGTTTATCTTCCGCACCTCGGCGGCAGACACATCAACGCAATCTATGCTAAATTTCTTACTACAAACACAGCAACCAACCACTCGATGTGACTGGGCTGATTTACCACAACAACTGCAGTCATGCATGGCTAAATAGAGGGACCTGGATAGGACAAAACTCTCCACACCGACGGGGCCTCTCGAGGGTGACTCACAATCACAGATAACGGGCCACGGAAAGGTAACAAACAATGATACAAGAGGCCAAATAATAAGTTCAAAAACAGAACGACAATCGAACAGAAAACAACGTGGTTATGTAGGTTATATACACACAAAATCTAAACCGTGGTCTGATCGTAACTAAATCGATACTCACTGTTGCATGACCTAATGTACAACTAATGAAAGTATTTTATCCCTGAAGATCGAATCCAAAACTCACAAGAACATCAAAACAAACTGCACCAATTCGTGAACAAACACACCGCAATACTGGTTGCCTATGCATGTGGAATTGTATACATATTCTGTTTTGTGATTTATTATTATTTCACAACATTATTTCTGCTGAAAATTAGTAGTTGATGTTGACGACGTAGTTGTTCCTGGTGGTTTTGGGGCCAAAATAAACTGTCCGGAATTTTCGGTAAATGTTTCAATTTCGACAAGTATTTCTCCTAAACTATGAACGAATTGTGCAGTTACAGAAAACCCACCAACATTGGAACTATTGCGGCAACATCTTTATCATTATCTAAAATCACTCTTCTTTGTATGTACTGTTGTCGTTGTCTAATAATTCGTCATCATCATCTTCATCTTCATGCAAGTTGATTATAATTGTTTCTACAATTGAGTCAGCAATATGTACTTTAAATTGTATTGGTTTTGATTTTCAAAACCAAAAATTACGCTGGGTCTTGTGCCTTGCCAGGGCATTGCTCTACCGGTAAGCTACCGAGGCCTGTGACAAGGAATAGATATAATTCGTCATTTGAAAGAATAGTAACAGTAAGGATTGCTGTCTAACTAATATAATGACATCTATTCGACACTGGTGGAAATTGATCATAGTATGTCAAGTTTGTCGCAATTATATCTATTCCTTGTCACAGGCCTCGGTAGCTTAGCGGTAGAGCAATGCCTCGGCAAGGCAGAAGACCCCGGTTCGATTCCGGGCTGAGACCGTATCTTTTAATTAATTTTAAAAATTATTTCTCACCTTGTTTCTCTTTAAACATTATTCCATGTATACCTTACATTCAAACCGATTAATCTAATCTTGGCAAAATACAAATGCCAATCTGTAGACAAGATCTTGAGTTATACTCAAGTGTAAATTTCATTTTTTTTTGGCAAGCGGTTTAGCAGAAAAAAATGGAAAGACGAGAGTTTATTAAAAAGTTCTGAAATTGGGCACATTTTTACACTTCTCTCGCGTTTCTGTCCAAACCCCTAGGGGTAGTAAATTTTGATAGTCGATCATGATATGTAGAAATGATTCAGGAGGATAACATAATGTATTTATTTTTTTTGTTCAGTCGTTTCAAAATTACGAACCTCCAAACACAGGGCTCAATAGTTTTGCAACCGATAGTAGGGAGATTTATGGTCAGTTAATGCCGCCATACTAAAATAATTACGCCCGTTTGTTTTTTCTTGCATAGAACTACTAACATCTCAAAAACTAATTAACAACTTAAACTTTAAAGAACATTAAAGTCTTAACAAAAAATACAAATTTTTCATAAAACCAATATTTGATGAGTTTTGCTTACCAAACATTGTTCTCGAGTGCCAGGCCAGGCCAATTACAAAATGCACAATATGGAACCCTAGGATTTATTTACTTATTTTATTATCATTGAAAATGCAAGGCTGGCTCTGCAGGTAATATTTTTTATCCAACAGTATGCGAAAATGTCATATTATTTGCCCGCCTATTTGCCATCTGCATATTTCAGAGCTAGCCACGAATATAATTGTACACAATAATCGCAACAGATGGCGACCGAATAGTCTATAAAATCAAAACACAGCTTTAAAATCGGTTTGACATTGGCGATTAAAACGTCAACGTTGTTTATTTGTCAAAAGCCAATAATTAGTGATATGTCTTTAGAAACGGGTGATTTTATTACGATATTGTTGTGTAGGATATAGTATATTATAATACAAGTTTTATAAGACCAAATTTAGCGCACGAGTTGTTTTGGGCACGACAAGCGAAGCGAGGTGTGCCCAAATGGAACGAGCGCGCCAGTACGTCTTATAAAACGAGTGTTATAAACTATTTTTCTACTTTGCGTTATTAATTTTACATAAATTTCGATAATTGCGGTTGTCGTAGCTTCGGGTACACACATAGACATTTTTACGTACCTTGGTAAAAAATGTTCAGGGGACCTAAATAGATCTTTTCCGCGAAAATATAATTTTTTTGGCACGATTACAATACTTTATCATACTGCGTATGCGTATGCTAATATGCTGCAGGAAAGAGCAGTAAACGTCAATGTAGGCTCCCTATCTGTAAGATGTCTTGTAGCCAAAGGGTGCCCACCGGGTGACGCTCTCTCACACCTGCTGTGGAACCTGGTCCTAGATGGCCTACTACAGGTTTTAAACCGAGAAGGGTACTACACAATAGCTTACGCAGACGATCTAATAATTCTGCTTACAGGCAAATTTGAGGATACAATATGTGACAGGATGCAATCCGCCCTCAACTTAATCATTAGATGGTGCAAAGACCACTCACTCTCAGTCAGCCCTGGGAAAACAGAGATGGTACTCGTCACCAGTAAAAGAAAACTACCACAACATCCGCGCTCCTTTGCTTTCCTTTGCTGCCAAGGTGAAATACCTGGGCATAACCTTTGACAGCAAGCTAAGATGGGGATACCATCTGGAAGAAAGCGCAAAAAAGCAGACATCTTTTTCTCAGTGGCGCAGAGAGATAAGACGAACGTGGGGGGTTTCGCTTAAATCGCTATGTGGATATACACCGCTATCATACGACGTATGCTAACCCACTGTGCAGAACCAAACTTAAGACGGCTATCAAAGACCTCAATCACATACAAAGGACCGCAGGCCTAAACATAACAGGAGTCATGCACACCACACCGACGGCCGCGATGGAGGCAATGCTCTGCCTGCAGCCCCTTGACATTCATGTGGAGGAAGTGGCCTTGGCGGGCATCCTCCGGCTCCGTCCGGCAGTATTCTGGGAAACTAGCAGGGTTGGCGAGGCTCGTCTCCACCTCTGGCGCGAGGCTGTACTACGGACACCTCTCTTCGAGGCTCAGGTAGACGACTTTCCACTCCGCTATATCTTCAGAAGGTCCTTCACAACATCCCTCACACCGCCAACCCAGGGGGAAAAATAGGATCTGTCCACATATACACAGATGGGTCAAAATACCCACATAAGTCCGGAGTGTTCTCCCGAGCACCGAATATGAAAATCGGTCTACCACTAGGACGGTAGACGACTATAACACAAACAGAGCTGATTGCCTTAACAATCGCAGCCAAAACTATTACTGAAAAAGGTATAACTGGCAAAAATGTGCTGATCCTAACGGACAGCAAATCAACAATAGAAGCACTGTCCAGACCTCTAACAACCTCCAACCTTGTACAACAATGCACCGAAGCCCTGACAAAAGCAGCACAAGCAAACAATAAGGTATCCATCTACTGGATAAAGGGGCACGGTATAAGTAAAGGGAGCAGGGAAGCGGATCGCTTGGCAAAACACGCTGCGACGACGCCGTATATAGGACCTGAGCCAGCAATACCACCGACCCTAAAAACATTGCTCAACGAACAAACAGGAACATCCCACACTCTCTTCAAGAGTAGATGGGACGAAACCACCAAGTGCGCTTTTGCAAAGGAAACCCTGAGATCCCCTTGCCCAAAGACCACAATGTACTTCGTACCTTCAACTCACCAGAAGCAACCTCAGACTGCTAACTGGAATCTATACAGGGCACTGCAGACTAAAAAAGCAGCTAAATCGCATCGGAGTCTTAGAGAACCAAATTTGCAGAGGATGCGAAAGCGATGAAGTGTCGGCAGAACACTTTCTGTGCGAATGCCCGGCACTTGCGACATTACGTGAACGTTTCCCGGGAGAAAGAAGGGTGGATTTATCCGCCATCAGAGGGGTTCCGCCGAGCGATGTCCTCGCCTTCACGAAGGCCGCAGGATAGCTTGATGCAAACACAGCCTAGGCCATATGAACCCCTCGGAGGTAAGCAGAAGGGGCCTAATGAGGCCTAGGTGCTGTGGGAATTGTCCCACCCTCCATATCTATCCATACTGCGTATGATAAAGTAAAAGAAATCGGCAAGTAACTAAACACAAAAGGTTCCATTCTGTAAAGAATACTACAAGAAGTGTCATAATGCCTACTCAAAACACAAATGATTGTTATTTTATTAGTTTATCCACAATTAATTCTTAGCTTAGTAATATTGGCCATCATTATTGACCCATATTCAATTGCGAGTATTGTGAATTCATTATGTGCATCTATCCAAAGCAATGGCAGTATTAAGAAAGTAATTAATAATGTGTATAATAAACATCTTTCGTGGGATTTTTATTACGATAGCGTTTATTTTGTTATTTTGCTATTATGCCGTCTGAGCTAGCCATGACAAAATATTAACGTGAAGTTCTATTCGGCGAGACGGTTAGTGTGAACTGTGAACTCATAGCAAAATTGACATTTCGTTGCGCATCAGTGACGTGACGTGACGTTCTGTATAGTGGGAATTGACTTTTTAGTGTTTGCTTAATGCGTCTGTAACTTTCGAGCGAAGTTAGACTTAATAATTACAATTTAAAAAAATACACTTGTACCATTAAAAGAAAAAAAACTTTTAACGGTTCTTTACTGCCCTCCAATGGTAAAGTGCCGTATGTACAAAAATTACATAGAATATATATGAATGTTAAATATGACGTTAATAGAACCAAATTAGCCTGTTTTACGCACAAATTGTTAGGTAATATGCTAGGGTAAGGTGAATTCCTTCAAATGTAAAGTGTGTGGTTTTTGCATTAAAATAGAAAAATTGTACATTCCCGTTGGAGGGCAGCATATCATAAATAGTGTTTTACATGTGTAGTCTAAGTCAATTCCAAAAATCTTCTTTGAATTGTTTTCTTATAAACATTTCACAGGACAAGATGTTGACAAGTTATGTTTGTTTTTACACACACTATTTATACAGCTCCCAAAATGAGCTGACCTGGAAAAAAATATTTACTTCTGCACCCACATATACCTGGATATGTAAAAAATAGATCAATAATTCTTCGGCAGTAATCGACAATCTTTTGTTTAGAAGCTGAAGAGAGTAAAACAGTATCATAAGTTGGTACCAAATACAAAACAGTTTTGTGGGGAATAATAAAGATATACGTACCCTGCACATAAGCTCTATTTCGGCTTCGCACACTTCGCTTATCTTCCGTTTCCTAGGTTCACTGGAACAGAATATCGGCGAGAGATTATGGCAAATCCCCAAGTAAATTTCTTCTGTTTCCTCGGAATCCCCCCACAAACCCATCTCGATGGTCCAGTAAATCAAGCCACCGGCGATAGCTACTTTGATGCCAAAGCCGACGAGCGACAAAAATCTTCCAAATGCGCCTTTCTTCGATTTAGTTCCTGGCTTGCAGTCGCACAACTTTGGTGCACACATTTTCCGTAGTTCGGCTCCTGTGCATACCCTTATCTTCTTTGCAGGCACTGCTGCGATTGCTGAAAAGGGATTTAGGAGAATATTTACATACACATAGGTAACGAATGGTCATGATTACTCACGTGGTACGATGTATCCAGCTCGTTTCACTCCGGGATAGCATGGGTCTGGTTTTTTCTCGTACACTAGCAAGTTGGTCTTTTTGGCACATTTCTTCTTGGCAAGTTGCTTAGCTTGGTTAATGCACACGCGAGATTTATCCATTGTGTCCTTAAATATTTACATTATTTGTTATATAATCACTGGGGTGTCATCTTGGTGGGTGACATGAGCGATTTTTTTGTTGCAAATACACTCTAGATATTATACGCTGTTGCTTTCAGTGAACCTAATCTAACTGGAAGGGACGGGCGCTTTACATTAGCTGGCGAAATTTGAGGCGGGCGCACGCAAAAGAGATGTGGGGTATATGTGACTGTCTGACTGCCGTAAGTGGTAGATAGCGGAATGCAGTAGTGTTTCTTTAATTGAAAACGATATCTCAAAGAAAACTATCGAACCGTCAGACCGCATACGGCCATATGGTGCCATATGAGATAGAAAGAGATGGCTACCCCACATCACTGCGGGATGCATACCAAATGCATTTGCCGCACTTATAGACCATGGCGCCTCCTTTCTAGTTATACGTATGAAATTTACATTTTACTGCTTGCTATAATACCATTAACAAGAGTTAAACTGTAGGCCCTACGGCGACAAGTGGTTTTTGTTATTTTGTCACCTTTTGCCGTAGAGGCTATCTACCAACCGGTGCAATAGAATCTACACTCGGCGCACAGAGCATAGCTCCAATGCGTGTTGTGTTTGTATCGCACTCGCTTGCACTCGTTATGCTACCTCCACACTCCCCTCGAACGTCTCGACGAAACATTTTGCGAGGCGCGGCGAGACGTAGTGCGCAAAGGCTACACTCTACACCAGTGGTTCTTAACCTTTTGGAAGTCAGGCAGCACTTTTGATCATACCAAAAAATCGCGGAGCACCAAAAACATTGACATAACTTTTACTCAAAATTAAAACGATTATTAAATAACAGTTACAAAATACCATTAATTAGAAAAAATGTAAATATATTAATAGTCTACCTATTTTTCAGCAGAATTAATTTTTAGAAATCAAATGTCATTCTGTGTATGTTTTATATGGTCTTATATGTTTTTTTCTATTCCTTAAGAAGTTACAGCCGTTTGAAATAATAAACCAAGAAAAATAAAAGATAAAATACATATCAAACAATGCGAAAACGAAAAAATAACATAATCTATACCCATTACAACAATAAAAAGTAAATAAATTTTAGTAACAAAATAAAATCCATATATAACTTTTGATCTAAAAGCTGAATGTCATTCCGAGTAAAAATGTTCATATTGACTTATTGGTTTTCTCAATTCCTTAAGAAGTTGTAGCCGTTTAAAATACGGTTTTATTGATATTTTTATCAGCTCTAACATTTTACCGAATTGAAAAATGAATACTGGAATGAAGTTTATTTGCGGCGAAAATCATTAGTCTGATACAGAAAAAAAGATATATGTTTGTATAAATTTACAGAACATACCGGGAATGTTGGAATTTATTTCTACAAACTCTTGAATGTTTGAGGGAAAAAGCACTCTCGATGTACCGAATTGCTTCTGAAGCTTTCTTTTTACCCGTATTCACACAACTCCACATTTTGTGTGTGTGTATGTTTTGATTTTCTGGCTCCACAAAATTTTGTTCGTGAACTATGACCTGGTGGTTATAAATTCCACCACCTATTTGGTATATTGTGATAGTTCCTCCAACCATCTGTCATGTTTGCGGTAATATAAATTTAAAAATAATAAAACTTTCAAAACCTTTTTAGTTTGTCAAATATTAATGTAATTGGGCTAGATTCTTTATATTAGCAGTTACGTGCCACCTACTCAAGTAGTTTTTATACGCTCATTTTTAATACAACTTTATACTAAACTAAGACTTAATAAATCCGCACAACAAGTGGATGATATGTAGATAAGGGCAAAAATATATATATTATCAAAACATCATGTTTATTATCTTTATTTTAGGAAATATATCAAAATGTTTCCATATTTTTTTCTGGCATCTGTTGCAGAGCTGTACCCATTTTTATTTTAATTGTGTTATGTTCTAAATTCTTTATTTATATTATTCATATTTACTACTATTTGAAAATTGTAAATGTTTTTTTCTACTTTGCCTTCGTTATAAACTCATAACGAAACCGCTTTCGGTGTCATTATGAAAACACTTGATCACAAACTTTTAGTAACTTTTAGTTTTCTAAGATTTATGATATTGACGTAACAAGTGTCAAATAAGGCTGACATCTCAATCGCTATTAGTTCCCGTCAGTCGTAGTTGTGAATTTTACACTAACTACCAACTATTGAATATAAAACTACTTTAAATTGTAAGAAACAACCGCGTTTTCGAACTTTATTGAAAATTAATGTTGCAGGGTAGAAAAAATAGTATATAACGAAACAACTCGTGCGCCAATTTTTGTCTTCTAAAACTTGTATTATAGTAGTAGTAATAATCTTTATTCCAACATCCAGCTTTGTACAGGTTTATTACACAATTAGTTTCATTTAATAAATTTCATTTGGTTTCGAACGGGCTATTGGCTTTCTGCCCTGCTCCATCTCTTATTTTGGGTGTCTTCTTGTATTATAATATACTATAATTGTTAGTTTTGTTGAAGTTAGAATGTTTTGTACATTAATAATATTGTTCAATTTTCAATGTAGTATTTTGTATTAGGTAGGCTTAGAATTGGTAACTATGAATTTTTATTGATTTTGTATTGTATGTCATAATATATTTTTTCCAATAAACAACGCACGTTATACAACCGCATTCAACAGCATTTTCCTTAACAAATAAAAGGAATCAGCTACAGATATACAGTCCACTCATTAAATCAACAATCCAACAAATATAGATGGAAAACTGGTTTATCGACGGTAAAATATTCAAGGGGCAAGGTAGTTTGTCGGGCAACTCCGTCATACGAAGAAGCAACCGTAGACACGTGTTTCGGACTATTAGTCCTCATCAGTACGGTATAGCCAAGGAGTAAGATGGAAATAATATACAGTCCACTCATTAAATCAACAATCCAACATTTGGTCCACCCAACGCCGGATACCTATACATCGCCGCATCTCAAAGCCCTCAAGACTTCCTGCAGCACAAGGAACGCAGGCAGCCAAGGCATCGAGACTTCCTGCAGCACACAGAACGCAGGCAGTCATCAGGCGCACCGTCACCACATCACAGGCAGTCAAATACTTCTGGTGATCGGAGCAGTGACAGTTCGTCTCATCTCATATCAGTCATCTCATCACACAACATTTACTATCATTCCCAGCTTGTAAGTACCCTCTAGGAGTATAAACGATCATGGATTCTCTCATTAAAAAACGCGCAAGTATAAAAACTAAACTAACATTATTTTCTAAATTTCTAACCAATTTAGAACTTTCATACCCAGATCACATTATTACTAATGCGAGCATATTAATTGAATTACAAGAAAGATTAATTCGTATTGATCCTTTATTAGAAAATTTTGAGGTAATTCAAGAACAAATTAATAGTTTAGTAGATGATCCAGAGCTATTGACTCCGGATTACGAGCTATTTGAGCAAGCCTTCTTCGTCGCTGTAGGTAGAGCTAAAAGTATAGTTCTAAAAAGTCACAATACTGACTCTTTGCAATCAACGCCTCCTACTGCACAAGTGGCACAGCAACATTTTGTTAAGCTTCCTACAATTAATTTAAAACCTTTTAACGGATTTTACGACAATTGGCTAGAATTTCGGGATACTTTCAATTCACTAATTAATAATAATGCAAACATCGATAACATTCAAAAATTTCACTATCTCCGGGCTTCTTTAGGGGGTAGCGCACAAAACATCATCAAATCATTAGAATTCACTGCAAATAATTACGAGGTTGCATGGAAACTTGTGTGCGAAAGATATGATAATTCTCGGATTCTGATAAATAATCACCTAAAGGCACTCTTCAACATTGATGTTATTCGCGAAGAATCGAAGGTTTCTTTGCGAAACATCATTGATACAGTAACGAAACATTTAAGGGCTCTCGAAACGTTAAATGAGCCAACAAAACACTGGGACACATTGATTATTTATCTAATAACTACTAAATTAGACCATACCACGGCACGCGAGTGGGAAGAATTCAGATCAAGTCATGAAACCCCAACACTTGAAACCTTAAAAACATTTTTGAAAAACCGTGCTGATCTTTTAGAATCTTTAGACCAAAACAAGTCGTATAACCGAAAGCCTAGAAATGAACAACTATCAAAATCCTTTGTATTATCAAAGGCTTTTTGCGTAGTATGTAAGAACGATCATTATATACACAACTGCCCGATATTTTTAAAACTCACTGTCAATGAAAGAATTGACAAAATAAAACAGATTAAGGCATGTTTGAATTGTCTGCGCCTAGGTCACATAATCAACGAATGTCGGTCCTCTATGTGTAAACATTGCAATCGAAAACACAATTCATTATTACACATCAACACAAACCAAAATGAAACTGTAACTACAATGCCTACCAATGAGACCAAATCTGTAAATCTCTCCTCTCGATGTGGAAATGACTCACAGGTTTTACTATCCACAGCGCTCATTTTAGCATTAAATCAAAAGGGCCAATCTATACCAGCTCGTGTTCTTCAGGATTCTGGGTCCCAATCCAGTTTCATAACAGACGAATTTTATGAACGCTTACAGTTAAACAAATCAGATATTAGCATGAACGTAAGTGGCCTAAATCAGTCATTATCACATATACAGTCAAAAACAAATATTTGCATCAAATCAAAGATAAATAACTTTAACACTCGATTAACATGTCTTATAGTACCTACAATTACTTCCAATATACCAAACTTCCGTTTAAATTTAGAGCATTTTAACATCCCAAAAAATATCAAATTAGCAGATCCAACTTTTAATGTGCCAAATAAAATTGATATATTACTTGGCGCAGATTGTTTTTGGAATCTTATATGTGTGGGCCAGATACATTGTACTCGTCTTGGACCGATTTTACAGAAGACACGACTTGGCTGGATTATTGCCGGCCCAGTGACAGAATCCTCTATTCCAAGAAACGTTCAATGTAATTTTAACAATTGCGAAATAAACAAACAAATTGAACGTTTCTGGGAAATAGAAGAAATTTCTAGCACCAGGATTTTTACTAAAGAGGAAAGAGCATGTGAGGATCATTTTAACAAAAATACCAAACGAGACAAAGACGGAAGGTTTGTAGTTACAATTCCATTGAAGGACACCCTTGATAAACTTGGCGATTCATATGACTGCGCTAAGAAACGCCTATTATCCTTAGAGCGTAAATTTGATAGAAATCCCACTTTCAAAATGGATTACACAAGGTTTATTAATGAATACAAATCTTTAGGTCATATGATGCTCAGTACAGCAGATTCAAAAATTTCATATTATTTGCCTCATCACGGTGTAATTAGAGAGAGTAGCGAAACTACAAAACTTAGAGTGGTTTTTGACGCTTCAGCAAAAACTAGCAGTGGTATCTCTTTCAATGAACTCCAAATGGTGGGCCCTACCCTCCAGCAAGACCTCGTTTCTTTACTTATCCGATTCAGAAAACATAACGTAGTTATCGCCAGTGACGTCGAAAAAATGTATAGGATGGTAAACATAAATCCCGAACAGAGAGCACTGCAACGCATTCTCTGGCGTGAACATCCGTCAAAACCTATCGATGTCTATGAATTAGCAACAGTAACATATGGCACATCTTCGGCACCGTATCTAGCAATCAAATGTTTATATCAAATGGGCGTGGAATGCACTGACCCAAAGACAGCCAATACGATTATGAATGACTTCTATGTCGATGACATGTTAAGCGGGGCTAATACTGTCGAAGAGGCCATCCAATTAGCAAAAAATGTATCGATAGAATTGAAAAAATGTTGTTTTCATTTGCGCAAGTGGGTTTCAAATAAACCAAAAATAATTCAAGAACTCGAGCCTGAGAGCAAGATAAACACTATTGATTTTGGCGTAAACGAAAACACTAAAACACTAGGTATAGTTTGGAATGGGTACACAGACAAATTAGTTTTCAACATAAATCTTGAATTCAGTAAATTTGTCACTAAACGCATAATGCTTTCTGAAATCTCCCAAATTTTTGATCCACTTGGACTGCTGGGTCCATGCATAATTACCGCAAAGATTTTATTGCAAGGCTTGTGGCGTGAAAGTATTTCCTGGGATGAAGCATTACCCTCACATTTACACACAAAGTGGCTCTCATTTAGAAAGGAACTTACGAACTTAAATAAATTACAAATCCCGAGACAAATCACATGTTCACGCCCAATTAACATAGAGCTGCATGGCTTTTGTGATGCCTCTCAAGACGCATATGGAGCATGTGTTTATATGAAATGTACAGATCAAAACGGTACATGTTCGACACAACTCGTATGTGCCAAATCAAGGGTAGCACCAATCAAACTTTTAACAATTCCTAGGTTAGAATTATGTGCGGCAAATTTACTAGCCAATCTAATGAAAAAGGTAACTTTGTCATTGAATATGGAATCACAAATAATTTATTATTGGACAGACTCGACAATTGTGCTGAGTTGGCTTAACACTCAGTCTAATTTATTACAAACTTTTGTGGCTAACAGAGTTACAAATATTTTAGAAACCACCAATTTAACATGTTGGCGTCACGTGCCGAGTGAATGCAATCCCGCTGATCACTTATCACGAGGTGTTCGACCAAGCGAATTGAGCTCTTTAAGCATATACTGGCACGGGCCGAATTGGTTACTTGAACCTGAAAGAGCATGGCTGCATTCAGATTTTAAAACCGTTGAATTACCCGAATTAAAGAAAAGAACCATTATGTTAAAAAGCAGTATAAATGTACCATTATTTGATTTTAAACATTTTTCCGATTTTACTAAACTGGAACGTATTACAGCATATTGCCTACGATTTATTTCGAATTGTCGAAAGCATAAACCTGACCGCGAAACCCAATATTTTAAAGGTCACGAATTACGAGCAGCTAATCATGCTTTAGTTAAACTATCGCAGATTGAAACTTTCCACCAAGAATTTCAAGCATTGCAGAATAACGATTCTGTAAATCCTAAGAGTAAGTTATTTCACCTTAATCCATTCTTAGACAAAGATAAAATTATACGAGTGGGAGGTAGCCTAGGTCAATCTAACTTCATATACAGTAAAAAATTCCCAATAGTTATATCTTCGAAAAGTCATTTCACTCATTTGTTATTTATAAGAGAACACAAAAGGTTATTGCATGCTGGACCGCAACTACTATTAGCAAATTTGCGTGAACAATTTTGGCCAATTCATGGACGCAACTTAGCGCGAAAAATTGTCCATAATTGCATAACCTGTTTTAAGGCTAAACCAACAGGTATACATTTAAAAATGGGCAACTTACCCCAACCAAGACTAATACCAGCACCACCGTTTTTTAAAACCGGTGTAGATTACGCAGGGCCATTTTTACTCAAAGATAGAATGGGACGAGGGTGTAAAATTACTAAATGTTACATCAGCCTATTTATATGTTTCGTTACACATGCTATCCATTTAGAATTAGTATCAGATTTAACTAAGGAGGCCTTTATTGCGACTTTAAGGCGTTTTGTTGCTCGTCGAGGAAAGCCTGCTCAAATGTTCTCTGATAACGGAACCAATTTTGTCGGAGCAAATTCGGAAATGCGCAGTTTCGGCGAGTTTTTACGTAATAACGCTTCTAGCTTGAGTGCCAATTTAGAAAATGAAAATATTCCATGGTCATTTATACCACCCCATTCTCCACATTTTGGTGGTCTCTGGGAAGCTGGGGTAAAGCTTACAAAATATCATTTACAACGTGTTGCTGGTAATGCTAAATTAACCTTTGAACAATTTATCACATTATTAGCACAGATTGAAGCAACACTTAATTCACGACCTCTTTCACCCCTATCCAACGACCCTTCAGACTTAACACAACTAACACCATCTCACTTTCTCATTGGAAGACCTATTACTGCAATACCCGACCCTGATGTGACTGAACTAGCAGAAAATAGACTAAGTCACTATCAACATATCCAGAAGCTCCATCAACATTTTTGGAAGAGGTGGTCTCTGGAATATGTGTCAGAACTACAAGTACGTTCCAAGTGGCGAACAACACAGGACAGTCTACAAATTGATGATCTGGTGCTGCTAAAGGAAGATAATCAACCTCCTCTGAAATGGCGTTTGGGAAGAATAACTCGACTATATTCCGGAAAGGATGGAATTTCTCGTGTGGCGGACGTCAAGACTGCAGAAGGAACCATAAAACGATCATTTTCAAAAATCTGCCCGTTACCTAAAAGATAGTTTGTTTAAGTAGAGACTACAACAGATCTTATTCATTCTTAACTTATTTGCATTCGTTATTACTTTCATTATTATAATTTGAAATGTTCCCTTTCAAGGCCGGGGGTATGTTCAATTTTCAATGTAGTATTTTGTATTAGGTAGGCTTAGAATTGGTAACTATGAATTTTTATTGATTTTGTATTGTATGTCATAATATATTTTTTCCAATAAACAACGCACGTTATACAACCGCATTCAACAGCATTTTCCTTAACAAATAAAAGGAATCAGCTACAGATATACAGTCCACTCATTAAATCAACAATCCAACAAATATAGATGGAAAACTCTGTTTATCGACGGTAAAATATTCAAGGGGCAAGGTAGTTTGTCGGGCAACTCCGTCATACGAAGAAGCAACCGTAGACACGTGTTTCGGACTATTAGTCCTCATCAGTACGGTATAGCCAAGGAGTAAGATGGAAATAATATACAAATATTATTATTTCAAAAACATACGGTAAATGAGTCAACAATTTCGGCTGGCATAAATTTGCGGAGCACTTGCAACAAGCTCGCGGAGCACCGGTTAAGAACCACTGCTCTACACTCTCGATGGACAGCAGCGTTAAGTACATATGCGTGCTTAGAATTACAGGTCGGTCATAATCTGCTTCAAAATATAGCAAACAGTTTTTCTTAAGAAAGTTATTTTTTTAATGGAACGTCCTATATCTAATTATATTTTTGGATTCTACGCGTCGTTCTGCACAAAAATGTACTAGTACACACTAGTGCTAAAATAAACCATGGCAGAGATACCTAGTCTACTTCATAAAAAATTGATTTTTCTATCACTAAGCGCTTCTACACCAACATTAACTATTAAACCAGCTATGTATTTACCTAAAGTAATGCTTTCTCGAATGATTTCATCCTCATTATAATAAAATAAAAAAATTAGCACAGCTGCAATTTAATATTATAATTTGAAATAAAATTTTACTTATACCCTGTAGGCTATAAAAAGCAGTGCTAAACAAATTATTAAGGTATCTGTCAGTGGTGGTGATATTGTTAGGGTTGTTAAGTTGCATTTGCATAATTTTGGGAAATATGGCGAACTTTTTCCAGGAGAAACTAATTGACATGATGTGGGTCTTTGGCGAATGCAACAAAAATGCTTTATTGGCAAGTTAAGTTGACAGATACCTTAAAAGCTTCTTTAGCACAGTATTTCACAGCCTACAAGGTATAAGTAAAACTTTATTTCAAATTATAATATAAAATTGCAGATGTGATAAAATGTTTTATGTTATTCAAAAAAGATAAAATATTGTGAGAAAACAGTACTTTGGGTAAATACTGGTTTTATTGTTAATGTAGATGTAGAAGCACTTATTGATGCAAAAATCGAGTTTATTACGAAGCCTAGTTATCTCAGCAATGGTTTATTTTAGCACTAGTGTGTACTAGTACTTTTTTTGTGCAGAACGATGCGTAGAATTCAAAAGAAGAGTTAGATACAGGGTTGTTCCATTTAAAAAAAGGAAAAAAAGAAAAAACTGTTAGCTTTATTTTGCTGCCGATTATGACCAGTATGTACACAATTTGGATATGGTAGGTAATCACAATAATAGAACGCTTCTTACTTAATTGCAATCTAAACGTGCGAAATAAGATTCAAAACAGTTATTGAGATAAACAGTTTTTCTTAGACTAATGTTTTTCTACAAAAATGCCAATAAATCAAAAAGTATAAAGTTTAGTGTGGGTAATGTTATGTTTCGTTGGAGTAAAATTTAGCGAAGAGTTGTAAATTGTGCCGAAATATAGGTGGTTCCATTTAAAAAACATAAGTTTGGGTTGGTACTACCTTATGGAACAACCTGTATACATGCTAATAATTATAAAATGTTCGTCTCGGCGTTCTGTATATATGAGTGAAATCAGTTTTAAAATATCTTCATTAACAGAGGCACAATCTTCCGAGATCGCACTGTTGCGACACCCTGTATATAAAAATTCTATTGCAAATTAAAATTTTATATCAACATCAAGTATTCGTATTTTGAAAATAAATTGATTTTTGGTCAATTCGTTACCTACTTTTCGGGTTGCATTGATTCTCGATCAACCCTTTCAGCACACGTGTTTGATGTCATAAATCAGACCCCTGTCGTAAATAATACCTTCGGGTACTCAAAAAAAACCCTTTGACTTCGATCAAAAATCGATAATGAATTGTCTGATGCGAGCGGCTACCATAGTAGGCGCATCAGAGGGACTATCTGCATCCGTAGAGACTTCTGCCAATTCGAATGTTAGCGGATATGGGTGAATGTGGGCGAATGAACCGTCCACACTCTCCCGATTCACGGTCTCTCGTTATGTCTCGCCGAGAAATAACGAGAGTCCCGAAGACGTATACTAACTTCCACCAGTGCGCTCGAGCAGGTGCGCCCGAGTTTTAAAAAAGAAAATGCTATAAGAGCTAGTGAACGATTTACTCACGGGACTTTATACCGCTTAAAATGTTTCAAAAATACACCTTGCATGTTGCCGGCGTCGGTTATAAACACCTTAAAGCCACCTGTAACGTCCATGTTCCCGTTTTATTTTTTTTTGCGTTTCTACCGAGAAACGACCACGATTTAGAAATTTTAGTACCTGGACAAAATTAATCTTTATAAAATTCTGAATAGAAAGATCTATTCCACCTTTTCTTAAATACAGTGGTTATCACACTGGACCAGTACGAACGTGAGATGACCCGAAGGGGTCGTGTGTGAAAGACTCCACTCCGACAACACGTATTCTATGGTTTGTGAGCTACTTTTCTCTTGATGGCGATAGAGTGTGCGCGTTCTTTAGTTTGGCTCGTGTCTCTGTATTTACAGAGTACCGCAATAGTCGCCATTTTATCTCCAACAAAAGGCGGCAAATTTAAAATATAAAGATAATAAAAAATCTTTTTAAAAATAATTGCTTTATTTTATATTATTAACAAAAATGCGTATAGCAACACTTCTACTGCTGTCAGCATATTCTGTAATGTTTACATTGGACTGACTTTTTTTATTATAGTCACGTAGAGAAAAGAAAAAACGTGTTCTTAAAAACAACTTAACAATATTTATTTATTTTAGGACATAGGAACAACAATATCAAAAATATGACTAGAAGTAAAAATATCAGATGCAGTTTCGCATGCGAGTTCATTACATAATAGTTTTGCTTTAATCGACTGAAAATATAGTTCAGCCATCTGAATATACTGAAATAAAGAAATATTTGGAAAGACTAGTATATTTTCATTGTAACATTTTAACTTAGTTAACAGTGACAAATTATTAAGAGTGCTACTTGGTTCTGTAAGAATATTATAACAGTCTGAACACTTTTTTTACTTTAGATAAAATATTACTAGCGCATAATATAAACTTTCATCATCTGCACCAGAACTAAAAATATATGGATCATAATCACAATCTATCAATTCCTTAGAAGAACTGTTTGTTGAATTACCATTGAGATTCTTGCAATTACGTACTAAATGTTCACTTTGGTCCACAAAATAATTCTCATGTACAATTTGCGATTCATGCTGAGCCAAAGTAAAGAGTCTTAATGCTGTTTTATTAATGCTTGCTCCAAGGATTGGTCTCCTGCTCCTAATAACTGAAAATAAATTTTCATTTGCGAAATGTCCAAGGAATACAAACTGAAAATGTTGTCTTTGTACATATTCTTCTTATATATCAAGTGCAGTCTGTGATGACAAAAGCAGGCCACTTTGAAATACCATCCATTTATTTTTTACATTGAGACTTCTACTAATATCCATAAATCCTCTCACAAATTGTACAGTTTCGTCGTGTTTTTCCATATCTTTTTCACCCATTTTTTTATGACGTCCTGCCATATTGGTAAACCATTTACATAGTTGGTTAACAAACTAAAGTGTTGTCTGATGTTTTGTGTCTATATGCCTTTGGTGACTTAGTAAGTTATTGCTGTTCCAGTGTTGTGATGTAATAATGCATAAGCTGTATTAACATTCATCTTCTGAAAATGGTTGGGGTCAAACATATATTGTTTCAGTTTTGGGGCCCTTTCAGTTTCTTATTACAGTCCAAGTCATATACATTTTTGATGGCTTGTACATCAATGCAATTTGAGGGTAATTCATACTTCTCCACAATATTCTTATCAGTATAAAATGTTTTATGCTTCAACAAGCTTCCTGCTATATTTTTATATACATGTATGGGGTCAGGCATGATATACAGGGTTCTGCAACTCAGCTCCCGTTTTCTGTAACTCAGATACTAATGAAGCTAAGAGTTTGACATTTTGCAGGCTTATACAGGCCGTCCCAAATATGTGCAACGCCATGGTGATAAATGTTTTAAATTGCATGCTATTAATTTTGTTACACTTTTGGAAGCCTTTTATGGTTGCCTACATACCACCAAAATTTTATTGAGATCAGTTGAGTGCCTGCAGCGCTAAATAATAAAAACCAAGAAAAATTGATTTTGCATCGTTGGCTTTAAAACTCAATAAAAACCAGAAAATGCACCTCGTTAACAAAATTTTCGACATGCTTATTAAGTTAGATCTTATAGTCTCGTTAACCAAGTGTCATTGATCCAAATTATACAGGCTGACGAAAATCTAGTGTCAAACTTGTCAAATTTCAAAGCGTGTTATTGTTCTTATTTTGAATTGGAACCCATACTTTTTTTAGGTGAAACGATACAGAATTAGAAAATAAACATGTTTCTAAATACAACCCCATCACAATTCCCAATATTTTAAAACTTAGTTCGGGTTTGTATCGACTGTGGTGATGTATTGGAGGGTGCAATAAAAGCCGCTTGTCAGTTAGGGGTTGTTTTACTTCTTAAAAGTTTTCACATTAGCCATTAGGCTAATGGCTAATGTGAAAACTTTTAAGAAGTAAAACAACCCCTGACTGACAAGCGCCTTTTATTGCACCCTCCAATTTTAAAAGTTATTCGCCAAAAACTCATTTTTCAACATTTCCAACGGGAATTGTTGGTAAAAAATATCGATCGTGGCGTCGAAAAGCAATTTATTTCATAAAACATAACGCAGAGAAGTATTTTAGATTTGAGTGTACTTAATTAAGTAGTTGTTCGAAATGTCTTCCGTGTTCTTTGTGGCACAAACGAAGACGAGTATGAAATGACCTCGCCACTGCTCTTAATAGGTCGGGCGTAATAGTTTGCCCCGGATTCTTTCTTGCATGTTTTCTGGTGTTGTTGGAGGTTCAGTATAAACGATGTCCTTAGCGTAACGCCACAGTAAGAAATTCAGTTTCGTTAAGTTCGGTGATCGAGGAGGCCAAGCAACTGGTCCTGTTCTTCCAATCTATGGATTTGGGAAAAATTCGTTGAGTTGGTCCCTGACTTGTAACGAGTAATGTGCTGGAGCTCCATCATGTTGCAATAAATTTGGCAATTGAACAACTACTTAATTAAGTACACTCAAATCTAAAATACCTCTCTACGTTATGTTTTTTGAAATAAATTGTTTTTCAACGCCACGTGCGATATTTATTACCTAAAATTGCCGTTGGAAACGTTGAAAAATATTTGGGGTTGTATTTAGAAACAATGTTCATTTTTAATTCTGCATCGTTTCACCTAAAAAAATGTTTGGGTTCCAATTTAAAATAAGAACAATAACACGCTTTGAACTTTGACAAGTTTTTGGTCACCCTGCATAATTTGGATCAATAACTTGGTTAACGAGACTACTAGATCTAACTTAATAGGCACGTCTCAAAATTTTATTAACGAGGTGCAATTTGTTGTTTTTATTGATTTTTAAAGCCAACTACGCCATATAATTTTTTTGTGTTTATTTTTTGCGCTGCAGTCACTCAACCGATTTCAATAAAAGTTTGGTGGTATATACGCAATCATAAAAGGCTTCCAAATGTATAAAAAATGTATAGCATGCAATTTAAAAAATATATTACCATGGCGTTGCACATTTTTGGGGCAGCCTGTATAATCATAAATAACTTCTTGAAATGTACCTTGAACCACAGGGTAAGCCTGCAAAATGTCAAACTTTTAGCTTAATTAGTAACTGAGCTACAGAAGATGGGAGCTGAATTGCAGAACACTGTATAATTTGCTATTTCCTCTATAGGATGTTTGTTAAAAAAAATATGTCACTGTGGGGATGAGCATTAATGTTAAGAATTCGCCAGAAACTTCGATTCTGTGGTCCCATATCCGAAGATTGCAGATTTAATTGGTATTCCAGTTTCTTTAGCACATGACAATTTCATAGTTGGCCTTACAATGATTTTATTAAGACTGTGATCATACTGTAGACCAGAGTTGATAGCCATTTCATCTAAAAGAAGCGTAGCGTCCTTTTTTTTAGATTTAAATGATGATACCTAAACATTTGAGAAATAGTAATTAAACGTATACGTATTTAGAACTCTGTTTTATACCTTCAACTGTAGAAAATAAAAAAAAACATCTAACACACCTGTGCCAAATTTTAAATTCTGTATTCTGGATCAAAGTGTCCTTATACTTGGATATGGCAAACCTTGCTTCCTCATACTCTTTTGCTCCACAAGCCATGTAAAGTTTAAGTTCGTTATTTACTGTGTCATCAAACTATTCCTCTACCCTATGAGTTCCATATTTAAAATTTTTTAACTGATCTTCGTTAAATAGGTGATTGTATGTTTCCTTCATTTCTATAATCTGATTTTCATGGGAAGAAATCTTATGGAAGGCATTTTTTAGTTTGTTTCTCAATTGCTGAAACTGTAGATTTTGCACAAAATCATCTTCATTTTCAGCAGAAGTTTCTCCAACTTCATCTAAAATCATAAATAGTGCAATAATGTTTAACTACCAACGTTTTGCTTGAATTACCTGCAAATTTCGAGAATAAGTCTGCTTCATTTGTAGTTTCAAGTGTAATTATGACACTTGTCTTTAAAAATTCAGTTTCAAAATTAACACTATTACCTCATAAATATCTTTTGCCCACACCATTTGCTTTTCTTTTATTAGGGGGACTTTGATACTCATGAACACCAATGGTTGGCACACCATTCCATTTTAAGAGTGTTCTGTTCTCTGCCCCTACAGATTCAAACTGATTTTTCTCGAAATGTGCCTAATAAGAATAAAATGCCAAACTTAGATTATCAAGTAGCACGTGGAAAATGTTCTCAAAATTTACGTTATAGAAGAGGAGCGAGAATTGACTGCTTGCCAGATTGGAGAGGTAGGACTGCAGTTAGGTGGATTCTTTTTGCTGGTAACTGGACTTATACCAACAAATTCAAAGATAATAAGTATAGTTTTCCAGTGCAAATTAACATAAAATATACAATTTGTGTTAATTTCCAATGAAAAATCGAAAAGACATGAATGTTGAAGGTGACTATCAAGAGAAAATCAGTGTTATTATTATTTATTGAAAATCTCTGATACATCTCATTAAATATTGGATACCTAGATAATATAATTTAGATACAACATATAAATACTAAAATTACACTAATAATTTTGAAAAGTAATAAAGAGGATCAGGGCAAATTGGTAGTACCGAGCTTCGCTGAAGCCTAGGGCACTGCCTTTGCGGGTATCACTGCAGCTCTACCCAATTTGGAAAAACACAAGGCCATTTATGCTTTGCAAAGAAAAATTTCATTTTTCTTTGCAAACCAAAGGAAAACTGCAGAAAACCCTTGCAGCCTTGTGCAAAGGTCATTAAAAACACACACACACACATTTATTAATAGACAATATACATTAAAAGAAGGTAAAGATGAAATATTAAGCAGCAAATTTAGGGTTCTTTATGATAAAACTCTCCTCAAAATATTCGCGCTTCCCAAAACCGCAATTTCTTGAATTTCCCAGGGTGAAATTTTGCACGGCAACTCTTTAACATGTTTACTATAATTTAGACTAACTGCTTCCAATGCACCTACAATCACCGGAACAATGTTCACTTTCATTCCCCACATACGTCCAACTTCTATTGCGAGATCCTTATATTTAAGTTGTTTTTCATGCTCCTTCCTTACAACATTCGCATCAGCAGGTACCGAGATTTCTATGAACGTGCACACCTTCCTCTGGAAATCTTTTACCACGATATCTGGCTTATTAGCATCAAGCATTCTATCAGTGACAACAGGCATGTTCCATAATATGGTAATATGATCATTACTCACAACAGGAGATGGGATGTGGTCATACCACCGAGACACATCCATTGCTAAACCTAGTTGGGAACATAAATTATAATAGATTATATGATGAAAAAGTCAAATATGGAGTATAGTTTTTTATTAAAAACTGATTATCGATTTCGAGACGCCTGGTCTCATCTTCAGATCAAGCTATAAAACATAGGGCATGTTAGAAAATAAATATAAGGTTACAAGAGTATGTACTTACAATCTAATTAATTACTGTGTGACACAGGATAGGGTTATAGTGATCAACATTTTTGGACATTAAAAGTAAGGGTTCAAGGAACGAGGTATTACGTGTGGTTATTATTTTGAGGTTATGTACGGGGTTAGTTTGAAGTGAGTGGTGTAGATGGTGCTAGTCGGTACATGTCACAAACTTAAATATGTCATATATAAAATATAATCAAATTACATAAAACGGGTATTAAAATCATCTGATATTGTGAGTAAAAAGATGGTCTCCTGGTAATTCTGTGATGTTATTTAATAGGGTGTTGTTATTGTTAGCTTTGTCTTTTTCTTTGTGTTTGTGGATGTAGTAAAATTCGGTAAAATCCATAAGTATTGACTTTGGTAGGTTTTTCAGTAATTTCATATTTTTTATGTTGAAGTGGTGTCCTTCTTCGATCATGTGTTGATGTACTGCAGAGTTGTTCCTCTGCAGTAGTTGTCCTTTAAAATACCTTTCTGCTCAGAGGGCAATACATTATTTTCTTTCAGATGTTCATAAATCTTGGTACCTAAAATTTTAGTTAATAATTTATAACTACAATTTAAACAAGTAATAGGTCTATATTGGGATACTTCCATTGTATTCTCCGTTTTGGGAATCAAAACAGTAACACCTTCAGTCAGCCACGACGGTACTAAAGGTATCGGGACGAAAGTTCATATTTAGAAGTTTCATGACCTAACTTAGAGCTGAAAAGCTTTTGGTTCAAAAGGGTCCAAAGGAACTGGTAGTTTATTATAAGCCTTTTTCAAGGATTTTGCAAATGAGCCGCCATTTCTGTAATTTCGTCAAAATAGTTAAATAATAAATTAAAGTAGAGGACATTTTGAATAATTTATGCATATGACATTTTTTGGTAAAATTAATAGTTTAGCTGCAAGAGCAAATTCTATTTGATCGAGATCGGTCGCATCTGCATTGACATGAAACTACATAGTAGCCAAGATTTTGACAAATATTTTTTTGTGCTGTCAGTCGAAAACAGCTGATTTCATCAGATGTTGGAGTACTGGTATGGAACGTTGGCGCTCTAGTGCGGCAAAGTACAAAATTCAAATTTCAAATAAAATGAGATCACCAATTTGATTATTTGTTCATAAGAAATATCAATCCGTCTTTATATCTAATTCTAAAAACGATAAATTGAGAAAATTATAAATAAAGTATAGCGATGAGTGTAGTTTTATTTTAGTATGTTGGTACGGATGTGACATCTACAGTTTCATGAACGAATATAAATAAGAGCATTTCATTTTGGTTGTCAAAAACATTGTGTTTGGTGGGATAAGGGTGATATTAGCCCATACACCAATAACAAACCTTTAAAAAAAAATATATAAATCTGTCAGAATTTGAATTAGCTTTTTAAACTTGACGTTTTGTCCAAGTGGTACCAACCTAACATTTCCTATACAGAAATATAAAAAAATGCTGATTCTTTGACAATACCTACGATTTATCTCAATAACATAGATTCTCATGCAGCTAATCTATTAATTTTATATATTGTATGATAAAGTTATGTGCCTGGCCGCATCAGATTTTTAGTTTATTTTTTATATATACAGGCTGTCTCACGTAACTGGTACATTAGAAGTTTCTCATGTTCCACTATATCTGGAAACTTGAAATTTTCGAATTAGATATTACTCGATCTCAGCTAAAATATTCTCAAGTTAACTGTCACCGGTCATCGGTAGTCGGTATCAACTTTGTTGTTTTAAATGTAATGAAATAATTTTAATTTTATTTTTGGTTTCTACGTATCATAATACATCATTTTTAATTATGTTTCCCTATAAGTAATATATCACCATTTTTGAATTTCGTTTTTACTAATTTTGTGGTGATTTTCGGGGTTACGTTTCAAATTGAATATCTCGGTTGATATTGAAAGTAGAGGTTTCATGATTGCTGGTACAAAACTAGAAACATAACCAAATAAGACAATGTTTAGTTCATCGTGATAACTTACAGGTACAGGATATTCAAAATTTACAACATAATAATCGAATTTTCAAACGTAAAAAACTCACTTTTTTAAATGGCGAATAGCGATACGCCGTTTGATAGGAAACCTGATTCCCTATCAATCAATATTAGGTTTCCCTATATCTATCTTTAATAGCGTTTGAGATATTGTCACTTTTTCTTTAAATCCATTTTGATTACTCCCATTTAATAATGGTGGACTAAATTAGATACGAAATTTACAACGAAAATTTAAATAGTGATAGATATATAGTAATTTTTGTGTGAATAATTTCTGCGAAACTCTTCCCCTCAATATTTTACGCGACTGCTTTTATCAAATGGACGGTGCACCGGCACATTCTTCGCATATGGTATCTATTCAACATGATCAGATGTTTGACGATAGCTGGTTCAGAAATAGGCCACCAAGGTCACCAGATTTAACACCATTAGACTTTTATTTCTGGGGTCACATGAAAAGTCAGGTGTATTCACAGTATTTAATTCTCGAGAAGAATTGTCTAACAGAGTAATAGCCGCTATTAATGGACTTCAGCGACAAGAAATCCGAAGAACGACGATGAACAGAAGTACGGTGAAGAGTTTTAAAATGTTTGGAGCAGAACAGGCAGACTTTTGAACAACATAATTAAGTTTTAATTTAAGTTAGATATCCCAACCAAGTGGAAGAAGTGATAGAAAATTTGGAACCGGATTTATGATACATAAAAAACTGCGGGACAAAATAGTGGACTTTAAGCCAACCTCGGATAGGATGAGCACTATAAGATTTAGAAACATATCCAAGAAAATCAGCCTTATCAATGTGCACTGCACAAGGATAAAGGATAAAGAGAAGGCGATAAAGGACGCATTTTATGAAGAGATGGACAAGAGGTATATAGAAATCCCAAGGTGTGATGTAAAGCTAATGGTGGGAGACTTCAATGCTAAAATTGGGAAGGAGGCAATATACGAACCCACTATACGAACCCCACCGGAAAACTAATGAAAATGGAAAATGGTATGGAGAGAGACTTACGGCTGGCAGCAACGTATTTCCCACACAAAGGTATTCACAAAGGAACATGGATGTCTCCAGACAATAGTACAATCAATCAAATAGACCACATAATGATAGAGGCTAAACATCTTAGTTATATTACAGATGCCAGAAGTTATCGCGGAGCCGATGCAGACAGTGATCACCTCCTAGTACGAGCCAGGGTAAAATACATGGCGCCATCAGTGAGGAGAATGACAAAGACTGATAGGAAAATGTATTTCATGGAGGGGCTAGCTCAGGGTAATATAAGAACTGAATTCCAAAGGAAGGTACATGCTGATATGGAGACAAAGGAGAACATATACGAAATATGGTTGGAGTTTGAAAATATAGTGGAAACAGGGGCACAATTGTTGAAACGAGGAAAGAATCATTCGCAAATACCATGGTTCAATATGGAATCTAAGGAAGCAATAGAAAGATGGGAAAAAGCCAGAATACAAATTATCGTAAGTAAATACCTTCGACAACAGAGAACGCTATATGAAGTACAGAAGAAAGAAATAAAAACTCTATGCAGAAAAAAGGGGTTTCTGGAGAAGCAAACTGTGCAATTGGAGTGACAATATAAACCAAGGCAAATAAGAGTCTTTTATCAAGGAGTGAGAAACAGAACACAGGAACACAAAAATAAAATGCTGTTTTGTAGGGATAAAGAGGACCAGTTGGTAGGAGGTATAAATGAAACTATAAGTAGGTGGGCAGAATACTTCGGGGAGTTGTATGGATATGAAAACGTGCAAGAGGATGACAAAATAAATTTGGATGAGGCTGACATGGAGGTTAGCGAACCCCCCAGTAAAGAACACAAATATAATAAAGGCATTTAAAAACAATAAGGCCCCAGGAGAGAACGGAATAACAGTGGAAATGCTGAAGGTTGGAGGGGAAAAACTAGAGACAAATCTGCATAAGATAGTGACACAAGTTTGGAGCAAAGAACAGAGCCCAACTGCTTGGAAAGAAGCGCTAATATGCCCGCTGCATAAGACGGGCGATGATACCGTATGCGAAAATTATAGGGGCATAGCATTGTTGGCAGTAGTGCCACGCTACCATCGCTCTTGTGAACACGAGCCTTTCTTTGCTATGCTTTGCAATGCTTCGCAGCGCTGCAGTGAGTACCTACCTCTTTGTTTTGCCGGCGACTATTGAAGCTAATTGCTTGTGTTGCGGAGGCAGCGCAAGTAGTTGGTGGAAATATCATCGCTATATCGACGATTTGCCTATAAGCGGGATTCCCAAACTCGTGTCGACTGTGTTGTGACGGTTCAGTCTCACGGTTGGCCGTTGCACGCCGTTCGGGCGGTTTGGGCATCGCGATGGTAATCGTCCATACGTTACCTGAATTTCCTTTTTATTTTCTATTTTTTCCGCCGAATTCGGTCTTTTTAGTTTTCATTTGCCCGAGCACGTCCTCCAGTTTTAGTTTCTTTCATTTTTCTCATGACTTGGTTGCCACCTAGCCACGCGCCCCGATACATACTCGCCACGACCCTCCACGAATACCAACGCGACACTAGTTTGTATTCGTTTTCCCCTGCCATAAATATGGAAACCAACCCTGACTTTATGTATGCTGACCCCGTCTCTCCGCACTCGTCCGCACCGCGGTCAACGCCGGAGGATATTCGCAGCGAGGCGACCAAAGCATTCATCTTGTTGGATCCCGCCGGCAAATTGCACTGGAACTCACCAGGGAATCCGACGACTCCTTCGATGGCATCATCTCCGACTCCGATAATTCGATTAGTTCTGTGACCACTAAGTCGACCAAGAAGAGGAACATCGTCCCTTCCACCGCCAAACTCCCGGTCCCTCCAATAAACTACCCGGAAAGCAACGACCATCCCAGCATCCTGCAGCAACCTCACCGGTACCCTCTACGTCAACGGATACCGGACCTACCCAACCAAAACAACAAGCCCCGCTCACCATACCTAAACACCCGAAAGGTACCCTAGGCCCGCCCATCATCGTCCTCCGACAGAAGGAGAAATGGTCAGTTGTCCGCAAGAAATTTAGCGAAGCGGGAATTAAACCTAAATCTGCGACCGACACCCAGGCAGGCATTAGGATCATTCCAGCGACGTTAGCAGACCACGCCTCCATCGTTAACCAACTTACTGCCGCTGATACGGCCTTCCAAACTTGCTCAACTCCCGAGAATTGGGAGTTGAATATAGTGCTGAGGAAGCTGCCTTGGAACTCCCAATAGAGGAGATTGCGGCTGACCTGAAAGATCAAGGCTTCACTCCGTCGCGTGTCCTGCGGATGAAGAACCCCACCACGAGACGCGAAATGCCTTTGATTCTGGTCTGAGTGCCGAGAGCGCAGCAAAATCTATACAACATCATGGCCGTCTGTGGGATACTGATCTTGGTCGAACCACTGAAGAAATCTCCCAGTATAAGTCAGTGCCACAGATGCCAGCTCTTCGGACATGGTTCCACTTATTGCAAAGAACTACCAGG
>OZ030391.1:48282431-48671758 GCA_964023965.1 Melinopterus prodromus | reverse complement strand
CATATTATTTTAGTTTTAACAAACCTTTTCAATATTTGTCTGTTTTCCTGCTGTTCCAAAGTTGTCCTATAAATAAAGAAAAAATCGTTTTTGCATTTAGTTTGCATTCTTTTATACTGACAATATCTCAAAAACTATTAAAGATAGGGAACCCTAATATTAATTGATAGAGAATAAGATTTCCTATCGAATGGCGTATCATTTGAAAAAAAAATATTTTTACGCTTGAAAAACCAATTCTTGTGTTGTAAATTTTGAACAGCCTGTATAAGACATCATAATGAGCTCAACATCGTCTTATTCGGTTATGTTTCTAGTTTTGGACCACCAATCGTTAAACTTTTAGTTACAATAATAACCGATATATTCAATTTTAAACGTAACCCCAAAAATCACCAAAGAAATAGTAAAATCAAAAAAGCTTAAAAGATTGTGATATTTAGGTATAGGGAAATATTATCAAAAATGCTCTCCCATCTGAGCTAATCAAAAATTAATAAAAATAATAATTAATTATCAAAAATGATGTATTTTGATTTGTAAAAACCAAAAAAATAATAAAAATTATATTATTCCGTTTAAAATAACAAAGTTTATGCCGACTTTCGGTGACCGGACGTGACAGTTAACTTGAAAATATGTTAGCTGAACAGCTCAGATCGAGTAAATTGTAGATCCAAAATTTCCAGAAATCTTAAAATATGAGTAACTTCTAATGTACCAGTTCCGTAAGACGCCCTTTATAATAGTGCGAAAAAATTTGAAAATAGATTAAAGATACATAAAAAAGCAGATCATCGGTATACGTTCTATGTTTTACGTTTTATGACCTAACAATAGATTTTAATCTTGATGATTTTAATCAAATTTAAAGGAGAACTAATACTAAATACTGGAAGAAACATTTCCAACCGTATTTTAGAGCACCAAACTAGAAATTCATCTAACCTTTATCAACATAAAGTGGAAACAGGTCACATCATAGACTATAAAAACACGAAACTTCTTCACAAGTGTAAAAGAGCTATAAACTTGATTTATTAAGACAGTACCAAATTGAAAAGCATAAGTTTGACAAAAATATTAAGCTCCTCAATGATCAAACTATTTTTCTACACCAACCGCTTTTCATGTATGTAGTCTAGTCTGGCCCATGTGTTTATATGTTTTTGTTCTGTCTGTATAGTCATTACATTTGATTCATTGGCGTAGCTTGTTTTTCTTTTTGGTTTTTATTTTTTGTCATTCTAGAACGTTTAATATTTAGAACTTCCCTCAAATTGTTATTTGCCGTTTTGCGCTGTGTTGGTTGTTTGCGTTCTTGTCTTTTACCACGCATATAAATTTTATAATTCATTCGAATTTTCATCTCGTGTGCTTTCTTCACCTTGACACGCAAGTAACTCTTCGCCGATTTTACATTTTTGCCGTTCTCGCCTGGTATAGTTTTGATGTATGCTTTGAACATTTATTGTGACGTATATAAGGCTTCTGAACCATTGACCGTGAGTTGTAATTATTTATTACATTTTATAATTGTTTTAACCTATAAATTGTAAAGTTTTTAACCTGTTTGATGTTATTTATTTATTGTAGATTTGAGCTGAAGATGATCGCTTGATCGAAACCGGTACTCATTGAAATAAATTTGTCAGCAAAGGAAAAGAGGTTTTCATTGCACTTTTAATTAATACTAAATAAACCTGCGAAATATATAATAGTAGAAAATAATCAACAAAATATTAACATTGATTAAGTTTTAATAATTTAAATAATATATTGGTCTTGTAAGTCAAAAATAAGAAATATTTCTAATATTTCTCATGGTCAGCGTGAAAAATATTTTTTCTCACAAGACATACGTATGCAATATTTTGGGAAATAGATCACAAAATTTCAGAATCCATTTTGACAAAACCGGAAAATTATTTTGGAAAATACATTAAACAAACCAAGAAAACAGATGATCGGTATACGTTCCACCAAAGGACAAACCGGCAGATTTGTTCCACATGGCGTAGATGGCCAAGTCCAGAATATTTAAATGTTTACAAACAGAAATGGCCTACATGAAATACAAATACAAATACACAATATTCAGGAATTAAAGAGTATTTCAGTTTTAAGAACAACTAATGATGCACGAAATTACTTTAAAAATATAATGATTTAAACAAATAACCGCGAATCGTCTCATATTTTTTAAGATTTGCAATATACCTATACTAAATTTAAAGTAAGTGTTCAGTTGACTTACTAACTGTTTTAAATTAAAAATAGTCGTAATAAAAATATCTGAGCGCAATTCATTTGGAAATGACATAACACGATTATAAAATAATTTTCCTTTCAATACCTTAATAATTCTAAACATATTAGACAATATACCAAATATTTCTATTTCTGTGGAAAATCTACAAATACCAAGCAACATAAAATTGGCAGATCTTGAAATTTCAAAAACTCAGAACTAGTAGTCAATGACATGACGTGCAGAATTATTTTTTACGCTTATATGCGTTGAAAAAATAGCAATAGGAGAATAAAAACCAATTTTACAGAAACCACAGTTTCTGTGGGTACTATCAGTTAATTTTGCTAATATTTCACATGGTCAGCGTGAAAAATATTTTTTCTCAAGACAATTGTAGGCCATATTTTGGCAAATAGATTACAAAAATCAGAATCCATTTTGTCAAAACAGGGTATATATTGTGTAAAGTATTTTAAAAATACATTAAAGAAAGCAGATTTATTGTTTATATTCCCTTTAAAAAAAATCTGCAGCATTAAGGCAAAACACGCAGAAAGCTAGAGGCATTTCATTGGAAAAGAAATTCAATTCAGATCGTATCTTAAAATAAATGTACTTTGATTTTATACAGGAATTCATAGATTTGCAACACATGACTGAAGTAACGAACACAATTGATAGCTATTACTGACCATACCTACCTTTGTGTTGTGAGAAATGATAGTTTATCCTCAAAGTAACAATGTTGTATTTGATGGTTCAGCTCGAAAAGTAACAGATTGATTATTTATGGTCTGAAAGAATGTAAGATGACCGGTCCAATATTCAGAATGATATTTTTTCAGTTTTGATTCGTTTTAGGCAAAAAATGCTGTTTCATCAGATATTGACAAAATATATCGGCAAGTCCCCATTGAACAAAACCACCACAATATATAACAAATTTGGCGTTTTAATGTTTCAGAGCCAATTATCAGAATACTAATTAAATTGAGTCACGTATGATACAATTTCAGCGGCTTACTTAGCAGTCAAATGTTTACAACAAGTGGTGATTGAAAATAATACATTAATGAAAAGTGCCAGGGGCAAAAGTATATGCTGTACTATTTTTATTTTGCCTTTTGTCGATGAATTATTGACTGGTTTTGATTTGTTAGAAAATGGTGCCATAATTTGCAATCTGATATCTCAAATTATTTTTAATCTGTACCTGTATCAGTTGAAATAATTTTGATTAGATATTGTTCTTACAGTTACAGATTAAAAATGTAGACTTAAAAATGATGTTCACATTTGATATCAAGGCACATATTATTACCCACTTGTAATAAATGTTACAGCAATGTACAGCAGCTGTTTATTTTAACCATACACGTATTAAGCATATACGGCGCTTGTCCTGTAGCGTAGTAATGTGTAGTCTCGGTTCAACAATGTGAGACGGGCATATATATTTTGACTATCGATGTGGTGCCCGGGAACAAACTGCGCATGCGTGGCCAGTAGTAGTTAAGGCCGTCAACAGATGGCGCTATTGTAGCTTAAAGTGCACGGTCACTAATACCGCAATATTTGGCATCACTAACGCCAAACAACTGACAGCCCATAGATAACATTATACATGTGACAGCTCACTAACGCCAAACCACTGACAGCCCATAGATACCCTTATACATGTGGCACCACTATGGCCGCTTATGGATCCAATCCAGCCAATCAAATCCTCGAACTTGACGCATGCGTAGTGTGTCCAGTGGCACTACGTCGGATGAGTAGAGGTATATGTCGAAATGCTAGTGTTGGAACACCCTGCTGTTACCAACATTCTTTATATCATTTTGTATTTGTTATTCTAACAGACTTCATTTTTTCCTGTGGTTCGTGCTTTTAATAGGATTTTAACGTGTAGATAATTAATATCTTAGGACGGTAATGCCCGATTGCACTACTTCACCTTAACCGTTATGCCAAGCTTATATGTAAGCTCCACTTAAATGTTTAAAAATGTGTGGCTTAACTTGATATAAGTGTGGCTTAGTAATGTCATTACTGACAAACACAACATATATCCCAAAATGTTTATTGGGAAATCAATTTCTAAATGGATATGTGATAATTTACTAAACATTATCTCTACAAAATAAAAGAAAATAAGCCAATGTCTATCAGTATAATAATACCTAAATAACCTGCAATAATTTTCAAATTCAAGTGAATTTGACACATTATATCTGTCACTGACACAAATGACAGATAAATATGGCCGGCTACATCAAATTATAGTAAATTACTATGAAACCACCATAAAATAATCGCTGCCAAGGTGAGTTTGTTACTATTTCAACTGACATTAATATAAGGTACACTTAATTTTAAGCGTCATATAAAATTTAAGTAGAAGTGGTGCAATTAGGCTTGTCGTTTAATGGGGTAACTACCAAACTACCCAAATTTAAGTGGTTTTATAAGGAAAAATTATGTACAATGGGTGTATCGAAAAAACGTTTTTTTTTTTTTCGAAAATTTAGGTTTCTAGTTTATAAAAAGTTGTACTGTTACTGTTAAACTTTTTGTATTTGAAAAAGGAAAATCATTTAACCTTTCATTGAGAAAGAAAATGTAATTCCTAACGAAACGCCTTCTGCGGGAGACCTAAATATTTGTCAATTGCGCCATTTTTTTGTAGTAATGTAGGTCCATAGAGACAACATTTTGACAACTAGAAATTTTTAATTTCGAAGACAACGTTTTTTTCGATACACCCTGGACATGGTGCTAGCCAATTCAAGGCACACTTATGTTTGTTTGTCTGTTTTGTAACAAAAGCAAGGCATCTAGAGTTAGTTATCCAGTTTAAGCACGGAAATATTTATAGCTTTTTTAAAAAGATTTATTTCTAGGAAAGGTAAGCCGTCCGGAGTAAAGGTAGTCACGCTTTATGTACTGTTTGTGGTTCGTAACATTAAATATAGTAGTGGTCATAAATTTTATTCCGACATGTATTCAAATAATAGCTCCGATTTTATCGATGCGGCTAAAGAGGTCAAGTTTGCTTCCATATATCATAGTACATCGACTTTTATCATGTATGCATACATCTAAGCGCCACAAGTTTTATTCCACGAGTTATTTTGATATGGTTTTTATTCAAATTAACAGTTACATGTTTATTCGTAGAATATATTATAGAATGTGATAAATATAGCCAACAAAATAATGTTGCGTACATCAATCATCATATTGTATACAGGCTGTGTATAATTTGCAACCGTAGTTTAAAAACTTAAGAGTAAATGAAAAAAAGTAGATGCAAATGAATGAAACACGACATTTATTTGTTTATCTACGAGTCACTTATAATAAGTTCATTGGATACATATCTATAATTATACTGGGTCATTATAAATGATTGTAGTCGAAGTAAGCCATGCCCATGTTAATAATTTTTGCCGCTGTACACAAACAACTGCCAAACTTAAAACAGTTTATGCAACCAATTTAACTTTTACCTGTAGAACAGTGGTAGTCTATTCCAATAGAGCGGCAACCAGAAATCTTTACAATTTATATCACGACCTGCTTCGACTACAATCATTTATAATCACCCGTTTTAGTCCATACACCGATGATTATGATGACAGGGCCTTGGTATAATAACGACAGTTCGCTTGAACAATGACTTCATTTTTCAAAGGAACTGTCATCATTATACAAAAGTTCTGTCAAGTCTATCAAAACTTACGTGATTGACAGTTATTTGACAGTTCGCTACCATTGACAAACAGATTAAACTATTTTGCATGAATTGGAATTCATGAGTCGCAGATAAAATGTCGCATTTGACTCACACATAACGGATACAACTCGCTCGCATGTTTACAAACTCGCCTACGCCTCTCGTATAAACTTCATGCTCGCGGTTTATGCTTAAATATGTGCACGTCAAATAATATAATATTCTTTGGTTCCTGAATTATCCGGGGATCATAATATGGATAGGAATTGGATATTCGGACTGGTTTGGTTGCCCCGTAGCGGTAACGTAAGAGTGCGATGCGGTAGCTAAACAAGTATGCCAAAAATGCATAAACGGCTTTAAACCATATTCTAGGACGTTCAAACTCTGAATGGGGTAACTAAGATTGCAGAGATAAATCAAAGCAAAACAAATGATGCACGAAGGTTGGTGTTTCCATAGTTCCTTAGTTACCAGTTTTTCTGGTTTATGTAAGAAATAAGTTACAATGTACTTCTAAAGGCCTTTTCACACGGGACACGGCGTCCGTGCCTTTTTTTCACACAGCAAGGATTTCCAACCGCGCGGCACGGCACGTGTGAAACGTTCGATTCCATCTCATACACTTCGAACCGTACACGGACAAAGCCGCACGGCCGTCGCACAGTGGGGCAAAAATGACCTTTCGGGGACAAAATTCTGTAACTTTGTCATTTTTAGATGAATTCTTATAAAATTTTGTGTGCATAACAAGACAGGACTAAGGTTTAATCTGAGTAAAAAAAACATTAAAATGTTAATAATTTATTTATTATAAAATAACAACCAAGAATCATTTAAGTCGCAAGCTTGGTTTTGTGTCATTTGTAATAAAACTGTATATTTAAGGTGTTTTTGTGTCACTAATTATAAATCCGATGTCAGATTTTAAAAATTCAAAATGGTGGATGAAATATGGCAAACTCAAAATCCAAAATGTAAACAATTATTGCAAATCTACGCGTGGCGTTAAATCAAAACAAAAATGTTATTAATTCTACGATTATATTAAAAAAATGTTAAATATTGATTAACATCATAAAAATTGTTTCAAAATATTGTAGGAAATAATAATTATAATCTTCTAGTAAATCGATAACTTCTTCATCGACATCTATGTGTTTCTGTGAAGGTTGGTTTCTAATGCTCGTTATAAATGGATCTGATGTGCACAGCAAATGATGAAAAACATCTTCATTGGTCGCTGATCTAGAACATTTCCTAGAATGACGAAGTCTAAATTTTTTATAATCTTTATTTCTAGCTTCTTGTCCGTCTTCAGATAGCTGTCCAAGAGGCAAAATAGAATGGTATCTGATTATATTCTCTCCGTGAACAAGAACTTTGTGAACTGAAGAGGGCATGTAGTACCAACTATATTTGCTAACGTATAGTTCAGCTGTGTTGCGAGTGGAAATCCCAAATTTGATTGCATCAATTTTCTTACCACAAGACATACTTTGAAGTATAATATGGAATCTTTTTATCAATTCGTTATCAACTCCTGTTATTTCAGACGTACAAGTAGAATAGGATAAAAATAATAAAAACTTTCTTGCAGTATTACCGTCATTACTATTTCCGCTAACTTGACGAGGTTTGTCTATTATCAAACTCAATTCTTGACGGAAACATTCTTGCACTACTTTTTTCTTATCTGCCTTTTCCTTCTTATTTTGTTCTGTAATTGCAGACCACTTTTGGAATGACAGATTATAGGATATGTGAAGAACTAACTCCATAAATCTGATCCAACCGTGTAAAGTTGAAAGCCCAAATCTGAAGGTTTCCTCTCTTTCTGGCTTTTGCATTACGCGGGCAAGATCGTTCATTTCTGTTGGCTTAGCTAGGCATATATTGCACGTGGAACTTGATGGTGTATTTGTTAAGACCTGAACCACTTTACCATCTATCATAGTGAAGTGTAAGGTGTGCTTCACAGAAAGTCCTTTCTCGTTTAATATTACGCAAGTACGAGAAAGTGCAAGTATTTGCGATTCAATATTTTGGACAATACTCCTGGTTTTCTCTGGAGTTTCTTTTGCGAACTCTATAAGAATAGGGCGACAATATCGGACTGACGAAGGTGATAGATTTTTCCAAATAATATGTCCATTATCGTCGTTAAAAAGAACCAGTGGTACAAGCGATGCTATCAACACATGGGAGTTAGATATTGGCTTTCACCTGACAAAATGTGTTTATACTCGCTTTGCCCAGAAGAACCGTCAAATCCCCACTTACTGTATAACGAGTATCTAGAACCACCATCAGCTATATTAAAGGAATCAATCATTAACAATCTATTAGCGGTGTGATTTAGAAGAGATTGGAGTTGAACTTTTGCACATATGTGTGTTATCTCCAAATTATCCGGATAACATTCCTTTTTAGCTTCAACCATTTGCTTATACGTGGGAAACAAATGAAGACCTGTACTTTCAATACAATTCGTGAGGTAGTTGTACTGCTCTTTTGTTAACTCCATATCAAGTAAAATTGCCAGAGCTTTTTGGTTTGTATAAGGCATCACAGTTGAATTTTCTTTTAATAAATCTTTATGAATTACTTCCAAGGTTTCTGGCGATGCAAACCGCAATTCTTCAACAACGGTAGCGTGCTTCAATTCTCCAATCGATCGCAGTCCTTGTACATAAGAATGATGGATTTGATGTAGTCCAGACTCCCGAAATAATTTAATCGCCTTTCTTTGTTTGGTTTTCTCCGATGATAATTCATAATCCTTGCAAGGCCTTCCTCGTTTTGTTCCCGATAATGTAGTAGGCTCCTGCTCTTCATCGAACTGTATAGAGAAATCTCCATCAAGCCAGTCAGCGTTCGTTCTCAAAAACTTGTCCTTAGTTCTATTAGCATTACTCCAACGCTGTTTGAAATGTGGCAAAAAAACTTTATTATTCTCACAATAGCACATGTGTAATTGGCTTCAGTGAGAGTAGGAAACTATTCTTCAAGATAACGCTGCACTGAAGATATATGTTTTCCGTGTTCTATAAGAGTAACACATAACTCGCGTTTATTAATGTTTATAGAACTCATTGTTGTTTGGTGTGACTGTAGAAAAATTTGACTGAATATGAAGGTGTGCAAGGTATTTTATAGTCGTTAAACCGCAAGATATTAACAATATCACAGAACAATAATACATAATATTGACGATACTCACAGTTTGCGGTTAATTATTTTTATCCTTATCACTACAAAAATATGTAAAAAACAAAAATAGGTGGTTGTTTGTGAGATTAGTTCTAACTTATCCAGCAATAATATTATTTTCGTATTGATAAAAGCTAAAAATATATTGTGTTAGATATCAATCTCTTGAACAATGTTAGGTTAGGCATTAGCTCTAAAGTAGTTTATGATAATGTTTTAATATTTCTAGGAGTGGGTAATTGATATAGACAAGAAGTACAATTCCGTTAGAGCGTGTGGACCACCAATTTAGGAAATAATGAATAAAAAATGCATATGTATTATAGTTATACTGTATGTATTTTAATACATAATTTCATTCTCAAATAACCAATCAGTTTTTACACATGTATGTCAAATAGACGTCAATCATTTAAAGATTACATCTAATAAGTATAACAAGCCGGATACTCCAAAGACATTCCAAGTTTTGCTAGCAAATGTTGAAATATCAAGTCTTCCAAATGTTAGTATTGTTATATAAAAGAACGCAAAATAATGAATTCTTGCTACTAAAGATACATTTGCTTATGTATAAACATTTTAAAAAGTAACTTACCAAGAAAGACGTTACGTGTTAAAAATCTGTTATTGTACACTACTTCAGAATTTTTCAATTTTAGCATAGAGGGGCGCCTAGGGGCAGAATAAACCTATTGCATTGTGTAGCTAGATAAAAGAGCTATCAAACGTAGTATGTTAGACGTTGGAGGCAAATGGAGGCAAAGACCAAAAGCTTAGTCAAAGTAATGAGATGAAAGGTTCCATTCCACCGGAGTTCAGTAACTGATTAATTAAAAGAAATATTCCGATGTTCTTTGTGTAAGGTTTTATTACGTTTCTAGTGGCTACATGTTTCGGAAGCTTAAACTTCCGTCCTCAGGCCGCGCTATAAATAAACAAATAAAAGACGATAAGACTACGGCTTTCTACAGTGTTACAATCAGGTAGATAACAGAAAATAAGAGATTCCTTACCGTCAAGGCTGAATTTAACAATGTGTCAAGTAGAAAAAGTAGGGTTATGAGCGTGTCTATCACAATATTTTCTTTACTATTGGAAACTAAAAGAAATAATTACAATAATGAGAACCGCATACTGTACAATTTATCACTAAGTTAGTTTATCACATTACATTTCTTAAAACAAAACGGAAAAACATAAATGCGTACCTATTCTTAAAACTATGCAGGCGAGCGTCATGTCAGTGTGTTAAAATCAGTTCATCATTTAGTCGTTGTCACGAAGTGGCGCTGCGGTGACTAAGGCGGGGTTTTTGAAAAGTTTTAGAAACATTCGGTGTGGATTTATTTCTATCATTTGATTAAGTAACAGATCTGGTGCTTTTATGTAATGTTTGGTGATCTGTAATTCTTCGTATAGAGTTAGTTTCTTGCCTTTGTTGATCTCATGGAGCAAGGTAAGGTTGCTGATGTCAATTTGGTGGTTTGTTTCATGCATGTGCTTGAACACATGTGATTTTTGGTCTTTAGTATGTTCATTAAAGCGAGTGCCTAATTTACGACCTGTCTGTCCTATATAGCATTTGTTGCATCCCGGTTCTGGGCAAACAATTTTATAAACACCGTTACGAGAAGTCAGTTTGAGGGGTTGTTTACAATTAGTGAGTATGTTGCCTGTTTTTTGTGGGCTCTTGAAAGATACGTTGATGTTGTATTTTCTCAATATCTGTTGTAAAATGTATGAAGTGTGCCCCTGAAAATCCAAAGACACATAACAATTCCTTACAGAGCAATTGGGATAAATATGATTGAGTATGTTTTTCTGGTGGATTTTGTCATATAAGTTTTGCAAGAAGTTCACGCTGTATCCATTATTTTTACCTATCTGTAGTATATTAAAAATCTCATTATTGTAATCTATATCATTGAGAGGAATATTCAAGATTCTGTTGAAGTAGCAGCGAAAGTCTTCCTGTTTATTAGATTTGGCATTGAATGAATCGAAAGGGATGACTGTATCGGTAGTAGTAGGTTTTCTGTAGATCTGGAAGTCTAGCGTATTAAGTATTAAATTTTTAACTATATTGATGTCTAGAAATTGTAACTGGTTATTTTGTTCTAATTCAAGGGTGAATTGTAATACTCCTAGATTGTTAAGTATGGTGTGAAGAGCCTTTATCTGTGCATTAAATTCATTATAAATAATGAATATGTCGTCAACATATCTACCGTAGTAGATTATGTTGTCGGTTATGAATTTGTATTTGTTGGAGAAAAGCTCTTCCTCCAATTCATTTATATAAAACTCAGCCATTAAACCAGAAATTGAAGATCCCATGGGCAAACCGTCATGCATCTTGTAATAATTGTCGTTAAATAACATGAAGTTTTGTTCTGTCACAGTCTTTAACAAGTCAATGATATTGTTGATGTCGAATATGTCCAAGTTGCTATGTTTGTGCAGATTGTCCAGTAGATAGTTGTCAATAATTTTTATAGTATTCCTAATAGGTACATTGGTATAGAGGTTCTTTATGTCGAAAGACAGCAGTTTGTAATTATTTTTGATCTTTAAATGTTTAATCGTATCAATGAGTTCTTTGGTATTATTTATTGAATAAGCGGGTTTAAATTTGAAGTTGTGTTGTATGATCTGTTGAAGACATCGGGCCAATCGTCCTGTAGGAGTACAGTGGTTTGTGACTATTGGTCTAATGCTCTTTTCTATCTTGTGCAATTTAATCATACTGTACAGAACAGGAGGTTTTGGATTCATTTCTATAATGTTATAGCAATTGTAATTGAACTTTTTCAAAGTAGGGAGAGTTACCTTTACCAGGTCTCTGACACTCTTAATAAGTTTGTCCATAGGATCTCTTTTCAAAATAGTTATATTATTGTCTTTAAAAAATGAATAGGTTTTATCATTGTAAACATTTTTATATAAAAGCACCAGACCTGCATTTTTGTCACCGTGAGTGACGGTGATGTTGTCTCTGGTCAGTTTTGTCTTGATTCGTTTTATTGTGTCTTTCTCTTGCGTTTTCTGTGTACATCTCTTCGCGAGGTCGTGGGATTTAGTCGTAATCAGGGTGGCTACTACTTCGTTCTGTAGTTGTTGGAAATCTTGGTGTCTTGATAGTTGAGCTTCGATGTCGATAGCAGCGTCTAAGTTGGTGTAGTGATTGGAATCGATGCTGTACTTGTGGCCCTTGTCGAGGAAGTCCATCTCTTGTTTGTCGAAGATGGTATCAGTCATGTTCGTTACTCTTGTCGCAAATCGGTGGGTGTCATGTCCGGTATTGAGGTCTAGATCGTAGGTGTGGTCATCTTTTTGTATTCTATGGATGTGGAACACATCTCCTGGAGGTCTCGTGTGTTTGAACTGTCCTTGATGTATCAATCCGTGCAATTTCCTCTTTCTTCTCATAGTATCATCATAGGTTTCATAAAAAATCCTCTCCTCCAGTTTCTCTATTATGCTCGTGTATTCCAGGTAGTGTAATCGCTGTGTCATGAGTCGGTGTAGGTATTTCATTTTTTTGTCGATCAAATCTCTTTCTCTCCAGTGCTCCTTCATTCTTAATTTCATCAGACGCATCTCCAATTGTCGCTTGTAATGGTTAAAATTCTTCGGGAGGTTGATCTTAAATGCACGAGGGGTAATTCCATGATATAGTGATTGCTGTAGAAAGTCCATATGTTCTGAATTATTGTGTCGCTTCTTCATTGTTTTACGCAGCTGCTGTAGGATGACGGATATCTCCGCATTTTCTAATAATGAGATGAAAGGTTCCATTCCACCGGAGTTCAGTAACTGATTAATTAAAAGAAATATTCCGATGTTCTTTGTGTAAGGTTTTATTACGTTTCTAGTGGCTACATGTTTCGGAAGCTTAAACTTCCGTCCTCAGGCCGCGCTATAAATAAACAAATAAAAGACGATAAGACTACGGCTTTCTACAGTGTTACAATCAGGTAGATAACAGAAAATAAGAGATTCCTTACCGTCAAGGCTGAATTTAACAATGTGTCAAGTAGAAAAAGTAGGGTTATGAGCGTGTCTATCACAATATTTTCTTCACTATTGGAAACTACAAGAAATAATTACAATAATGAGAACCGCATACTGTACAATTTATCACTAAGTTAGTTTATCACATTACATTTCTTAAAACAAAACGGAAAAACATAAATGCGTACCTATTCTTAAAACTATGCAGGCGAGCGTCATGTCAGTGTGTTAAAATCAGTTCATCATTTAGTCGTTGTCACGAAGTGGCGCTGCGGTGACTAAGGCGGGGTTTTTGAAAAGTTTTAGAAACATTCGGTGTGGATTTATTTCTATCATTTGATTAAGTAACAGATCTGGTGCTTTTATGTAATGTTTGGTGATCTGTAATTCTTCGTATAGAGTTAGTTTCTTGCCTTTGTTGATCTCATGGAGCAAGGTAAGGTTGCTGATGTCAATTTGGTGGTTTGTTTCATGCATGTGCTTGAACACATGTGATTTTTGGTCTTTAGTATGTTCATTAAAGCGAGTGCCTAATTTACGACCTGTCTGTCCTATATAGCATTTGTTGCATCCCGGTTCTGGGCAAACAATTTTATAAACACCGTTACGAGAAGTCAGTTTGAGGGGTTGTTTACAATTAGTGAGTATGTTGCCTGTTTTTTGTGGGCTCTTGAAAGATACGTTGATGTTGTATTTTCTCAATATCTGTTGTAAAATGTATGAAGTGTGCCCCTGAAAATCCAAAGACACATAACAATTCCTTACAGAGCAATTGGGATAAATATGATTGAGTATGTTTTTCTGGTGGATTTTGTCATATAAGTTTTGCAAGAAGTTCACGCTGTATCCATTATTTTTACCTATCTGTAGTATATTAAAAATCTCATTATTGTAATCTATATCATTGAGAGGAATATTCAAGATTCTGTTGAAGTAGCAGCGAAAGTCTTCCTGTTTATTAGATTTGGCATTGAATGAATCGAAAGGGATGACTGTATCGGTAGTAGTAGGTTTTCTGTAGATCTGGAAGTCTAGCGTATTAAGTATTAAATTTTTAACTATATTGATGTCTAGAAATTGTAACTGGTTATTTTGTTCTAATTCAAGGGTGAATTGTAATACTCCTAGATTGTTAAGTATGGTGTGAAGAGCCTTTATCTGTGCATTAAATTCATTATAAATAATGAATATGTCGTCAACATATCTACCGTAGTAGATTATGTTGTCGGTTATGAATTTGTATTTGTTGGAGAAAAGCTCTTCCTCCAATTCATTTATATAAAACTCAGCCATTAAACCAGAAATTGAAGATCCCATGGGCAAACCGTCATGCATCTTGTAATAATTGTCGTTAAATAACATGAAGTTTTGTTCTGTCACAGTCTTTAACAAGTCAATGATATTGTTGATGTCGAATATGTCCAAGTTGCTATGTTTGTGCAGATTGTCCAGTAGATAGTTGTCAATAATTTTTATAGTATTCCTAATAGGTACATTGGTATAGAGGTTCTTTATGTCGAAAGACAGCAGTTTGTAATTATTTTTGATCTTTAAATGTTTAATCGTATCAATGAGTTCTTTGGTATTATTTATTGAATAAGCGGGTTTAAATTTGAAGTTGTGTTGTATGATCTGTTGAAGACATCGGGCCAATCGTCCTGTAGGAGTACAGTGGTTTGTGACTATTGGTCTAATGCTCTTTTCTATCTTGTGCAATTTAATCATACTGTACAGAACAGGAGGTTTTGGATTCATTTCTATAATGTTATAGCAATTGTAATTGAACTTTTTCAAAGTAGGGAGAGTTACCTTTACCAGGTCTCTGACACTCTTAATAAGTTTGTCCATAGGATCTCTTTTCAAAATAGTTATATTATTGTCTTTAAAAAATGAATAGGTTTTATCATTGTAAACATTTTTATATAAAAGCACCAGACCTGCATTTTTGTCACCGTGAGTGACGGTGATGTTGTCTCTGGTCAGTTTTGTCTTGATTCGTTTTATTGTGTCTTTCTCTTGCGTTTTCTGTGTACATCTCTTCGCGAGGTCGTGGGATTTAGTCGTAATCAGGGTGGCTACTACTTCGTTCTGTAGTTGTTGGAAATCTTGGTGTCTTGATAGTTGAGCTTCGATGTCGATAGCAGCGTCTAAGTTGGTGTAGTGATTGGAATCGATGCTGTACTTGTGGCCCTTGTCGAGGAAGTCCATCTCTTGTTTGTCGAAGATGGTATCAGTCATGTTCGTTACTCTTGTCGCAAATCGGTGGGTGTCATGTCCGGTATTGAGGTCTAGATCGTAGGTGTGGTCATCTTTTTGTATTCTATGGATGTGGAACACATCTCCTGGAGGTCTCGTGTGTTTGAACTGTCCTTGATGTATCAATCCGTGCAATTTCCTCTTTCTTCTCATAGTATCATCATAGGTTTCATAAAAAATCCTCTCCTCCAGTTTCTCTATTATGCTCGTGTATTCCAGGTAGTGTAATCGCTGTGTCATGAGTCGGTGTAGGTATTTCATTTTTTTGTCGATCAAATCTCTTTCTCTCCAGTGCTCCTTCATTCTTAATTTCATCAGACGCATCTCCAATTGTCGCTTGTAATGGTTAAAATTCTTCGGGAGGTTGATCTTAAATGCACGAGGGGTAATTCCATGATATAGTGATTGCTGTAGAAAGTCCATATGTTCTGAATTATTGTGTCGCTTCTTCATTGTTTTACGCAGCTGCTGTAGGATGACGGATATCTCCGCATTTTCTAATAATGAGATGAAAGGTTCCATTCCACCGGAGTTCAGTAACTGATTAATTAAAAGAAATATTCCGATGTTCTTTGTGTAAGGTTTTATTACGTTTCTAGTGGCTACATGTTTCGGAAGCTTAAACTTCCGTCCTCAGGCCGCGCTATAAATAAACAAATAAAAGACGATAAGACTACGGCTTTCTACAGTGTTACAATCAGGTAGATAACAGAAAATAAGAGATTCCTTACCGTCAAGGCTGAATTTAACAATGTGTCAAGTAGAAAAAGTAGGGTTATGAGCGTGTCTATCACAATATTTTCTTCACTATTGGAAACTACAAGAAATAATTACAATAATGAGAACCGCATACTGTACAATTTATCACTAAGTTAGTTTATCACATTACATTTCTTAAAACAAAACGGAAAAACATAAATGCGTACCTATTCTTAAAACTATGCAGGCGAGCGTCATGTCAGTGTGTTAAAATCAGTTCATCATTTAGTCGTTGTCACGAAGTGGCGCTGCGGTGACTAAGGCGGGGTTTTTGAAAAGTTTTAGAAACATTCGGTGTGGATTTAAATGGCAATTTAATCATACTGTACAGAACAGGAGGTTTTGGATTCATTTCTATAATGTTATAGCAATTGTAATTGAACTTTTTCAAAGTAGGGAGAGTTACCTTTACCAGGTCTCTGACACTCTTAATAAGTTTGTCCATAGGATCTCTTTTCAAAATAGTTATATTATTGTCTTTAAAAAATGAATAGGTTTTATCATTGTAAACATTCATTGTATTTTTTAATATACTACAGATAGGTAAAAATAATGGATACAGCGTGAACTTCTTGCAAAACTTATATGACAAAATCCACCAGAAAAACATACTCAATCATATTTATCCCAATTGCTCTGTAAGGAATTGTTATGTGTCTTTGGATTTTCAGGGGCACACTTCATACATTTTACAACAGATATTGAGAAAATACAACATCAACGTATCTTTCAAGAGCCCACAAAAAACAGGCAACATACTCACTAATTGTAAACAACCCCTCAAACTGACTTCTCGTAACGGTGTTTATAAAATTGTTTGCCCAGAACCGGGATGCAACAAATGCTATATAGGACAGACAGGTCGTAAATTAGGCACTCGCTTTAATGAACATACTAAAGACCAAAAATCACATGTGTTCAAGCACATGCATGAAACAAACCACCAAATTGACATCAGCAACCTTACTTTGCTCCATGAGATCAACAAAGGCAAGAAACTAACTCTATACGAAGAATTACAGATCACCAAACATTACATAAAAGCACCAGATCTGTTACTTAATCAAATGATAGAAATAAATCCACACCGAATGTTTCTAAAACTTTTCAAAAACCCCGCCTTAGTCACCGCAGCGCCACTTCGTGACAACGACTAAATGATGAACTGATTTTAACACACTGACATGACGCTCGCCTGTATAGTTTTAAGAATAGGTACGCATTTATGTTTTTCCGTTTTGTTTTAAGAAATGTAATGTGATAAACTAACTTAGTGATAAATCGTACAGTATGCGGTTCTCATTATTGTAATTATTTCTTTTAGTTTCCAATAGTGAAGAAAATATTGTGATAGACACGCTCATAACCCTACTTTTTCTACTTGACACATTGTTAAATTCAGCCTTGACGGTAAGGAATCTCTTATTTTCTGTTATCTACCTGATTGTAACACTGTAGAAAGCCGTAGTCTTATCGTCTTTTATTTGTTTATTTATAGCGCGGCCTGAGGACGGAAGTTTAAGCTTCCGAAACATGTAGCCACTAGAAACGTAATAAAACCTTACACAAAGAACATCGGAATATTTCTTTTAATTAATCACTTAGTCAAAGTATTTTTTTTCTATTTTTAACATGGCCACGGAAAATATTTTTTTTACAAAAACTAATAAGTATTAGAAATTAAGCAAAGCATTTTTGAAATGTAGATGTAATTGTCTTTCCAGTGATGTATAATACGTTAAGAAAAGTTATGCATACATAACAGTAAATCACTACTTGTGTGGGGTATGCGCGCAATAAATTTTTGCGAGTAACCGATAAGGTCAACTTTGGCGTAGTGTAGAATAACAAAAAGACCTTCAAATAATAATATGTTTGGGCAAATCAAACTTCAATCTATCTACTTTATTATAAAAATAATTTCTACTTTGTAGCAGGTAGTTGGTGAAAACCATTTTTGTCCCTCCCGTATACAGCGGAGCCCCACTGTGCGTCGTGTCCCGGGTGAAAAGGCCGTAAGGCTGCGAGACGCGGATATCCGTAATACAACTTCTCAACTTACAACTGTGTTCAAAATAACGAATTGATGAATATGATGAAAATGATGAATAATATTTCGTTCATGTTAATTAGCAAACCCACAAATATCAACATACGCGAGTCGTAGATAACACGTCGTATTTGACTTGCACATACCGGATATAAATAGCTCACATGATTACAAACTCACCTACAGCTCGAGTATAAACTTTATGCTCGCGATTTATTGTTATTTACGTGCTCATCAAATAATATACTATTGGTTAATAATATGGTGATATAATATGCTATTGTTTCGTTACTGAATTATCCGGGGATCATAATATGGATAGGATATCCGGACTGGTATGGTTGACCCGCAGCGGTACCGTTTAAGGGTGCGTGAATTTGAAACGAGTATCAGAATAAAAATAATGTGTAGAATGCGGAAAAACTAAAATAGTTCAAGTTCAAGTTCATTTAACATCAAAAACACTACATGACATGTCATACAGAAATAAAATAAAATAGACATGTATATAAGATATTACAGCAAGACAAAAATCACAAAAACAGAGAAAATTGCCTCACAATTCCACAAATAATCACCAAACAACAGATCAAACTCAAATCAACGCCCGATCCAGGAATTCCTCAACAGTGTAGAGTGTCTACTCCATAAGCAATCCCCGATATCTTAATAATTAGAATTTTTTTTGTTGATGGGTTTGAATATAAAACGTACTATGATTGCAAATCTATAAAAAAATCGACTGGCCGTTTTTATCAAACGCGGTAAAAAACTGTAAAATATATAAAACCATTATTGCATAGCGGAAGTTTGTGTTTGTTTTAAATAAATAAATGAATAAATAAATCTTTATTTGCCATACGATCAAGCAAGATATAGATAATACTAAAAAATACATTAGTAGTAATAAAAGCGCGCAAGTATAAGAAAAATATCAAACAGAAACTCACAAACAGTCTCAACAGAACACAACCTATACGCTATTGCAATCAGTCAAACAGAGAGCTAAACAGTGTTGTTCGCAGACAGATATTCCTCTGTGGAGTAGAAAGAATTGGCAACCAGGTTCTTTTTTAGTTCTCTTTTAAATATCATCCCCGTTTTAGTTGATATAACGGATGGCACCGCATTAAATGACTGCAGCGGAGACAAGGACAGTAGGTAGTCGTCTCCGCTGCAGTCTGTACTGTTAAACATGTTTATTGTCGTGTATTTAGTTTTACTTGTTAATTTATTCTGATGTCTTGTACCTTTATAATTGATTTTAACTCTTTGTGCTGATGATGATCTAGAGATCGAAACGAGGACCAAAGAAAGTTAAATTATACGTTTAAAATTAACAGGTTTTAATTAACTCATTTCCTTTGGCAATCAACAAATACATTAAACTCACCAGTCGGTGACATATAAACACTAGGGTGGACCTTAGTTTTCGACCATCGATTTTTTTACGCCACCCTGTAGATTTGTTATAGTCTTTATAAAAATAAAACCAGGAAAAAGAACTCAATTGGATAACGGGAAGGAGTGCCGCAATCGACTTGAAGTTTGAGAATTTCAGCAATTTTGTGCTAATTTGACGTATAAGTCTTATTTGTCATTTTAAATAAGAAAGTTATTGTTATGATATAAAAGTATCGTACTTTGGTTGTCTAATGTATTTACTTAAACACTAAATAATTTATACGAGTCTTTAGAATTTTACTATACCGCGTTGCCGAACGGCGCGGCGCCGTCTAAATATCATACGTTAGAACAAATGAAGGAAAATAAACTTTTCGGTTTGCATTGACTCCACCACATTTACTTGCTGTATTCAAATTCATAATGCCTGTTCCAATATTACAACCCAGGCACAAGCGATGATTACGCCATACAGAATATTTTAAATGTCGAAGAGAAAATTGATGCATCTATAAACTGCATGAAATAAACTATAAAATGGGCAACTACACAGAATTAATAGACTTAACAATATTCTTTCTTAGTGGGAGTATTTTAAATTTCTGGCGCATTTCACCATGCACAGTGGGTGAAAACAGTTAATTATTTGAAAAAATCGTCGACTTTTAATTATCAAATTACACAAAAATTCTGAAATCGTGCGCAAAAATTGCAAAATCGTACGTTAGTAGGCGTAGTTATTAAGGTGCCAGGGTCTAATAAAATTTGCGGTAGTCATAGAATATTGAAACTCAACCTTTTCTGCGTCGGATCCCAAAAGGGAAACTGTATTGAATTTAATTTCCTTCTTTTTGCTTTTTACTATATAAGGCTATATAATAATAACGGCAAATACAATGGCTAAAAAGACGACACATTATAAATAAATTGTTCATAATTATAACAATTTCAACAAAGAAGAAAAACTAACAAATATCAAATAGAACCGTAAAAAAAACGACCCGTGGGTATATTTGAAATTAGCTAGCTCACTCGAGCCCTTGTTGAAGTCGCACATGCCTGATTTAAACATTAATACATTAGCTATACTTCAAAGGTATAGTTCAATTGATTGGTTCAGTAGAGCATAGGATCGCGTCTCTTCAAAGTTTAACTTCAAGAAACTGCAGTCAAATTACTACAAATTTTATTTGTTACGCTGAATATTAAATGGCCGGTAAATTAATTGGTTTCGCATTTTTGGGAGTTGGGTACGAAACCTCATAAAACTTTTTTTTTTGGTAATTTTTATGCGAAATTTGTGTTGATCTTATGTGACCGTGTCTGGAGAAATGAGAGATTACTCAACGGGACTCGCAATGAAAGAGGCAAGGAGATAGGGACGAATAGGAAAAAACATACCGTGGGTAATGATAAGGCGACGCCCTTTATTAAGTTCGAAATTACGGGGAGTTCTTTTGTAACACGAGAAATATTTTATTCCGGATAGAATACTTTATGAACATAAAGCGCCATTGTTCCCCTGCTGTTATTTGAATAGAATTCGAGCGGCGACGATGCTTACCAGAGAGCGAAATTTTTCTTTCACGTAACTAGAAAACTCAGCCCCTTTTACCTGATAATTTAATTTTGTCTTCTGTATTACGGTAATTACTTTAATCATAACGCGTTATGTATTTGTCGGAAATTCGTGCTCTCAAACTAACTTTCTGGAACTTACAGTTTGTCGTATTAAGTATGAGTAAATAAGAACGAATCATCTAAAACCTTGCGGAAATTCTACGGAAGTGTGAGTTAAAAACCGCCACGTAATACCCATATTCGACGTAGCGTCGAATATTGTCGAATCACTTTTATTAGAGCGCTGATAATATGGTATATATGTCACAGATGGGCACTATACAGTGATATGATAATATAGTATACATGTCTCACAGCGCTTCGACTAACATAACTTTAAAAACTTGACCCAAAAAATCGCAGCATTATAAGCGTAAAATGCAACCCAGTTTTGCCAGGTAAGAAAACAACAGCAAACTTCTACTTGTAATAATAATATATTTATTATTGAAGGGGCAATAAATTAGGTGAAATATAATTATGTGGATATTGTAATATCAAAACATAATTGTATCTTGGAGACAGGTTTGACTGTCTGTCCTCCCCTCAGGTTTGAGACTTATCTCTATATATATATATATATATATATATATATGAACGGTTTTATTTTTGGGGATAGAGGCTATTTCAAAATTAAGAACGTGTACTTAACTAAAGTATATTTTCTCTAACGTTTCGACGCAAATCGCGTCTTGTTCACAGAGTAACTAAAATGGTGGTGAAACGACACCGAAACACATCGAAAGATATCTCACTCTAACAAGATACCAATATAATAACGGTGAAAAAACTGTTTGACTAAAAAAAATCAATATTTACATTGAAAGGATGCATAATTGTCATTCTAACGAAACACCAACCTACAAACGAGAAATAACTGTTAGACATAAAAAAAATCAATACTTGCATTGAAGGAATGCACAAATGTCATTTTAACGTGATACCAACGTAACAATGTGATTAAACTGTTTGACATAAAAATGATACATTCAATGAATACAAAAAGGTCACTATAACAAATTAGCAACTTTAACCCAAATCAGGATTTTTACGTTACACAATTACGCAAAGGCTATTACAACAAAACACCAAACATTAACGTAAGTGAAGAGTGGTATTCACAATCTTATTACATTCAAATTGAAACAAGACAACATACTTATTATAATCAATTAACTGGTTTACATAATATTTTTATCAAGAATCAATTTGTAACATTTAGATAAATTTATATCAGACCTATCATTTACAGCTTTCTTATTTCTTAAAATTTTTATTGTCTCTATAACACATCTAGCTTTTAAGTTGTTTTCTTTTTGTAGCACTGTCACATCATTAAAGTTAAGCTTATGTCCTGTTTCTTCTTGATGTTTTTTCAAGGCTGTTATGTTTTTGGCGTATTTATGGCCCTTTCGTCGTTCTTCAAGTAGTTGCTCTGTTTGTCCAATATATACTTGTTCACAATTATAACACGGGATTTGATACACACAGTGTGATTGTTTAAGTAGTGGTGTTGGAGCTTTCAATTTTGTGTATATTCTTGATAGATTATTGGTATTTTTGTGAGCAATTTTGATGTCGAAGGTCTTCATTATGTGCCCTATTCTCTCTGATAAGTTTCTGACATACGGCAGTGCAACGTATTTCGCTGTTTGTGGTTTTGGAGGTGTTTCGGGTTGTATTCTGTTGTTGGTTGTTAGACGGCTGTTAATTGTTCTTCTAATTAGATTTTCTGGATAGTTGTTTTTGCGTAAAATGTCCTATACCTTGTGTAAGCTTTCTTTCCGGTATTCAATACTTGTTAGCTTAATTGCACGGTCAGCAAGTCCTCTAATAACGTTTATTTTGTATGATTGTGGTTGTATAGAATAATAATTGAGGTATCTGTGGGAAGATATCGGTTTAGTATACCATTTTGTGTATATCTTGTTATGTCAATGGATTAGTGTTGTGTCGAGAAAGTTTATTATGTTGTTTTTATTTACTTCTATTGTAAATTGAAGTCTGTCATTGTAGTTATTGAATATATTTAATATTTCGGTTTCTCGATCTCTTGGTACTGCAACTAAACAATCATCAACATATCGTTTAAAAAATGGTATATTAACAGATATAGATGACAGTACGGTAGTTTCTAGTTCCTCCATGACAATTTGTGCAACAACACTGGACACCGGAGAACCCATTGCACAACCAAATACTTGTTTATAGTATTTGTTTTTATATTGAAATTATGTGTGAGTAAGTGTTACTTCTATTGCTTTTAGGAATTCTTCCTTTGGTAGGAACGCAATTTCTTCCATCAGGTGCCATCTTTTATTTATAGCATCTTTCGCTAATGAGATAGGTACGTTAGTATATAGGGACACTACATCCAATGATATAAGATGGTATGATTCATCCAATGTGACTTGATCTATAAAATCTTTAAAATGCCATGAGTCTTTAATATAGTATTCATTTTGTCCAACAATGGTAGTTAAATTATTAGCTAGCTGTTTGGCTAATTTGTAAAATGGTGATTGAATACAGGATACTATTGGTCTGAGAGGTATTTCAGCTTTGTGTAATTTAGGTAATCCATATATTTTTGGTGGTTGGGAGTTGTGGATTTTGAGTTTTGTTGAAAGTTCTTTTGTTATTAGTTTCTTTGTCAGCCATTTGTTAACCATATCATTGTTCTTTTTCTCATATATCTTTGTTGGATTATTTCGTAAAGTTTCATATGTAGTGTCATCTTGCAGAAGTGTCTCCATTCTTTGTTCATATTGTATTGTATCCATTATTACAGTTTTGTTTGTTTTATCAGCTCTTAAAATACTTATTTGTTTGTTATCTTTAAGAAATACCTTTGTGTTACGTATGCTTTTTAAGAGCTGTCTATTATGTATGTCTTGCTTCACATTTCTTGTTTTAAAGCTGTTTGTGGTATTGTTTATTTTTGTCGCAATTTCGCTTCTTTGATCACTACTAAGGTTCTGAATTCCACCCTCAATATTGGCGATTAAGTTGGTAATTGGTAGATTTTTTTGTTCATATTCCATGGAAAAATTTGGACCTAGGCTTAAAATATTGCTTACTTCATCAGGTAGTTCTGTCTTCGATAAATTAATCGTCCAATCCTTATTAAATTGTATTTGAGGTATTTGTTGCTTGTTTTTAAGTTTGTCGATTTTTCGCTTCTGTATTTCTTTTATGTTTCTGTTTTTTCTTTCGATTTTATGTGAAAAATGTTGAAGGTATTCTTGAATTAATTGTTGTCCGGGGGTTTCAAGTATTTGATTTTTTATCTCTGTGATTGTACATGTGAGAAGTTTTATTTTCTTCGTGATGTCAGTTATAAGCAGTTGGATTGTAGATCGCTGAAATGCTTGAAGGTTCTTTAAAAACTTTTGTTTCATCTGGTGTTGTTCGAATTTTATGTGCTTGTGGTTGAATTGAAGGAAGGTCGGTGTTATTCCTAGTGTTTTGGTTCTTAATAGAAACACTCGTTGATTTTTCACATTTATCAACTTTTCTTGGTATCTCATTAATTTCTTCATCTGGGTGTGAGTTTGCTTTCCGTAAAGTGTTTGAATGTCACGTAAAGTTGGTATATTCTCCATTTTCCCCCAGGAGTATATAGTATTAAGTAATAATTTCAATAGTTAGCCTTGTTTATAATACGAACGGTTTTATTTTTGGGGATAGAGGCTATTTCAAAATTAAGAACGTGTACTTAACTAAAGTATATTTTCTCTAACGTTTCGACGCAAATCGCGTCTTGTTCACAGAGTAACTAAAATGGTGGTGAAACGACACCGAAACACATCGAAAGATATCTCACTCTAACAAAATACCAATATAATAACGGTGAAAAAACTGTTTGACTAAAAAAAATTTATATTTATATTGAAAGGATGCATAAATGTCATTCTAACGAAACACCAACCTACGAACGAGAAATAACTGTTAGACATAAAAAAAATCAATACTTGCATTGAAGGAATGCACAAATGTCATTTTAACGTGATACCAACGTAACAATGTGATTAAACTGTTTGACATAAAAATGATACATTCAATGAATACAAAACGGTCACTATAACAAATTAGCAACTTTAACCCAAATCAGGATTTTTACGTTACACAATTACGCAAAGGCTATTACAACAAAACACCAAACATTAACGTAAGTGAAGAGTGGTATTCACAATCTTATTACATTCAAATTGAAACAAGACAACATACTTATTATAATCAATTAACCGGTGTCCAGTGTTGTTGCACAAATTGTCAAGGAGGAACTAGAAACTACCGTACTGTCATCTATATCTGTTAATATACCATTTTTTAAACGATATGTTGATGATTGTTTAGTTGCAGTACCAAGAGATCGAGAAACCGAAATATTAAATATATTCAATAACTACAATGACAGACTTCAATTTACAATAGAAGTAAATAAAAACAACATAATAAACTTTCTCGACACAACACTGATCCATCGACATAACAAGATATACACAAAATGGTATACTAAACCGATATCTTCCCACAGATACCTCAATTATTATTCTATACAACCACAATCATACAAAATAAACATTATTAGAGGACTTGCTGACCGTGCAATTAAGCTAACAAGTATTGAATACCGGAAAGAAAGCTCACAAAAGGTAAAGGACATTTTACGCAAAAACTACTATCCAGAAAATCTAATTAGAAGAACAATTAACAGCCGTCTAACAACCAACAACAGAATACAACCCGAAACACCTCCAAAACCACAAACAGCGAAATGCATTGCACTGCCGTATGTCAGAAACTTATCAGAGAGAATAGGGCACATAATGAAGACCTTCGACATCAAAATTGCTCACAAAAATACCAATAATCTATCAAGAATATACACAAAATTGAAAGCTCCAACACCACTACTTAAACAATCACACTGTGTGTATCAAATCCCGTGTTATAATTGTGAACAAGTATATATTGGACAAACAGAGCAACTACTTGAAGAACGACTAAAGGGCCATAAATACGCCAAAAACATAACAGCCTTGAAAAAACACCAAGAAGAAACAGGACATAAGTTTAACTTTAATGATGTGACAGTGCTACAAAAAGAAAACAACTTAAAAGCTAGATGTGTTATAGAGACAATAAAAATTTTAAGAAATAAGAAAGCTGTAAATGATAGGTCTGATATAAATTTATCTAAATGTTACAAATTGATTCTTGATAAAAATATTATGTAAACCAGTTAATTGATTATAATAAGTATGTTGTCTTGTTTCAATTTGAATGTAATAAGATTGTGAATACCACTCTTCACTTACGTTAATGTTTGGTGTTTTGTTGTAATAGCCTTTGCGTAATTGTGTAACGTAAAAATCCTGATTTGGGTTAAAGTTGCTAATTTGTTATAGTGACCTTTTTGTATTCATTGAATGTATCATTTTTATGTCAAACAGTTTAATCACATTGTTACGTTGGTATCACGTTAAAATGACATTTGTGCATTCCTTCAATGCAAGTATTGATTTTTTTTATGTCTAACAGTTATTTCTCGTTCGTAGGTTGGTGTTTCGTTAGAATGACATTTATGCATCCTTTCAATGTAAATATTGATTTTTTTTTAGTCAAACAGTTTTCTCACCGTTATTATATTGGTATTTTGTTAGAGTGAGATATCTTTCGATGTGTTTCGGTGTCGTTTCACCACTATTTTAGTTACTCTGTGAACAAGACGCGATTTGCGTCGAAACGTTAGAGAAAATATACTTTAGTTAAGTACACGTTCTTAATTTTGAAATAGCCTCTATCGCCAAAAATAAAACCGTTCGTATTATAAACAAGGCTAACTATTGAAATTATTACTTAATACTATATATATATATATATATATATATATATATATATATTAGTAATTGTTAAGGGGATGTCGACTGGATTCACTCTAATAAAACTACTCTTCTTACATTTGTCTAGCTTTCGGTGTCTTTATTTTTACCACCTTCATCAGGACTCTAAAATAATTATAAACACAATCAATATAACAGTATAAAAACATGAATAAACAATTCAATACAATGTCAAAACACTCACATGTAAATTTGAGGTTATAAAGCTTCTGCTACACCATACCATCAAATATCTCTCCCTACTCATACAGATACACAGGACTTCCTATAATTACGCTACTGTATATTAATCAAACTAATTACTATTAGGATGTTTGTAGATTACCACAATCGCCGAGAAATTCATACAAATGAACGCACCAAACAATCCGCCATTTTGATTCGCTCGCTCCCTCCCCACCTCAATCACGCCGTGCGCGCTGAAATTCGAAATTCAAAATCATCACAACTAATCTCGCAAACCATCATTTCTCTGCCTCCGCTCTTTGTCCAATTCTAGAACATAAACATATATTGAACTAAGGTCCTTTGTGTCAGTTTTTTTATTCATTACATTTTCTGTGCCATTTATGTGATACATTTCTAAGAATAATCGCTTTGTATAGTTGTTTTCACTGTCCAGAACTTTCACCTCTTCATATTTGATCCTATGTTTGTGCTTCTGAACGTGAGTTGCTAGCATACATCTTTGGGCATTCCTTATCGAATCACTTTTGTGTCCCGCAATTCGTTTCTTCATTAATTGTGAAGTTTGGCCTACGTAATACTGCCCGCAGTCCTCACATTCCAGCCTATAAATCACATTTGACCTCAATAATGGTGGGATTCTGTCTTTAAGTCGAGTGTACAGGGTGCCCACTGTCTTTAGTTGTTTTTTCGCAATCATTATATTCTCCTGTCTGAAAATGTTAATAATACGATTAGACAGATCTGGTATATCCATTAATATCCCGTACCTTCCATCCAATATCCTCTCCTGAATTCCGTTGTTATTTACAACCTCGGCTGCTCCATTCATTGCATCGATTGTAGTGGAGTACAATAAATTTCTAACTAGTGTCCTTGGATATGAGTTCGTTAGCAGTATTGCCTCAAATTTTCTGATGTTACTTTGAGCGAATGTAAAACTTCACAATTAATGAAGAAACGAATTGCGGGACACAAAAGTGATTCGATAAGGAATGCCCAAAGATGTATGCTAGCAACTCACGTTCAGAAGCACAAACATAGGATCAAATATGAAGAGGTGAAAGTTCTGGACAGTGAAAACAACTATACAAAGCGATTATTCTTAGAAATGTATCACATAAATGGCACAGAAAATGTAATGAATAAAAAAACTGACACAAAGGACCTTAGTTCAATATATGTTTATGTTCTAGAATTGGACAAAGAGCGGAGGCAGAGAAATGATGGTTTGCGAGATTAGTTGTGATGATTTTGAATTTCGAATTTCAGCGCGCACGGCGTGATTGAGGTGGGGAGGGAGCGAGCGAATCAAAATGGCGGATTGTTTGGTGCGTTCATTTGTATGAATTTCTCGGCGATTGTGGTAATCTACAAACATCCTAATAGTAATTAGTTTGATTAATATACAGTAGCGTAATTATAGGAAGTCCTGTGTATCTGTATGAGTAGGGAGAGATATTTGATGGTATGGTGTAGCAGAAGCTTTATAACCTCAAATTTACATGTGAGTGTTTTGACATTGTATTGAATTGTTTATTCATGTTTTTATACTGTTATATTGATTGTGTTTATAATTATTTTAGAGTCCTGATGAAGGTGGTAAAAATAAAGACACCGAAAGCTAGACAAATGTAAGAAGAGTAGTTTTATTAGAGTGAATCCAGTCGACATCCCCTTAACAATTACTAATATAATAATAGGAACGACAGTAACAAGATTCGATATATATATATATATATATATATATATATATATATATATATATACTATATATGGAATATGACGTAAATAGAATCCAAGTGAGAAGTAATTTTTTAAAATTAATTAAAAGGATACGGTCTCAGCCCGGATTCGAACCGGGGCCTTCTTCCTTGCCGGGGAATTGCTCTACCACTGAACTACTGAGCCCTGTACAGGATATAGATTTAATTCGTCATTTCAAACGAATCGTTTGAAAGGTTTTGTTTCTCTGTGTGATTATGCTAGTACGGTACTTTTTCACGTTGGCAACACTGTTTTGGTTTGCTTTCGGTTGGCGACCTTGTGGTCTCGGCTAGCTTAACCTCAAAGATTTGTTATATGTGTATGTTGAGTCGCGTTGTGTTGCCGTTTATTGTGATGAATTACCAGCCTGATTGCATTTCATAGCCTAGCCACCTCTTAACTATATTGTGACGCTGGTATGGCACCGTTTGTAGACGTAGTTTTATTGTTTCTATATTGTTTTGTGTTTAATTTTAGCACCACTTGGTTGCGTTCAATGTTGATGGTTGGGTGCTTCTACATCTTGCCGCCCTGCACTGTACCGTTTTATGATTAACATCGTACTAATTTGTACCAAACACTCTCGTTTGTAAGTCACTGTGGTTTTATCTTGTGTCGTTCCGTTTTTATTGCTAGTACCTTATGTTTTTTAGTGCTTCCTGAAGATGCCAAAATTTTTTGGCGAAATATATTGAAGAATGACAATTGAGTGACTTCTTAATTTGACCCCTCTCCCAAGAACTTATTGATTCATTAATTCAAGGTCGAGAATTATTCAAAGTATATATATATATATATATATATATATATATAGGAAAGTAGGAAATATATATATATATATATATAAATAGCAGATATAGCAGAAATATATATATATATATATATATATATATATATATATATATATATATATATATATATATATATATATATATATATATATATATATATATATATATATATATATATACATATGTAACTAACAGATAAATAACATAAATAGCAAAATAACTTACACATAACAAATTAATAGCAAATAAATAGCATAAATGGAAATAACTAATTAACGAAAGTTGAAAGTGAGTGAGTGTGGACGTACTAAACGTGGTCCTTTAATAACATTTAAAACAAGTGGGACCAGGTGAGTCATATTAGACGAATCTAGTACCAAATTGTAGAGAGAAAAATTAGCAAACCATCCATACTGAACAGATTAGATTGCGCCAAGCGTAGAGTTAGCAGTAACCAACTAAACAAATAACACCGATCTTGCTAGACCGGGCGGGTTGTCGTCTTTTCTCTTCCACCTTGAACCATAGAAATGCGAGTTACAGAACTATATCAGCGGTCCCAAAACGGTTCAGAATAACATCAAAAACTGAACTAAGGCAACAGACTGACAATTTAAAATTACTGTATCCTTTCCTAAAGACCGAGGCCCTCTTGTGTATGTGCAGAGTGAGTCACGCTGATGTGTGAAGATATCGTAACCTTGTGTATAATCCCTAACCCTTTGTTTGAAATCTCTTCCCATTATGCCGCCAAATCCACCAAAAAATACACGACAACGAGCAATAACAACAGGTGACGACGATGACGAAGAAAATGACGTAAAACAAACTGAGCTAGGAGAAATTAAAAATTTTTTGAAGGAATTCAAGGATCTATGAATTTCATGAACGAAAAGTTCGAGGAATTGCAGAAAAAACAACTGGAAAAAACAACTCTTGAAAGGAGAAAGGAAAGAGAAGGAAGAACTAAGAGAGAGGGTGAGAAAATTAGAAAACACATTGGAAAGGAACGAATTTGAAAAATACCAACAAACGTAACAATATCAGGTGTAGAAAGGCAGGAGAAAACAAACGAGGACACGAACAGAATAGTTATGAAAATCGCGAAAGCAATAAACCTTAAATTAGACCCCAACGATGTAATTGATTCCTACCAAAAAGAAGACAAGAACCAAAATGGTCCATTAGTTGTAAAATTAAGCTCCCACGAAATCAAATGAGCTCTATTAGAGGCAAGAAAAGTATAATAACCACAAAAGAATGCGACTTAAAAGGCAGCAAGAACATCTATATCAACGAACAACTCACGACGTTCACAAATAACAAATAACTAACATTTTGTAGAGCACGGGAACTAAAAAGTGAAAATAAGATCAGCCACGTGTGGAGCAGACGCGGGATCATATACATTAAAAAAGCAGACAAAGGCATCAAAATTAAAATAAAAAACCTAGAAGACTTACAGCACGTAAAACAAAAAAAACTAAATAAATTTAAAAAAAATAATAAGTAAATAAACCCAAATAAAATAAATAAAAAGAACACATGACAAATACTTGTTGAAATGACACAATTTACTATATACCTTCACAACGTCAGAAGCATTAGAAACAAGTTCGAGGAACTGGAAATAATTGCAAAGCTCCACAATCCAGACATCCTGGCGATCACAGAGACATGGCTCCAACCCCACGAAGGACGGACTCACCTCCTAAACAACTACCGTGCAGAATTTAACTCAAGACCAAAGAGAGGAGGCGGGATCGCATTGTACATAAAAAATGACATAAAATACAAGTACCGACAAAAACTACAATAAACAAAACAGAACTATTGAAGAAAACGATACAGCGATCACCATAGTCTACAAACCCCCTCAGGTAGTATTTGGAACTTTCATGAGGACGATGCGAAAAAACATAATAAACCGTAAAAAAAACACATTATTGTTGGAGACTTCAACATAAACATACGGAATAAAGATGTGAACACCCGTGAATACCTCAATCTTTTAACAGAGAACAATTATCAAATAGCCAATCGAACTACGGCAAAACATTGCACAAGAACGAACTCGAACGGAATGGGATCAATACTAGACCATGTGATAACCAACCAGAAGGAAAACATACAATAGATAGAAATCATCACCACAGATTTATCAGACCACAACGCAGTTCTCGCAACAATTACCAGTCAACTAAAGAATAACCCTAAATACGAGTATTTCGAGTACACCAAGGCAAACATCAGAAACATTAACAACACGATCACCAACCTGAAAATCGACGATAAGACTCAGTGATGAAAACATTAAACAATCCCAAGAAATTACACCTCTACGACTCAAAATACAATCTAACTTGAAGTGGGACGCACACGTGAATAACCTAATAGTAAAAACTCCAAAACAATTACTTCAATCAAAAAACTTAAGAACATCATTCCACTCAGAAGTAGAAAATCCATCTACCACCCACTAAACATCACCAGAATTCAAGTTCAGCAAAACAAAGTCTTAAAATTACTATATTCTCTGAATAGACTTACCCCCAGCACAGATGTCTACAAACTTTCACAAGAACTTAACATAGAAAAACTCAGAGCGTTAAATAACTTACTACTAATCCACAAAATAAAAAACAATAAAATCAAAACAAACACAAACCTTAAACTAAATCACGAGTTCCACGACTACCAAACCAGAACATGCACACACATAAGACCCAACAGATACTACAGCATAACCTGCTCACAAACACAACTAAGAGAAACCATACAGAAGTACAATGGATATCCAAACTATATAAAGAACCTCACAATCACCACTTTCAAGATAAGGATTAAATACCTATTAATGACGCAACAGCTATAACAATTCATAATACACGCACAGAAGCACCCTCCATACCGCTAGCCCGAGGTGGACCCCACTCATATGCGGAGCCCCAACCCCGAGGCGAGGACTGAGGGACGAAACCACTGCACTTATATATTTTTATATATGTAATTTTTTTAAATCTATATTACGATGTATGATTTTTTTTCAGCACTGAATCTTTATTTAACTTATAAATAATAAATAAATAGCATAAATAGCAAATAACTTATAAATAACAACTAAATAGCAAATAAATGATAAAAATAGCAAAATAACATAAAAATAGCAAACAAATAGCAAATAACCTACAAATAACCAATAAATAGGAAATAAATAACAAATAAATAATATAAATAGCAAATAACTTATAGTTAACAACTAAATAGCAAATAAATAACATATATAGCAAATAACTTATAAATAACAACTAAATAGCAGTTAAATAACATAAATATCAAAATGACTTATAAATAACAAATAAATAGCAAATAAACAGAAAATGAATAACATCAATAAATATCAAATGACAACTAAATAGCAACTAAATAACGAAATAGTAAAATAACTTATAAATAGCATAAATAGCAAATAACTTATAAATAAACAACAGTAGATATGCTACGAGAATTCGTGCTCAATTTTACGTGTAAATTTAAAGGGGGGTATAAATTCGTTTTACTTCAGGTCCAGGTAGAAAGAGATAGTTATAGTTAGTCGTGAGAGTGACAAGGATAGTTGATATCCATTGAGCGTCTTCCTTGTCTTTTGCGGCCTACTCGAGGACAACTGGTCGTTGACCCTGACCACGATTTGTCGGCCTTCAAGGTAGTCTCGGACTAACTTGATTAAGTATGCGGGATAATTATTTGTAATCAGTTTATGCAGTAGTCCAATAATCCAGACTCTGTCAAACGCCTTCTCAATGTCCAGGGTCATCATGGCCGTATGATCTCTCTTGTTAAAACTTTCCACAGCATCCGCAACAACTCGATAAATTTGGTGGCTAGTCGAACGTCCAGATCTGACGCCAAATTGTTCATCTAGAATGACATGACGATCTTCAAAGTGGGCCAATATCCGTTCATAGATAACATTTTCGATTAATTTTGATATCGAACAAAGCAAAGAAATGGACCGATAGCTAGTTGGGTCGTGCGATTGTTTGAAGGGCTTGAGAATACGGATAACCACAGCAGTTTTCCAAGCTGGTGGGAAGTAACTGAGCAACAACACAGGTCGCGCGATGTACATGAGCTGAACTATAGCCTACCTAGGAAGGTTCTTCAGGAAGACATTCTGTATACCATCTGCGCCGGGGGCCTTCAGAGAACTGCTTTTCTTGACGAATAGAAAAAGAGTAGACGGTTTGATTAAAAAGATTAAAAAGATTGGGCTATGCTCTTCGGCCAGGAACTCCTCCACTCTTTGTGCTACATTATAGTGATCTTGTGTAGTGTCCGGTATGTGTATCCCACTATAATAATTCACCAAAGCATCTGCCATTTACCTATCGGTCAGATGTAAGCCGTCATCATTCTGCAGCGCTGGTATAGGCCGAAATTTACGCTTGAGCTTTTTGTGTCCAAAGTGTGTTATCGTCTGTACGCCCAAAGTTTATTTCTGTATTGTTTCATGTCTGTTTTAACTCTATAATTTAGGTGATCTGTATGTTTGTCATATGGTTGTCGTGATCGTTAATATAAGCGGCGTGCAGTGTTACGTTCCTGTATCAAATCAATGATGTGTTCTGGGGTATCTCGTTTTTTAAATGGATCGAGTGAAGTTTTCGTAATTGATCTACGCGCTGCAGTTTGAATGGTAGTTGTTAAATTTTCAATTTCGACATCCAGTGTGTGCCTGTCGTTTATAGTTGTGTTGATTGAGACTTTCTCGTTTATTTGTCGATACTTTGACCAATCAGCGGTGCTGTATTTATATTTCCTGCTTATACGCGGCCGCTCGCCACGCTCACCGAGCTTTATCAACACAAGGAGATGTTCAGAAATCAGTTCGTTCAAGACCGAGGCGTCCGAAACATCCCTAACGTTTCTCACCAACGCGAAGTCAATCATCGTTGGAGTACCTCCGTTATCAGGGAAATGAGTCGGGCCCGTCGGTGCCAACACTAAGACGTTGTGATGGGCAACGAAATTAGCGACATTAACCCCATTGCTGTTATTATAATGACAGCCCCATGAGGAGTGACAAGCATTTAAATCCCCGAGGAGAAGGACGTTGTTGTGCTTCGTAAGAAGACTATGTAAGTCTTCTTGCGATAATGTTTTACGCGGACTATTATAAATCGCGATGATGTGGAAATTACCAGACCTTCTGATTTTGATTACCTCGAAATGGTCCAAATTGTTGTCACGTACTTCAATAAATGGGATATCATTCCTGACCAGCATAGCCACTCCGCCCATACGCCTTGTGTTATCGAGTTTATCGAACTCGTTTCGCGATTGGGTTACTCTAGACCTAAATGTTCTTATTATACTTATCATTTCCTTCAAGTTTATAACACTATTCAACTCGTCCATTTCTCTCGCCAAGCATGCAAGATCTTCGTGCAGGAAAGCAGCTCTCTGTTTGCGCCTACAGTCTCGGCGCTGGTATTGGCTGGCTCGCTGATTGCCTCTGCTTAAACCAAGCGTTTTCCTTTGGAGGCGGCGCAGGCATAAAGCGTTGCGACGGCAAGACCGGGTAATCCTCTGGTTGTATGCGAAAGCCATTCTTACCCATTGCAATTTCTTTCCGCCTGCGTGGTCCAGCTCGTCGGGCTATTGCCTTGTGATACATCGGACACTGCGTGTTATTTGCCGCGTGTTCTCCCCCGCAGTTGGTACACTCCAGTGGGTCTTCGCTCTCCTTGTTCTTGGGGCAATCCTTGGGATGGTGAGGATATGGACCCTTCATGCACCGAGACGCCCCGAAACAATTATCAGTCGCACGATCCCACATCTGGCAGTTCTTGTATTGTATCAATTTTGCTTTATTCCGTAAAAAAAAAACAAAACGTACGCGGACGTATTCTAAGTAGCCAATTTTGTTAAGTGCATCCAAACTGTGCTCCTCCCCACAGTTACTATAAATTTTGGGTAACGCGTACCCTTCATACGGAAGCACTTGTGTACTTGCACTCCATGCTGTTGCATCTCTTCAATTACATCACCAGGAGATACGTCATCTGCAAGCCCATCCAGCACAAAAGCGCGCCGAATATCATCCTTCTCAGTATATGTATGGACGCTGATCTGCCTTAACTTAAGGAATTTTAGCATTTTCACCTTATCTTCCACAGTCATAAGCTGAATAGAGATGATATTCTAGCCGTATCCCACCCTGTATCGTCCTTCACAACTGCACTGTCCAGGTCAGATACGACTTGTCTGTGCTTGTGTGGGCTTTCGGAATGGATGACAACAGGTGAGGGTTCTTTAGTCATTGTTGTCGATGTCGGAGTTGTTGCGTTTATAGTAGTTATTGTAGTCTGTCCGTCTTGTCGTGTAATTGTACTGTGTCCAGTTGGCCTGACAGGGGGAGTTCGTGAGGCCGCTGGAGACAGTTCAATATCAGATTATCAATTGGTGTACCTATTTTAAATTTTTATAGGTGATACTTCAGGTTGTTCCGGCTTCCTCTTCGCAACCTTCTTGGGTGTGACATCGTAGAACTCCCCCTCAATGTCCATGTTCTCAGCGACCTCGGCCCGAGCGAGGCCTTTATTAAATAAATAAATAAATAAATTAAATAACTTTATTGTATCAAAAATACAAAGGGTAAGCACAACACCGAAGTGATATAAAGTACTCCCGAACGAAATAATAAAGAAGCAGGAAAAGATACGGTACAAAAAAATCATAGAAAATTTAAACAAAACATCTAAAAAATATTCAGAAATTATGTTCGCACAAAATTACGCCCGATAGAAGCGCCTTCTTCAACGGTTCGATGGTGGTTTCTCGGCTTCGGAAGCCGATGGTGCTGAGGGTGTTGTTTACAACAAAGGCAGCGAGGTAGGAGAAAGACCTCCTGAAGGATTCTGCCCTGTGTTCTGGAACCGTCGCTGTCGTGGCAACCCGACGAAGCTCTCGGGCATGTGCTTCAATCCGCAGCTGTATTTTCTCGGCCAGATAGGGCGGTTGATGGTCCACAGCAGCCGAGCGCACCACGCCGACATAGTGGAGGAAGCGACGCTTACCCATTCGCAGACAGCGATGCTCTCAAAATACCCCGGTCATATGCTGACGTCGGGGGCAAACGGCAAACGCCATACACCTGTACTGGATACTCTGCAGTCGTCGCTTACCGGCCTGTGTGAGGAAGGGCCATAAAGGGCCCATAAACAACATCTGCGTAGTCCAGGCTAGACAACACCAAGGAATCTGTAATCATAAGTTTCACTTTATTTGGTAGAATAGCTTTGAATTGGTAGAGCATCATTAACTTCGCGTAAGCACCCCGACACAACCGATCAACGTGACCATTAAAAGATAGATTACTATCCAACATCACACCGAGATTCCGAGCTTCCTCGACGATTGGAAGGCTGACACCGTTCAACTCGATTTTGAAATTCGATAGACCAACAGTTTCTCGACCCGCATGAGTCCCGATGACGAGTACTTGACACTTTACCGGATTTAGCATTAAGGAGTTACTCGTTGCCCAGGAATAAACCCTAGAAAGATCGTCATTGATGGTATTTATGCATAAATCAACATTGTCAGCAGTTATCGGCGCGTAAATTTGAATGTCATCCGCGTACATGTGGTAGTTGCATTTCTCGATCACATCCGGTAGATCTGCCGTTAACAGGTTAAACAAAAGCGGCCCAAGCACAGACTCCTGAGGCACACCCGATTCAACCCTCCACGGCTCGGAGATATTAAAGTTATCAATTTTAGTCTTAATTGTTCTCCCGTTTAGATAATCGTCGAACCAATGCAAAACCGGTCCATCCACGCCATAGTGTTTTAATTTTGCAAGCACGCACTCGAAGCCAACACTGTCGAAAGCCTTAGACATATCCAGAAGGTCCAAGGCAGTAGTTAATGACCCCCGACGGTCTGATACAATATCATCACGGACACGCAACAAAGCCGTCCTCGTACCATACGATTTGCGAAAGCCCGATTGATGCTTAGGTAGTATGTTGTGTTCCTGCAAGAACTCGGACAACTGCACATGAAGCAAGGATTCTGCGATCTTCGAGGCAGCACACAGAAGACTAATTGGACGGAAATCACCCAGAGCTGACGGTGAAGCCTTCTTTGGAATAGGCTTGATGTAGGCAGATTTCCACAGGGACGGAAAAACACCAACCTCAAATGAGTAGTTGATGATGTGGGTCAAGGGCGCAGCGCAGAATGAGCTGGAAAGCTGTAACATCATTGCTGAGATTCCATCAACACCACAACACGCTGATCTGGCCCTTTGATATTAAATTCTCGACACTAGAGACTTCCACAGGTCGATAGGTAAAATCCCCACCGCTTGTGTGCCGTGATTTTTCAAACGCGCCAATATATTCCCGATCAAGATGCACTCTCGGAACACTGTTTATAAAATGAGCACTAAAATCGTCCGCGTTGCGCAATTCCGCCGGAAAGGGACATGCATCACCCTTCTGCACCACACCCCAACTTCTTAAGTGCCGCCAAAGACGCCGCTGGTCGCTTGTGTCTCGAACTCGAGAAGTAAAGAAAGCCCTCTTCTCTGACACAACTGCGTTGTTGCATAGATTCCGTAGGTCACAGAAATATCTTCTATGAGCCGGTGACCTGCTGCACTTGTATTTACGCCATGCGTCATTCTTGAGGTTGTCCATCTGCCGCAGTGTATCGTATCAGTAAATCAAGGCTCGCTTGGCTTACGATGCGGTCGGACCATCCTGAGAGGAGCATGAACATCAATGACTTCGGTTAAAACCGTATTAAAAAAGTCCAACTTATCGTTTATGTCCGTCAAAGCGTACATGCTGCACCAAGGAATTGCTGCAGCATCCCGCAAAAACACGTCCCGAGAAAAGTTTTTGAAACTCCGCGCTAAGAAAGGTGCACTCGGAAGAGCTGGCACCCCATAGGGTATGCGACAAGAGATCGCGTGATGATCGGAAAAGTCACATGGTATCACTTCACTCTCTACGTTTTTAATATCATTGTTAATAAGAATTAAGTCGATTAGAGTTTCAGAGTCCGCGGTAACACGCGTAGGATCAGTAACCAATTGGGTGAGTGAGTAATCATTCATTATTGTAGACAGGGCATTCCTTATACCAGAGGGAGACAGCATATTAATGTTAAAATCGCCTAGGATGACAATGTTTTGCAATTTCATATGGATCAAATTTAGAGCATCGCCAAATGACCTAAGTGAAGTGACGCCACCCGAAGACGGTCGGTAAACAACACCAACAGCCATACATGGTTTCTTGGTAAAAATTTTGACCCATAATTGTTCTATCTGAGAATTAGGGTCCTCCGAAATCTCAATCACCGAATATTTTATAGGACATCTGATGTAAATGGCAACGCCTCCACCCCTGACTTCTCTATCCATCCGTAGAATATTAAAGCCGGGAATAGGTATCATCTCATTTGTAATAGTATCGCTTAGCCAAGTTTCGCTAATTGCAAATATATCACAATTAGTACGTATTACAAATTCCTTGACCTCATTAAGTTTGTTGACAAGCGATCTAACGTTCAGGTGTACAAACAAAACATTTGAAATAGCACGCCGTGCAGTGTCAGCAGATTCTCCTTGTGACTGCCCGCTTACTGAGCAGTCTGGCTCACTTGTAAAAAATGCTTTCCGTAGTTAATTTTTTGCCGTTCCACTTTTGCCTTTTTCATGTAAATTGGGCAATCGGATGACCAAGCCGCATGGCAACCATGGGAAATCTCCTGGCCCAACGTATCTTTGGCATACTTACAGTTTCCACAGCTTCTTGACTTAGCCTTGCACATCGAAACCTTATGTTTCTCAGCACACAAAGGACAGACAAGATCTCTTTTGCAGTCATCGGCTATATGATTGTAACCATAGCATCTCAACAAATCAATAGCCTCGAACGCCCAACACGTATCCCAATAGATAGTGACTCGACCTTCTCTCATTATTCGCCGAAAGTCTTGCCGTCAACCTCTGCAATAATGGTCTTTTTCGCCTTCTTGCCAACATGTAATATCTTAATTGTAGCTTCATTTCCTATGAAATCGTTTTGAGATTTTAGGTACTGAACTATCTTTTCGTTGCTGAAGTTCTCGGTAAGGCCAACTAGTTTCACGTTAGGCAGCTTCATACCATAGATTTTCACATCAAAGTCATCTCCCAGCTTTTCAACGGCTTCACGCTTCAACTTCTCTGTTTGCTCACCGTTTTTACACTGCACAACTACTCCACCTTTGGCTACAGTTCTCATTGAGGACACAGCCGAGTTTATCGGATTGAGTTGTCCTTTCAAGATCTTAGCTGTATCCGCGCAACTCTTCTTAGCATATTTCGGCTTAATTATCACCACCGATCCATTAGTTGCATTATTATTAAGTACTCCCTTACCTTACAGCTTACCAGCGTAAGAATCGTCGTGTCGTTGAGTCACCTTCTGCACTTCTTCAATCATTTCCTTGTTCCCAACCTTTACTGTAGACTCAATCTCCAGGATTGTTGATCGCAGACTAACCAGGGAATGCTCATGTTCTTCAACCATCTCACTCTGGCTCTGAAGCGAACGCTTCAACGCATGCACTAAATCAAAAACCTCCAGCAAAACAACTTTAGAGTTGGCCTTTTTGTTGTTCGCGCACAAGTCGCAGAACCAACCAAAATTTTTATTTTTGGTCCAAAGTCGCTCAATTTTTCTTCAATTGATACGCATTTTAAAGCGTCAAACGTTTGCGTCACACAGGGTATGCTTTATACCTTCCTGCCTTTTCACTGTTTTTTTGCAGACACCACAAAAGTTCAAGTCGGTCATTGCGACAAACAATTAAACACGACCGCCTAGAGCAGCTGTTTGATCAGCTATGATTAGACACCTGCTCTGTCACTTTTGACAATGTCTCTGGCAATTCTTGTTGGACTCCATCCCCGTCCCAAAAATAAAAAGGTCCCTTGCTGTAATATTTATTTTTAGAAACCACGCACGACAACTTCTCTGAAAAACCAAACTTGCTCATAAAAACGTATAGTAAAAACGTTAAAATTAACCAAAATTGGGAGCAGAATACCGCTTGCTGTACGGTGCATTTGCCTGGTAACTAGGCAATAGTCCAACGCCTTAACCTAATCGGCTACTACTAGATATACAATTCAGTGCGTTGATTATGTCGAAATGCTGGCGGGCTGTTTAGACTGTCTGTCTGGGTGATGTACCGTTTAGGCTGTCCAGTGTAAAGTTTTGAAATTTTAGAGCCACAGCGAGCCCGAACCGTCCACGCCTACCACCTAAAACACACCGTTGAAAATTCCACCAGCATATAATTCAAATTTTCGCGCCAGCCCTAAAAAGCAACCCCACCAACCTCAAAAGTGCCAACCCCACGCGCACTAACGGCATGCCGGATCGGACGTCAAATTTTAAACGATGTCGTCTTCTTGTTTTCAATGGGGTTTGAACGGCCACCTTTGAGTACCATCTTCTTATTTTAACAATCCACTTTTAAACGATGTATACTTTTTGTTTCTTCCATCATCTTCTTATTTTAAAATAATAATAATAAAAATAATAATAATAAGAATAATAATATATTTATTGAAACGAATTGTGCACATTTAACTTATATAATGTATTACAAATTAATTTTCACAATTCCATCAACCGTATGGTATACTTCGGCTGATGCTGTTCTTCCAGTATACCACAATGAACAAAACTACAAAATCAGACAATGCACCCGCATCGGCTGACCTATTATAAACCTATTACCAACTATCAACATGATGTAACAACTACACTTTGAAATTCAAAATCTACAAATCCGCCGCCACTCGCCGCCTCATCCGCAACAACGCCATAGCATAACAAAAAAAAAGAAAAAAGAGCCACGTTTAACAGCCATCCAACAATTCACCCCTCAGTCCCATCCGATAGATTCGCTTTTTAAATTGATAATCGGATGCACACACCCCCACTCGTTTCAGAGTAGAATTAGCAATTTTAATAATTTGGTAAGATAATGACTTTTTAAAGAATTGTGTTTTATGTAGAGGAGGAGTTAATAAACCTTTAAATCTGATGTTAAGAGTATACACATCCGACCGATACCTTATCCTGTCAAACAGGTAGGGCGGTTTTTCCGTCAATAATATTTTTCTGTAAAGGGATGAAATTTTCATCAATAATAAGACCTACATTTTTTATCTTTTCTTTAAGTGGTACTGTTTGATCGTTCATTTTGATCCGTATTTTATCTCTTATTCTATTTGTAACATTTTTTGGACCTAACAGAATTAAATCTGTTTTTTTTCTGGATTAATCTGCAAACCATTCTGTGCAGAAACATCAATTAGAACCTGCAGATCTTGGGACATCGTGCCGCAGGCGCGATCTACCTCACATTCATTGAACGACAAATATAGCTAGGTGTCATCGGCATACCAATGCACTCTGCTGTGCATTGCACAGCAGAGTGCGAAACAATGGGCGCGTTCAGCGAATGCAATCGTTGCGACAGTTGGCCGCAGCAGTTCGCTGAACGGTTCGGCTGACTAGATAGTAACAACTGTTTGACACTAACCTTCAACGTGTTTGCGCTGACGCTGCTGACTACTCAACTGTTGCGTTCGCTGAACGCTTCCACTGTCTTTAAAGTTGCTTGTGTATATACTATATAATAGTGGAGATAGCACCGAACCTTGTGGAGAACCCATGCCATTATTAAGGACTTCCGAAGCGCACCCATCAGCGAACACAAATTGATCCCTGTTCGACAAATAACTGGCTATTAAACTAGTAGCGAGAGGTTGAAGACCCAAGTAGTGCAAAATGTTACACAACACGGAGTGGCTGATCCTGTCAAATGCTCCAGAGTAGTCTAAAGGAACAATAAAGTTACCTTTCCATTATCGGTTGCTCTCAAAATATCGTCCACTATACTAATAAGAACAGTCGTGCAGCTAAACCCCGCTCTAAAACCTGATTGAGTGACTGTTAGCAAATTGTTTTTACTTACATAAGCATTTAATTGCATCCAAAAAATTTTTTCACAAACCTTTAATAGTACCGGTCTCAAATCATTGAATAATGTCTGATTACTCTGTTTCGACCTCCATGACGACGGATACTGTCCCGTATCTATACAACTATTCACTATATCTCTGTTCTGAGGCACCACATGTGGACAACACAAATTTAATATTCTGATATCAACACCATCATGACCACATGCCGCGCTGTGTATTAATCGAATTGCTTGTTCAACGTCAGTGTCATTCACAAAGTGAAATGTTAATTGAGCATTAGTTTTTGTATTTGATCGATAAAATGCACAGAGATTCATATTACTGGTGACACTTGAAGCAACATTCGCAAAGAATACATTTAGTTGGTGAACATCAAATAAATATGACGGAATTTCATTTTATGATTTGTTAAACAATTTTGTCTTTTTTAGCGCGATCGAAGGATATCGATGCTGCTTCAATTGATGGTCTACATATACCTTTTTCTCTCTGTCAATCGCAGCCTTTACATAATTTCTCAGATCTTTATAGTATTGCCAGTTCGTGACCGTTTTATTTCCTCTATACCTTTTGAGTGCGCCATCTCGTAAACCCTGCATTGCCTTTACCGTATCCGTCAACCATGCATGTCCACAACTTGTATAATGTTATCGTTAGGAATTTTACCGTGTTACTGACGTCGTTGATATCAAATATTTGAAAGTCCGGAACTACATACAACTGCGTCAGGAAAATATCAGTTCTAAAGCTCATGAAGGACCTCAACAAAGCATACAGGGGCCGCCGCACTATCGGGCCGATACCCACACTACAGTAAATCAACGCATGATCTGACAGTAGTCCTGAAGTCACTACACCTGAATCATTGATGGTTTCCGCATTAGACAGAAATATGAGATCAAGCAATAATTCTTTATTGATTTCAGAGTTTCAAGCAACACTCCTGCTGAAATGCAGCTGTCATCCTTTTTTTATTAGAGCGGAAGTGCGTTTTATGGCAGATGTCACAGTGTCGGTGTTTGTTTGCGTTTTTTTTGCCTCGCTGGTTGTTGTTTTGTTTTTGTTTTTCATATTCTTGAATTTATTTACTTATTTTTTCAAGTTGCTGATTGATGGATTTAGTTGTACTTATTTACACACTCCTAGTTGAATAGTTGTATTGCTGCTGTTGTTGACATTTTTTTGCTGTATAACTTTCGAATATGTTTTTATGAGAGACTTGTACGATTATGAACATGCATATGCATTCACATTTATTCTCCTTTATACGCGCATTCAGCATTAAACATCATCGTTGGTGTATTATTATAATTGTTATTTTGGTTGAAAGTAGAAACAGTTTCTACGTAGGTATACCAAGCGGTTTATTTATGTTTGTTTTCTTGCTTCGTGATTTGTAAATTAATTTGTAATAGACAATTGTTTATTTGCAACTTCTAACATATTAATTTGAGTATTTTTGTTATTTTCTTTTTATTCTAAGGGCATTATGAAAGTTGCACATTTGAATGTACGTTCAATAGTGATTAAGTTGTTTGATCTTTCGGAGTTGCCTGCAGCTGGTTGCTATGACGTGCTTGGTGTGTCGGAGACCTGGTTGACTTGCGATACCGAGGGACTGGTTGCTATGGCGGGTTATGATTTTGTTGGGGCTTCGCGCTCAGTAAGGGCAGGTGGGGTGGGTTTGTTTTTGAGTCAGCGTTTCAAGTACCATGTGTGTGGCAGTTCTGTGTCTCCGGATTTGGAGCAGATATGGGTGAGCGTTTGGGTAAATGGGTTGCATTTTGGTGTTGGGTGTATATACCGTCCCCCTAAGGGCAATTTTGGTAATTTATGAGCTTCATTTGAGGACGCTGTCTCTGAAATTTTGCTGAATTATGACCGTATCGTGATTCTCGGGGACTTCAATATTGATCTCCTAAATTTGGAGAGCGCTTGCTTGCCAAAGTTTTATAGAGTCTTGGAGTCTTTGGCGGTGGCACAAATTGTGGACCAGCCGACTACAATTACGGCCACCTCTTGCTCTTTGCTTGATTTTATTATTATTTCTGAAGTTTTTGATGTGGAGGATTTGGGTGGTCAGTCTGTTCATCACCTGTCGGATCATTGTCTAGTGTTTTGTACTGTGCTATATCCAAAACTGGAGCGGCTGTGCGAGCAGCGATATGTTCGCAACTACAGAGTTTTTGATTACGATCTTTTTCACAGTGACGTTATAAACGCTACCTGGCATTTTGTGTTTGATATGGAGGCGGTGGATGATAAAGTGGCGTTTTTCAGTCATACTATGACAGCACTATTCGACGTGCATGCGCCGATTCGATTGGTTCAATGCCGTCCTCGGTCACCTCCCTACATGACGGACACTATTAGGCTGATGATGTCTATTCGGGATAAGGCATATAGAATGGCGAAAGCTACTAGGTTACCTGCTGACTGGGAATATTATAAGGGTCTCCGAAATTATACTGCTTCTGCTATAAGGCGCGAAAATAGGGTTTATTTGAATCACTTGGATGCGGGTGGTAGTAGTAGAGAGTTGTGGAGTTGTTTGCGTGCGTTTGGTGTATGTCGGAAGGAAAATGTCGGTGTTCCCGAGAGTTTGGGAAGTCCCGAGGAAATCAATAATTTTTTTATTGACTCTGTTACGGAAATATGTGAACGTTGCCGCGGATGAAGCTGATCTTCGGCGCTTCCTTTATGCAAACAGAAGGAAGTATTTCCCTAGTCTTCTTCAATTTACTGCCATATCTGAGGAGACTGTTGAGTGAATATTGGGGAGTATTCGGACAGCGGCAGTAGGGGAGGATGGTATTACGATCCAGATGGTGAGGATTTGTTGTCCTGTCACTGTTCCCTTTATTACCCATATTGTGAATGAATGTATAGTGCATGGTGTGTGCCCCGATATGTGGAAGTCCGCAAGAGTTGTGCCCGTACCGAAGGTGCGGAGGCCGCGTCGTCTCGGTGATCTGCATCCCATAAGCATTTTGCCGGTTCTTTCAAAAGTTCTGGAGAGGGCAATTGCTTTGCAGTTTATCCATCATCTGGATGAGCATGAGCTACACCGTGGCTTTCAGTCGGGCTTTCGGTCGGGTTTTTCATGTTCTACGGCGTTACTTAACATGACGGACGATTTTCTGCAAGCCCTTGACAATGGAGATCTTGCGGTGTTGGTTTCCCTCGACTTTTCGAGGGCGTTCGACACGCTAGACCATGAGACACTTTTTAGCATATTGTTCCATATTGGTTTGTCCGGTTCGGCCGTTGGTTTTTTTTGCTCTTACATAGCGCATAGAGCGGGTGGTTGTTGGGACGCGCCGATCGGGCTTGTTGGGGGTTGTGTGCGGAGTGCCGCAGGGCTCAATTTTGGGACCTGTACTTTTCAATGTTTACGCTACGTTGTTGCCTGATGTTCTTTAGGCATGTAAGTATCATCAGTATGCTGATGATACATATTTATATTATCAGTTCGGGAGGTGCGACTTTGAGAATGGTAGGTTGCTAGTGATTGCGGATGTGGAGGCGATTGTGAGGCGGGCTGAGGAGATGTCTCTGGTTGTGAATGGGAGTAAATCGGCCGCGGTTGTCTTTGCTCGTCGGGGTTTGGACCTACCGGAGGATTTTAATATTGTCGTACGCGATCAGGTGTTGCCTATTAAACCGGAAGTGTTTTGTTTTTTTATTGGTTGGTTTGCAACAAGTCAACAACGATGTGATAATAATAATAATGCAGAATTATATATAATTATGTATGTAACATCACAGCATCATTGGAGAATGGCCCCCGGATCGAACTCCTCAACTGAATACAGGGCTGTGGCAACCAAGTGTCTTTTTATTGTCTTCTTAAACAAAGGCAGTGGCTGGTCTCTGCATGATGCCGGAAGCATATTAAACAGGCGACAACCATCACGCAGAGAGTCTGTTGTGCGAAGCCTCCCAAATGGCATCTCTATTTGGTCCCGGCCTCGAGTGTTGTGCTCATGAATCATGTTCCTGGTGGTATGGTTCATCAGAGTGGTCTTATATGAAACAAGTGCAGCTTGATGTACTCGCTATAGACTGTTGGTATTCTATTGTATACAAAAATTTGTCTAGCTGAATGTCTACTAGTTGTGCAGTCTAGAGCACGAACAGCTTTTTTTCTGCAGAATAAGGATCTTCCTGGTGTGTGCCGACGAGCCCCAGGCCATCAACCCATAAACCATCCTCGAGTGGAAGAGAGCGTAGTATGTGGCTTTGGCTGCCTCTTTATTAATTGTTGTTGGTATGCGTCTCACGGCATAGATTGCTGAGCAGAGCCTAGCTGACAGTTCCTCCACATGTGGCAACCATGTCAAACGGGAGTCCACTCTCACCCCCAAGAACTTCACACTTGTAGTTTGGAGTGGCTCTCTCCTGCTGCTGGTGACATGCAGCGTGGTAGTCTTTCCTGTGTTGAGAAGTAGTTTGTTTGCAGAAAACCATCTTGCCGTCCTTCTTCTGCTCTTTTGGTCTCTATAGCCCTGGTATCGGTATTTTGGCCACGAATCAAAAGGGTGGTGTCGTCTGCGTACATGAAAGTCGCTACATCCATACTCCCTGGGAAGTCGTTTGTAAAGATGATAAAGAACAGAGGACCCAGAACGCTTCCCTGAGCAACGCCCACGGTGATGTCTCTCATAGAGCTTCGACCCGCACTGCTGGTAACATATTGCCGTCGTCCTACCAAATAGGACTCCAGTAGCCGCAGAGATACTCCCCGGAAACCGTAGCACTCCATCTTGTTGAGGAAGATTTTATGGCTCATGCAGTCAAATGCCCGAGATAAGTCCAGGAACAAGGCGTCGCATTTGTCTCCATCCTCCAAGGCCTCAGACATCCAGTGCACCAGGTTCAATATCGCACTTTGTGTTCCTCTTCCAGATCTGAAGCCATACTGCTCGTTGCAGAAGTAGTCGTGCTTATTGAAGAATTCAACAATCCGCTTTGCAATTATTGCTTCAAAGATCTTTGACACTGCTGGCAGTACTGATATCGGGCGATAGCTTGAGAGGTCACCTCTTGGCCCTTTCTTATATATTGGAGTTACTTTTGCAACTTTTAGCAGGTCTGGAAAAACTCCCTCCCTTATGCAAGCGTTAAAGATGTCTGCCAGTACAGTAGCAACAAATGGGGTAATCCTTTTCAGCGTTTCTGTGTCCAAATCAAAGTAATCCTTTGTTCTTCTGCTTTTTATTGTTTTTGCCAGAGTTATAATTTCATCTCGTTCAGTTGGCCGAAGAAATATGCTACTTCCATTTGCCCTGACTGTCTGTAGAGTTCCTCGATGATCTGAGGGGATATGCTGGTGCAATAGATGTGCAATGGTTGCAAAGTACGCGTTAAGTTCCTCATTTGCTGGATTCATCAAAACTTACCGCCTCCTTTGCTCTGCCAGTTATTTGGTTTATCTTAGCCCAGATAAGTTTTTGTATATCTTGTGCCTCTCTAATATCTGCGCAGTTTTGTTGTTTGTAAACTTCGTCACAGGCACTGAGGTAAAACTTTTTGTATGTTTGGAAAGTTTCTTTGAGCTCCATATCCTGTGGATACGCCAATGTGGTCTCTCTGATGAGGTTCAACGTTTCCTTGATGTATCCCAGTTCTGGAGATCTGCGTCTTGGGGCCGCCAGAGGTTGTCGTCGCACTTTCACGGGAATGGAGCTGTCATAATGGAATTTCAGTAACGCCATAAATTCATCAAACATACCGTTAGAGGTGGGCCGTTTATTTGCTACTTTTTGTTATTTATCTGCTAATTATTTGCTAGGGTTGGGCCGTTTTACTGCTACTTTTTGTTATTTATCTGCTAATTATTTGTTATTTATTTGTTATTTATTTGGTATTTATTTGTTGTTTATTTATTATTGCTATTTATTTGTTATTTATTTGTTATTTATTTGCCATCTTTTGTTATTTATTTGTTATTTATTAGTTATTGATTTGTTATTTATTTACTGTTTATTCGTTGTTATTTATTTGCTATTTATTTGTTATTTATTATTTATTTGTTTGCTAGTTATTTGGTATTGGTAGAAAATGGTCGTGCGTGGTTGTCGGTTCCATTGAGCGCTTTACTCACTTGTGTAAATTCTGGTTGTTAGATATTAGGAATATTATTATTGTGTGATATTGTAAACTATACAGTGCAATGTGTTACTTTGTATTTTGTTTTGTTTTTCCGGTGTGGTGGAAGAGCAGTTAAACTGAACCACACCTTTTGTTCCCTTATGTGTAATTATGTATTGAGGTTTTTTTTTGTAAGCTGTATACAATAATGGTTCAATAAATGCTATTAAATTAAATTAAATTAAATTTGCTATTTCTTATTTATTATTTGTTATTTGTTATTTGTTATTTGTTATTTGTTATTTGTTATTTGTTATTTGTTATTTGTTATTTGTTATTTGTTATTTGTTATTTGTTATTTGTTATTTGTTATTTGTTATTTGTTATTTGTTATTTGTTATTTGTTATTTGTTATTTGTTATTTGTTATTTGTTATTTGTTATTTGTTATTTGTTATTTGTTATTTGTTATTTGTTATTTGTTATTTGTTATTTGTTATTTGTTATTTGTTATTTGTTATTTGTTATTTGTTATTTGTTATTTGTTATTTGTTATTTGTTATTTGTTATTTGTTATTTGTTATTTGTTATTTGTTATTTGTTATTTGATATTTGTTATTTGTTATTTGTTATTTGTTATTTGTTATTTGTTATTTGTTATTTGTTATTTGTTATTTGTTATTTGTTATTTGTTATTTGTTATTTGTTATTTGTTATTTGTTATTTGTTATTTGTTATTTGTTATTTGTTATTTGTTATTTGTTATTTGTTATTTGTTATTTGTTATTTGTTATTTGTTATTTGTTATTTGTTATTTGTTATTTGTTATTTGTTATTTGTTATTTGTTATTTGTTATTTGTTATTTGTTATTTGTTATTTGTTATTTGTTATTTGTTATTTGTTATTTGTTATTTGTTATTTGTTATTTGTTATTTGTTATTTGTTATTTGTTATTTGTTATTTGTTATTTGTTATTTGTTATTTGTTATTTGTTATTTGTTATTTGTTATTTGTTATTTGTTATTTGTTATTTGTTATTTGTTATTTGTTATTTGTTATTTGTTATTTGTTATTTGTTATTTGTTATTTGTTATTTGTTATTTGTTATTTGTTATTTGTTATTTGTTATTTGTTATTTGTTATTTGTTATTTGTTATTTGTTATTTGTTATTTGTTATTTGTTATTTGTTATTTGTTATTTGTTATTTGTTATTTGTTATTTGTTATTTGTTATTTGTTATTTGTTATTTGTTATTTGTTATTTGTTATTTGTTATTTGTTATTTGTTATTTGTTATTTGTTATTTGTTATTTGTTATTTGTTATTTGTTATTTGTTATTTGTTATTTGTTTGTAAAATTCCACAATTTATTGCCTGATCATATAAAAAAGTATAATAACTTAAATTTATATTCTAAAAGAGTAACAACATTTATTTTGGAACATTCCAATCACCTTTCCAGTTTATTGGACTAGGTGGTTTACCGCTGGTAGTTCACCGCATGGGCTTTTATGTTGATGAACTGTTGCGTGATGTTAATATTGTGTATTTTTTGGGTTTATATAAGTATTCTATGTCAAATTGTGTTATTGTTATAATGGATTATTCATTTTTTCGCTGCGTGGAGTGTATTTTTTGGTTTTACCTCGCACACAGGCACCCTGCCAAGGCGAGTTTTCACTGTAGTTATGTACCTTTAGTTGTAATACATGAATGTAATGTGCAATGACATGAATAAATTTGATTTGATTTGATTTGATTTGATTTGATTTGTTATTTGTTATTTGTTATTTGTTATTTGTTATTTGTTATTTGTTATTTGTTATTTGTTATTTGTTATTTGTTATTTGTTATTTGTTATTTGTTATTTGTTATTTGTTATTTGTTATTTGTTATTTGTTATTTGTTATTTGTTATTTGTTATTTGTTATTTGTTATTTGTTATTTGTTATTTGTTATTTGTTATTTGTTATTTGTTATTTGTTATTTGTTATTTGTTATTTGTTATTTGATATTTGTTATTTGTTATTTGTTATTTATCTGTTAATTATTTGTCATTTATTTATATACTATTTATTTGTTATTTATTTGATATTTATTTGCTATTTATTAGTTATGTCTCGGAGGGTCAAATGAGGGTCTCGGATGGACAAATGAGGGTCTCGGAGAGTCAAATGAGTGTCTCGGAGGGTCAAATTGGGGTCTCGGGGGGTCAAATGAGGGTCTCGGAGGGTCAAATGAGGGTCTCGGATGGTCAAATGAAGGTCTTTATTTAGTTATTTGATAATTATTTGTTATTTATGTTAATTATGTTATCTATTAGTTATGTATTTGCTATTTATTTGCTACTTATTTGTTATTTATTTGCTATTTGTTATGAATTTGCAATTTATTAGTTATTTATTTGCTATTTTTTAATTTGTTATTTATCTGCTAATTATTTGTTATTTATTTGTTGTTTATTTATTATTGCCATTTATATGTTATTTATTAGTTATTTATTTGCTATTTATTTGTTATTTTTTGTTACTGATTTGTTATTTATTAGTTATTTATTTGCTATTTTTTTATTTGTTATTTATCTGCTGTTTATTTGTTATTTATTAGTTATGTATTTGTTTTTGTTTTATTTAAATTTATTTGCTGTTTATTTGATAGTTGTTTACTATTTATTTGTTATTTATTTACTATTAATTTGTTATTTATTTGCTATTTATTGTTATTTATTACTTATTCATTTGCTATTTATTTGTACTTTATTTGTTATTTATTTGGTATTTGCTGTTTATTTGTTCTTTACTAGTTATTTATTTGTTATTAATTTGTTATTTATTTCCTGTTTATTCGTTATATATTTGTTATTTTATTATTTATTTAGTATTTATTTGTTATTTATTTGACATTTATACTTATTATTTTGCTATTTATTTTTTATGCATATTTTTATCTTACAGTTATAAACAAAATTAAAAATTGATTGTATATGTCAGGGTCGTGGCGCTAAAATGCAGGATTTTGAAAGCCTGAAATTTGGCCTGGAAATGAAAAATGGCGGTCGGACGTTTCGACCGGAAATTTGGATAGGAAATTAAAAATGGCGACCGGAAGTGCCGACCGGAAATCTGGATCGGAAGTGGAAAATGACGACCGGAAGTGCCGACCGGAAATCTGGACCGGATAGGAAAAATTGCGACCGGAAATGCCGACCGGAAATGTGGACCGGAAATGAAAAATGCGACCGGAAGTCTCGACGGAAAGTGCCGACCGGATGTTACAAAAGGGGCGGTCATTTTAAAATAGGAAGATGGTGGCCAAAGATGGTCGTTCAAACCCCATTTAAAACAAAAAGAATACATTGTTTAAAAGTCAGCATCTTAAAGTAAGAAGATGGAGCTCAAAGATGGCAGTTCAACGCCCATTTATAACAAGAAGACGGTGTAACAAGAAGAATGCATCGTTCAAACGTCGACATTTTAAAATAAGAAGATGTACTCAAAGATGGCCGTTCAAACCCCATTGAAAACAAGAAGACAAGATCGTTTAAAATTTGACGTCCGGTCGGCATGCCGTCAGCGCGCGTGGGGTTGGCACGTTTGAGGCTGGCGGGGTTGATTTTTTAGGGCTGGTGCGAAAATTTGAATTATATGCTGGTGGAATTTTCAACTGGGTGTTTTGGGTTGGTAGAACTTTAGCTGGTAAGCATGAACGGTTCGGGCACACTCTGGCGCTAAAAGTTCAAAACTTTACACGGGACAGCCTAAACGGTACATCACCCAGACAGACAGTCTAAACAGCCCGCCAGCATATCGATATAATCAACGCACTGAATTGTATATCTAGTGGTATCTAGTTGGACTGGTGATCCGAGTTCCCAAGTTCAAATCTCCTTGCAGGCATTTTTTAAAAGTTGATGACGTCATCCGCTGACTACCTGGACTATTGGAACCGCAAAAGATAAGGATGACGCTCAATGGTTATCAACTATCCTTGTCACTCTCACGACTAACTATAGCTATCTAGTTCTACCTGAACCGGAAGTAAAACGAATTTATACCCCCTTTAAATTTACACTTAAAGTTGACCCTAACTCTCATAGCATATCTACTAACAACTAAATAACAAATAAATAACAGAAATAGCAAAATCACTTATAAATACCAAATAAATAGCAAATAAATAACAAATAAATAACATGTTTGAAATAGTCCATACTCAAAGGTGCAGTTGAATTAAAAGTGTAATAAAAACCTCTTTTCCTTTGATAATAATTTAATTTCAATGGTTTCGATCAAGCGATCATCTTCAGCTCAAATCTACAAAACATAATTAACATCAGTTTAAAAATTCTACAATTTTAAGCTTAAACAATTATAAAATGTAAAAATATAATCAACTCATGGTCAATGGTTCAGAAGCCTTATATATGTCACAATACATTTACAAAACATTTATTTAAAATTATACCAGGCGAAAATGGCATAACTGTAAAAGCGGCGATGAGTTACTTGCAGGTGAAAAATGACACGAGGAAAATTCGAATGAATTATAAAATTTATATGTGTGATACAAGACGAGAACGCAAGCAACCAACACAGCGCGAGACGGCAAAGAATAATTCGAGGGAAGTTCCAAATATTAAACGTTCCAGAATCACAAAAATTCAAATAAACATAGAGAAAAATAAAAATACAAGCCAGGCTAATGAATCCCATGTAATGACTATACAGACAGAACAACAACATCTCATCAACAAATATACATACATACATATATACATATATACATACACACATGGGCCAGACTAGACTACATACATGAAAAGAGGTTTGTGTGGAAAATTAGTTTGATCATTGAGGAGCTTAATACTTTTGTCAATCTTATGCTTTTCAATTTGGTACTGCTCTAATAAATCAAGTTTATAGCTCTTTTTACACTTGTGAAGAAGTTTGGTGTTTTTATAATCTAGGTGACCTGTTTCCATTTTATGTTGATAAAGATTTGATGAATTTCTAGTTTGGTGCTCTAAAATACGTGTGGAAATGGTTTGTCCAGTCTAGCCCACGTACACAGAAGGACAGTGAGAACAACCAACAGAGTTTACTCCAGAATTTTCTAAAAGGGGGGTAGTATCAAAGGAAAAGAGGTTTTTATTACACTTTTAATTTTAAATAAATAACATACAGCAAATAAATTATAAAACAACTAAATAGCAAATAAATAACAGAAATAGCAAAATAACATTAATAACAAATAAATAGCAAATAAATAGCATACATAGCAAAATAACTTATAAATAACAAATAAATAGCATAAATAGCAAATTGCTTATAAATAACAACTAAGTAGCAAATAAATAACAGAAATAGCAAAATAACTTATAAATAACAAATAAATATCAAATAAGCATCTTGGGGCTAACGGTGGTAAGGGTGAATACATGAATTATCTAGATAGGTATATTTAGCAACTTTGTATGTTCCACATATTTGATGTGTAGTGTCTTTTGTTTGTTTGTTTATTTATTTATTTTTATTTTTGTTTAGAATTCAAAGCATCAAGTTGCATATTTTTATTTTTCGAGCTGTATCCGTTTTTTATGGTAAATGTTGCAGCCTCTGGTCCAACAGTATTTCTAGCGCTTTTTTTTATTTGTCGTCCGTGACAGAATATGTTCACGGCGTTAGGAGACAGTTGTTCATTAATATAGATTTCGTTCTCTTTCCGCTTAGGCCACAGTCCTTGGCTTTCCTGGATCCTATTGTTTTTCTTGCTTCAAGAATTTTTTCAAGAATTCTTCTTTTACTTCCTTTCTCTTCAGTTCGATTATGTCCGGTTTCTCAATGTTAATGTACAGTTCTTTAAAAAAAATGCACTCCACAACCTGATATGGTATTTGTTAAAAAAGTTATTTTTGTGGTTTTGTGATAAAAATTGAGGTTAGGTATGGTATGGTGTTCAGAATGTCATCCTGATTGAAAATATTACACAAATTATGCAGGATGCATTTTAAAATTTTAATGATGACGTTATATCCGCGGAAACAGGAAGTTATACTAACCTTAAGAGTATCCCAAACAATTTCATTTTTGTGTCTATTAGGACTTCTTAAATTTTTTTTTCGTCTAGCGTCATAAGTAAAATATAAATAAACAGGCATACCTATGGCGTGTGTCATCCGGTATATATCATTAGTTGTAAAATGCATTTGCTTATTTATTGCTACTTGTTTTCTTGCTTTTCAAATAGCTATATGTTGAAATATAAAGCTATTAATATAAAGCTATTCAGAATTATATTTTTGCGCAGATTTTTTGAGAGTTTTTATATACAATGTATCTAAATATGCACATTGTAGATAGCGTTTCTGAAAGGGGTGACGAAGTTGTAAAGGCAAGACAGAGGTTGACATCGAAATTCCTCTGCAGGTTTCTGGGGAAGGACGATTTGGTCTGGCCTTTTTGTCATTTTTACGGTCAGTCGGTTTATGGTGCGAGATGATAGCGTTAGTGACGGCTTTATGAACAGAGGCGGCCGCCGCTCCCTTATCTCTTATCGCTTTGTCTGTCGGGTTGTGCGGTCAAATAGTACCCCTACGCAACGTGCCTGGACCATGGGTTTGCGGGGACCTCTAACTAGTGGTGGTTTGCCTTTGACCATAATGCATTAGACTCGGCTTGAGTAGACCATGGCATTTTCACTGCTGTACTGCTAAAACGCAGAGGCATTTCAAGTAAATATATAATACATAAATAACAAAAAAGTTACAGTTTAAGTAAATAGAGAATGTTATTACAAAAAGAAATTAACTTATCAAATTATTCCACAGAACATACTGCATACACAATGCATATTCATATTATTCAGCTGAATGCTATATACAAGCCCGGCGCCTGATATTTTTCTTGTGTGTGCGAAAAAAGTCTGGCGCCTATCAATGGGGTGTAAAATATAATCTGAAATTTTATTGTTTGCATGTAGAATTACTACAAGGCAATGGCATAAATTACCATTTTAATTATTACTGTCTTTGACAAAATTATTGGCTTATTAATTTATTAGCTACTACACACGATGCAATCAATATAATAGTAGGTACCCTAAATTTCACAGAAAAACTAGAATTTTTTATGAACTTTGTTAGAATAGAAACTTTACACTATGGTCATTCCGCGAATTTTCAATTTTAGGTTATCAAAACGAAGAGATCGGTCGTTGCCAGGTCACGGCTATTTAAAAGGGCTTTTCATAAAACTTATCAGTTTTAACATCTATCTACAACAATTCTAAAAGATTAGTCGTCTTTTTGTTATAATGTTGCATTTAATTAATAATAAAAGACCCCATTGTTTGTGCATAGTCGTTAAACGGGTGTGACGGGCGTGACACGTTACTGCGGAATAACCCACAACTAGGAGTTTGACATTTTAGAAAAATCACAATAGTAATTAGTTTCCTCTGTGTACCTCGAACCGTGGAGATACCCTGTATATTTATGTGTAAGGAACACATCTTTAATTTTTAAAAGTTCTCTGGTAGTTTGTAATTTTTATTTGATTGTGCACTCGCCTTTTCAATTGAAATAATTGCCCTAACTATTCTATTTTTCCTGGTCCATTTACCTACGTCATTTTTAAATTTGTAAAAGTTTCTATTGCTCTTAGCCCAGGCGCCAGTCTTTTTTCCTACAACGAATATTTATCCGCCGTTATGAAACACACGGTTTGTAAAGAACTGCGCCTATCTACGTGGTGCAAATTTTTATCCGCAGCGATAAAAAAAATCCTTACTGGGCGCCTAGGCTTAGCAACTAAAACAGGCAAAGTCAGTACAACCATGAATTTGAAAAAATCATTATTGTTTAAGCATCAACATTGATTTTTAATATACCTAAATACATTTCTCAATTATTTTTAATATCTCTAGGACTGGGGTTTTGAATGCCAATCTTGTGTATTTGAACTCAGTTTATGGTTTACACTCGCATTGAAAAATCAACCCATTTATTACGGCGCCTGTGTGCCCCATACACTTCGCACATGCCTCCCGCCGGTCCTGGCTATAATGATTAATTAATTATTTAAATTAAGTAGGTATCCAAATTAAATAATTAGTTTAATTTTTACCAATTAATTTACTTACCAGAAATACAACTATGTTAAAAAGGGGAAGATAACGAGGTTTTAAAAGACGGTGTACAGTGTTTTTATTTACTTTTTTTATTTACTACTGTTTTTTAATTACTATTTTTTTTATTTACTACTTTTTTATTCTTCCTACGTAGTAGGAAATACAAGTGAATTACGCGTATCATCTACACACTTGCTTTCTATTTATTTTGCTTTCAATTTTATTTAGGTATTACTAGGTCACTATAAATATACTCCCTCTAGTCTAATTTATGGTCACCAGCAAATGCTTTTTTGTAGTCAAAATTCAATGGTATAGGGTAGTAACGTACTGCAAAGTAATTACAACGGTAATAATTAAGATTAGACAGCGAACAAAACAATATGAGGTTACCTAAACACTGGTGAATGAATCCACGATACAAGATGCTTAAGGTCACACACATATGAACAAACAACGCAAACGGGCGAGATAGTACTTTTCTCGAGCGTCAATGAAAACAAAATCGTAACAATAATTCAGTAGTGGTAGGTGAGCGGCAGTGGACTCGTTAAAAACAATCATCTAATATTGTAACAAAACGCAACCCAAATCTCTCGGCCGGTTACCTCATAGCTCTCCTCAACGAAAAATGAGCTTTAACTCAGTGATTTGCAAAATCGAATCTCTAACAGCACCACAGTAAATGAAACTCGGTCCGGCTAAACCACGGCTAAACACACACTGAAAATGGACGTTTGACGTCAACACATCCTCCGGCCACGTATCGGATCATATAGAATTTCAAAAGCAAAACTGAAAAGCACCAACGCGGAACCGAAATGAAATAGTCAAAGACTAAGAAGTTGACGTCGTCTAGGGCAAGTCGATGACTGTTGTAGCTCAAGTTGAGCAGAAACGAGTAATTTGGACTCCGGCGTTCGGTGTCAGATCTGAGGTTCACTGTGTCTTCAAAATGCCAACAAAACTAAACTGTCTTGCTGTCCAAATCAATCCTGTGGTCGCTGTTGATGGTATGTTGAGCCAATGCGCTGAGTTCTTATTAGTTGTTTATTTTTGATGTCATCTCTGGGTTGCTTTAGTCGAGTTATTTGTAGTATTCCGTGCAGTTTTTTGTTAAGTAATTAAACTGTTGGTTTGTATTTAGCTAATAATTTCTTACAGATTAACATACGAAACAAGTATCAAATATATACGTAAAGTACCAAGAGAGTACTGTAAAATAAATATGTAATTATAAGTTGCTGTTTTAATGCAACTTATGTAGAATGTTCTTGTTTTGGATACGGAAAATATAATATTTATAATATTTGCTTACGGTTGAGAAATCTTTTCCACTGAATAGAAGTGAAACGCTTTCATCTGCCAATACAAAGTATTCTTTTCGAGTGGCGATATGCTACGTGATGTACCTACGTATCTCTGTAAGTTATGCAGATGGATAGTCAACACATATCAAAATCTTATATTTACTGTGTTGTTCGAGGAACCGGGCCAAGCTCAAAGGATAATATTGACAGAAATTTCTCGATGCATCTATGCGAATATGTAGTAGAATATGTAGTCGATCGTCTGTCACCGATGCCTACCGCATACGGCTGTTTGTTCTCCGATACTTTTTCATACTGTTCATCCTCTTTTTTTGCTATATTACTGGCGTAAACTTATAGAAATATAAAGACGTTTCTTGTTTGGTACAAAAATGTGTTTTACGAGGGATTATTTCACAATATTCTAATGTCAGAATAGGTATTACAGCTTTTTGAAATAATTTCTCAGCATTATTTAGGGGTTACAAAATGGGCGCCGTTACAAAATGTTCCAGTTGGGGCAAGTTTCTTTTTTAGTAATAAATGGTGACGTGTGGAGGACTATGCTATTAAATATTTTGCAGCGTTTCGTCTTGTGTTATTTCTTGTAAATGACATTGATAATGACCTGCTTATTTGTTAATTACTATTCTAAAATGAGACACATCAAACATGAACAGAAACAAATATAAAAAAACGCAACCCATATTGTTCGTTAAACTTAAATTGCAATCACCCTGAAAAGTCTCCGTTATTTTTATGGTTGTCATATTGTACACATTATTTTATGTCATTAGCCACGGTTGTGACCCCTGTGACAACATACCTATATCATATTGATATTAACTGAATTGCAAGAAAATTTGCTGCTTTTCTATCGTTTATTAACGTATAATTAATAATTATTATTAAGTATTGTTTGTAATTATATATTTTTTAAAATCATTGGACTCTTATCATAGAATTTCAGATTTGGTGTGAATGATAACCAATATTGTAGAATTCTTATTACTTATTATTATGCTGGAGTAAGTATTGTTAATTAATAAGAATTTCCAGCTCGTGTTTGTCGAGCAAGGTCTAATGTATAATGAACACGATTATAGACTTTTTAATGTTGTCCATTTTGTCTGTATTTTCGGTTCTAAACATTATCTCTCAATAATTCGAGTGATTGCCAACTAATATTGTCGTCGTTCTACTGCTTTCGATGAACACGAGCCAACAAATATTATAGAGAATTAATAAACGATGCGAAGGCAATATTAGTTGGAATTCACTCAGTTGTAGTGAATAGAGAATGATTAAAACCAAAAATACATGCATAAAATGAATACAGTTAACCATTCAATTCTATAATCGTGTCAATCCAACATCCGATAAAAAGACAACAACAAATTGGTAAACAATGAAAACGAACTATATTATTCTAAAATTTAGGCGAATTAACGTGAAAAAAGGACTAAATATAGAGAAAAGTAGACAAATTTTAAAATTCTGTGATAACGATCATCGACAACAAAATTCAAAATTGTTATATTACTATTATACGTAAACATATGAAAGGCGACACTACTAAGTCAACTCATTAATATGTATTACCTGTATAGGAAATCAGTATACAGACCAAAGTAGTATACACATTTTTGAATGAACTTATGTCTGGAAATGTATTGTTTGAACGCTAGAGAGAGTCGGAAGATGGAACCAATATTACAGACAGCTTAGGGAAAATAGTGTAATGTATCATGGGATGGCACTTTTATCAGTAAATAACTAAATAATAAATTGTCTGACTCATTTACCGTATTTGAAAAGAGTTAATGAGAACCGTTTTGTAATTTCTGTATCAGTTTTGTCCACTTTGGGTTATCTTTAATTCTGTTTAGAATCGTTAAACAAATAAACTTTCACATGCAAATTATTTGGTTTTAAAATGCGTAGCTATTATATGAAAGCGCTAAATTGAGAAAATTGTAAATAAAGTATAGCGATAAATCTGTCAGAATTTGAATTAGCTTTTTAAGGTGCGTTTTCATTAGTGCTAATGGCAGTGGTAGCAGACGCCATTATAGTATTTCTAATAGAACATTGCTAGTGACTCCTGTTTATGTACATGCAAACTTATATATGTCACTATCACGAATGTAAGCAATGCTATAATTTCGTATTCTACCACCGCCATTACCTACCATTACGACCAATCAGAACGTACCTTTAAACTTGACGTTTCGTAAAAGTGGTACCAACCTAACATTTCGTATACAGAAATATAACCTTTTTTATTTATTTTTTTAAATACTTATTTCTCAAAAAGCAACACAATAAACGTTGATGTCCCTCCTGCCAAAAACTAGATAGCGCGACACGCTCGCATGCGATGGCGACACTCCGCCTTCGGTGACGCGCCGCATCACCGCTCGTCGCGCTATTCCGTACTTTCGGCACTTGTGACATAAATAACTATTATTGTAATGACGTAGTGTTGGTAGTGTCAAATGCTGATGTTTTGACAATACCTACGATTTATCTCAATAAAATAGATTCTCATGCAGCTAAACTATTAATTTTATATATTGTATGATAAAGTCATGTGCCTGGCCACATCAGATTTTTTATGGAAGGTATAAGGATGACATTTTTGTTATGATGCTCAAATTAAAGCTCTTCGTACCGTACTTAATTACCTAGGAACTATACAATTTGTCATATAGTTAAAACACGATAACAAACTGCAATTCTGGGACATTAATATAATTAAAAACTTGACCCTTAATAAACTTGACTACCAAATATATACCACAGAAACAATTATTCCTAGTGACTCCTTTAATGCTAATTCTAACAAGTAGGCAGCCTTTCCTTATTTCTACAACAGAGTATCAACTATTCCTCTTAATAAGAACAATTACATTAAAGAATTATCTACTATATTTCAAATACGCGGAAATAACGGTTACAGTATGGACTTTATGTAAGAACATATACAATAAATTTCACCAGAAAAACATACAAAATTTCATATAAATTTAGATTTTCATGGATATACTTCATACGCGATATACGGACGAGCAGTCCATGGTCTTCACCGGTGGTACTGGTAAAGAAGAAAGACGGCTCGACCAGATTCTGCGTTGACTACCGGCTGCTTAATAAGGTGACCAAAAAGGACAGCTATCCACGAGCGGGTACTGGCAAGTTGAATTGGCCCCCGAAGATCGGAAAAGACAGCTTTCACAGTGGGTGCTGGATTATGGCAATTTAACGTGATGCCATTTGGACTGTGCAATGCTCCTGCTACTTTCGAACGACTGATGAAAACGATTTTAAGAGGACTGTCCTGGAAGACATGTCTGGTCTATCTTGACGACATTATTGTAGTAGGAAAATCGTTTGAAGACCACCTGCGAAACCTAGAAGAAGTGTTCCTGAGGCTACAAGGTTCAGCACTGAAGTTGAGCCCGAAGAAATGTCATCTATTTCAGAGAGCTGTGCAGTACCTGGGTCACGTTGTTTCCAGTCAAGGAGTGGCGGTTGACAAGGCAAAGATCCAGACTGTCAAAGATTGGCCAGTTCCCAATGACAAGCATGAGCTGCGCAGCTTCTTGGGATTATGCACATACTACCGACGCTATGTGAAGGGGTTTGCCAACATCGCAAAACCATTAACCAGGCTCACCGAAGGAGAACGAAAATTCCAGTGGTCCCAGGAATGTCAAGAAGCTTTCGATCACCTAAAAGAGGCTCTGACAAGCGCACCTATCTTGAGCTATCCCCTACCTGAAGGAAAATTTATACTAGACACAGACGCTAGCAACGTGGGCATAGGAGCCGTGCTGTCCCAAATTTAGGATGGACAAGAAGAAAAAGTCATTGGCTATTTTAGTAAAACGTTGTCCAAGCCTGAGCGTAACTACTGCGTCACCCGCCGAGAGTTGCTAGCTGTTGTGAAAGCGATGCAGCACTTTTACAAGTACCTCTGCGGAAGGAAGTTCCTGCTACGAACAGACCATGCAGCTTTAAAATGGCTCCTGCAGTTTAAAAATCCAGAAGGACAAGTGGCAAGATGGATAGAGAGGCTACAGGAGTTTGACTTCGACACCGAGCAGGGAGACTCCATGGAAATGCAGATGCCCTATCAAGAAGACCCTGTCCACAGGACTGCAAGCATTGCCAGCGGGCAGAGAAAACAGATGCTGATTTGTTACGAACTACCATAGTCGACGATACTTGGCAAAATAGAGACCTTATAAAAGACCAAGAGGAAGATCCCGATATCCAGATAGTCCTAAACTGGATGAAAGAAGAGAAGAAGCCAACCTGGGGAGAAGTTGCCAAGTATGCTCCTAACATCAAGTCGTATTGGGCACAATGGGACTCCCTAATTCTGGAAGACGGACTCCTACGGCGGAAAATAATTGACCACGACGGCAAAGAGGAAAGAAGGCAAATTGTTGTGCCCAAATGTCGGATTGCGGAATTGCTAGAAGAACTCCATGCCGGTGTGTCAGGAGGACATCTCGGAGTGACAAAGACGCTGGGAAAGGTGAGGGAAAGATTTTACTGGGTCAATAGCAAGGAAGACGTAAGGGACTGGTGCAGAAAATGCGTTGTATGTGCGGCAAGTAATGGGCCGCAGAGAAAGAAGAAGGCTTTGATGCGCCAGTACAACGTGGGAAGTCCCTTTGAAAGGATTGCTATTGACGTAGCCGGCCCGTTTCCCGAATCCGAAGCAGGAAATAAGTACATCGTGGTCGTGATGGACTACTTCAGCAAATGGGTTGAGGCATACGCTCTACCAAACCAGGAAGCCTCAACAATTGCCGATGCCTTGGTGAAAGAATGGATTTGCCGATTTGGCGTACCCTTGGAGCTACATTCGGACCAAGGGCGAAATTTTGAATCCAGTTAGTTCCAGAACATCTGTAAGACGCTCGGAATCAAGAAAACATGAACTACTGCGTTACACCCGCAGTCAGATGGAATGGTGGAGCGCATGAATAGAACCATTAATCGGTATTTGGCCAAAGTGGTCTCCGACCATCAAAGAGACTGGGATGGCTTTCTTCATTTGTTCCTCCTGGCTTATCGATCGGCCGTCCACGAAAGCACGGGAGTCTCCGGCTCGGATAATTATGGGAAGAGAACTCCGTCTCCCAGGTGATCTGAAGTTTGGTTGCCCGCCAGGAACTGATGTCGCCGGGGAGGACTACGTCAGTGAACTGCGAAGAAGAATGGATGCCATTCATAGCCAAGTTCGCATTTCCATTCAAGATGCCAGTACTCGGATGAAGGACACATACGATGTCAATGCCAAGGACCACAGGTACAATGCCGGTGATATGGTTTGGCTCTACGACCCTAAGAGACGAAAGGGACTGTCACCAAAACTTCAAACATCCTGGGATGGCCCATACAAACTTCTGGAAGCTATCAACGACGTCCTTTACCGGATACAAAAGCCACCGCGGGGTAAAGCTAGAGTCATTCACTTCAACCGACTGGCTCCTTACTACGGAGACCACGAAGACGCGGAGCTGCGGCAAATTCAACCAGAGCCGGATTTGACATTCGACGAATTCATGGCCCGTCATTCTAATGGTCAAAAGAGTCGGTTCGGTGTGACCTGTGAAGTGCAGCGGGACCTGTTTACTGCTCCAGCTGGCTACGCACTGGCACATTGTGTGGCTAAGGACTTGCAAATGTCTAGAGGGATAGCCAAGGTTTTCCGCGGGAAGTTTGGAAATATTCCAGAGCTGCGTCGGTCCAATCCCAGAGTCGGACAAGCACTCAAGGCAACCGACGAAAAGACCGGCAGAAAGATGTTCCACTTGGTTACCAAAGAGACGTCCGATCAGAAGCCAACGTATAGAGATGTTTGGGACACTTTGTGTTCTCTAAAAAACAATTGCTAGCCGAGGACCTGAGAAGCTTGGCGATTCCCAAGCTGGCATGCGGACTCGATGGCTTGGACTGGAGGATGATTCGCAGCATGTTGGAAGCACTCTTCAGGTTGACGGGCGTACAAATTCTGGTGTTCTGTTATAGCCCTCAACGTCGTTCCGTGGAGAGAACCGTGGACTGTTACTTCCACAAGAGATCCTGCTGCCAGAAGGGAGCTTTTTGCCGATATCGACATCCACCATCTTTGGAATCATTTCAGGACGAAACGAGCTTAGGAGGGGGGCAGTGTGGCGATCTTAACAGCCGCGAAAACGCCAGAAGTTCTAGGTTATTCTCGAAAGAACTCATTCCGGAGTGTTCCATCGAGGCAGCGAAGCGCAAGTAGCGACCGCTCTGGGCGAACGTAGAAAACTCGGGAACATTCCCGAGTATCGATCGATAGGCATATATAACGGGTGCGCTCGACCGCTATGGGACAGTGTTATTCGGAGTGCAGTCGGAACTTTGGCGCGATTATTGATCGACATAAATAGTTCGAAATAAATACAGTGAAGATAAATGTTTATAGTGTCCTTAAGTAAGTTAGTTAACGTTTGTGTTTAGTGTTCGTGTTTAATAATTAGGTAATAAGACTGTAATAGTGTAAAATAAATTAGTTGACTATTTTAATATACCGAGTGTTTTAATTCACACCTTTACGAACGAAAAAACGCTACAATATTAGTTTAAATAATACCCGAATCCCGCCGCCGAAGTAAAATATAACCGCAACCCGTCGTTTCTAGTAAATAGCATTTTCCTGATTTATGTAAATGATTAATGATGAAGAATACATTTATTACTTTATTAAATCGTCGTATTTTATTCCGACGAAGCTAGAACCAAGGAGCTACCTATTACAGGGTTAAATATTGATATATTTATTGTGTAACGCTTCAACATTGCACCAGAGAACGAGGTGCATTACAAGTTCTATGGCGTGTATCTCCGCCTGACAGATGGTTGGTCTACCCATGGCATTAGATACGCTGTACCTTGGCCGCGTCACCCCAATGCCAACTCCATCTTCTATTTTTGATCCAGCAGTGCAGCCCAGGAATTGTCTGAGAACTGCAGAAGTTTCCAGTAATTTCACCCCAACGTCTTTGCGACCGAGGATAATTTGGTTCGTTTGGTTATTGAAGTTATACGCAGTTGGCAAGTTGTCCATCTCCGACACCCGTACAGATTGTGCAGAGGCTCTTGAGTTGGCCAGTAACATCTGCCGATTTAGATTTCACAGTGTTTTCTCTTACGGGGATCTGTAGGTGCCTCTTTTTCACAGGCAGGTGCAGTGGTGTGAGGTGAAGGAAGACGTATGTAGCTGCAGTGGCTCTCACCTGTGATGCTTGGCATATAAGTCGTTGCAATGTATTCATATTTGCTTGTGTTGTGATCTTGTTATTTTTAGGCTACCAGATAACCGCTCAGGAACAACGGAATTTCGAAACCTAAAACACGGGTATCGGTCTACAAGGGTAACCGGGCGCCCAAGTCTACACGAGCGGGCGTCCGAACCGTTCGAAGTTGTTTTGTATTTATTTATGTGTTTAAATTAAAAAGTAATTTTAAGTTTGTTAATCGTTTATTTTAATGACATAATTATGAAATAAAAAAATCTGATGTTGCCAGGCACATGAGTTTATCATACAATATATAAAATTAATAGTTTAGCTACATTAGATTCTATTTCATCAAGATCGTGTCTTCATAAAGTAAAATATAAATAAATAAAATAGCCAGGATTTGACAGATATTTTGATTGATAATATTGACTGTAGGCATTGTCAAAAAACGTTTGACACTACCTACTGTCAGAACGAAAATAATTTGTGAAATCCTGGCTAACTAAGTTTTAATGCAGACATGATCTCGATCAAAAATAATTTGCTCATACAGCTAAACTATTAATTTTACCAAGTAGTGTCATAGACATAAATTATGCAGAATTTCCTCTACATTAATTTATTATTTAACTATTTTGACGGAATTACAGTAATTAGCAAAATCCTTGAAAATGCTTAGAGGAAACACCCAGTTCCTTTGGACCCAAAAGCTTTTCAGCTCTAAGTAAACTTCTAAATATGATCTTTCGACCCGATCCCTTTAGTAGTTTCTCCGGAATCATCGCCACAAAAATCGGATACACACACACATACACACTGACATACACACACACAAAGAAATTTTTTTGTACCTTGGTCAAAAATAACCCGGGGCCCAAAACGACCTAGTTCCTTTAAAATCTAAACTTCTTTCCGCACGATTACAATACTTTATCATGCTATCGATGATAAAGTAATAAAACAGATTATATAATAATAAAATTTTGTTTTTGTACCAGAATTAAAGAGAAACCTTACATTTCCAAACTGCTTGTACGTAATTGGCGCTAATACATTGAAAATTTCAGAGAACACTTAAAACCTAAACACCACTTCATGCTGCATTATCGTCGTATTATAGGAAAAAATGGATCACCTTCACACTATTCATCAATGAGGTTTGAAGCAAAACATAAGCAATTGAAGGATGTTGCTAATACCGTGAGATCAAGAGTAAATGCTCCATATTCAATCAGTTTGCGTAATCAGCTACAAAGCATCGAGAGAGCTGTGAAACAGCAAGGACTAGTTAATATTGTTGAACATGGTCAATTATTATCTCACGGTATAAATGATACTCATCCATTTTCAACCACTTACATTAAATTAAATGGCATATGTTTTAGCATAAATGAAGTTGTATATTACAACATAGTTGATGATCTGCCGCAATTTGCTATCATACAAAATATTTTATTGACAGACTCAGCACAGAAAGACTGTGACTGCACATTTATTTGTGACAAATTAGACACCACAAAATTTGACCCACATTACAGAGCATACACAGTAATACATTCTAAGGAAAATATAGTAGTTAAGCACTCAAATTTATTTAGCTTATACCCAACAAAAATACGTTATATACAGAATGATCTTTATGTTCTTTTGCCAATTCGATAAAATAGCATGTCCATGGCCTAGCTGAAATACCACGTATCACCTATGCTTTAACCATGATCACACGTGGCATTTCACCTACGCCCTCGATAAATGTAGTGCTAATTTATCGAATTGTCAAATTGGTGGCCTAGCTGCAATATACCACGTATCATCATGGTTAAAGCATAGGTGATACGTGGTATTTCAGCTAAGCTATCAATATTATAGTAATGTTACTATTTATTTACGTACTTAACTCATATGCATTATATGCAGACTGTGTTTTTATAATACAGAATAACTTTTGTGTTCCGTATCGTTAAAAGTACGATAAAATCGTAGGTATTACATATATTGTAGTAATATTTCTATTTAGTTAACCACGCAATATATGCGTTATTTACACAGTGTCTTTATATATATATATGTAAACATTTGAAATACATATTAATGTATGCAGATTTCTGCGAGAATTCACTTCCTTTATATATAAAGAATGATATTTGTGTTCTTATTGATATTATTTAGTTAACTACTTATATATATATATATATATATATCATTCTTTATATATATATATATATATATATAAACACACTGTGTATATAACGCATATAAGTTGCGTGGTTAACTAAATAGAAATATTACTACAATATATGTAATACCTACGATTTTATCGTAGGTATATATATATATATTTGTTTAACTTTACTTTAGCCTTGTAGATGATATTAAAAAACACAAACAACTTTATTTAAAATTGTTTATTTTCTTGGGTATTGTAGGCTTTGTCACATTTAACATATTAAAACCTATAACTAAAAGTCACAAGAGACAACACATTAAAAATTATTTGATCTGACGTTTCGACACCATTTGTGTCTTGATCACAGATAGACTAAAATATTCTTGAATAGCTTTATACATTTCAATACATACAACCACGACACACCACATATGAAACTAGTTTCTAAAACTGGACCTGGTTTCTAAACAACTCACAAATTTTGCGAATTACTTAAACTACTTTCTTTTTTTCCCTTTCCGTGTTGTTACATATTTGTAGGTAAAATTAGTTTATAACAATTTAACAAATTTAAATCGGATCTGTCATTCACAGCATCTTTTTGTTTTAAAATTTCTATGGTCTCCAACACACAACGAGCTGTTAAATTATTTTCTTTTTTGAGCACTTTCACATCACTAAAGTTAAATTGATGTCCGGTATCTTGTTGGTGTTTTTTTAACGCAGTGATATTTTTCGCGTATTTGTGTCCTTTTAAACGCTCCTCCAGAAGTTGTTCCGTTTGCCCAACATACACTTTTTCACAGCTGCAAGGAATTTTCAATGTAAATAAATAAAAACAACAAAATAAATTTCCTAGATATGACCTTAATACAAAACGACAAAAAGATTGATACAAAATGGTACACAAAGGAAACAGCATCACACAGATATCTAAATTATAATTCAATCCAACCACGTACGTACAAGGAAAGTGTTATAAGAGGACTGGCGGACCGAGCAATAAAGCTAACGAGTGCTCAATATCAAAATGAAACATTAGAGAAAGTAAGAAAAGAACCATTTTACAAAAAAACAACTACCCGAAAGACCTGATAGAAAAAATAATAAAAAAGAGAAAAATTTCTAATAAAAAGAACAAACCGGTAACACCAGAACACAACGAAGAATCGCACACGGAAAAAACGAAATATATCTCGCTTCCCTACATTAAACATATATCTGAAAAGATCGGACACATACTAAAACCATTCAACATAACAGTTGCTCACAGAAACAGTAATAACTTATCTAAAATGTACACAAAACTGAAAGCGCCTACACCAATATTGAAAAACTCTCACTGTGTATACCAGATTCCTTGCAGCTGTGAAAAAGTGTATGTTGGGCAAACGGAACAACTTCTGGAGGAGCGTTTAAAAGGACACAAATACGCGAAAAATATCACTGCGTTAAAAAAACACCAACAAGATACCGGACATCAATTTAACTTTAGTGATGTGAAAGTGCTCAAAAAAGAAAATAATTTAAAAGCTCGTTGTGTGTTGGAGACCATAGAAATTTTAAAACAAAAAGATGCTGTGAATGACAGATCCGATTTAACTTTGTTAAATTGTTATAAACTAATTTTACCTACAAATATGTAACAACACGGAAAGGGAAAAAAAGAAAGTAGTTTAAGTAATTCGCAAAATTTGTGAGATGTTTAGAAACCAGGTCCAGTTTTAGAAACTAGTTTCATATGTGGTGTGTCGTGGTTGTATGTATTGAAATGTATAAAGCTATTCAAGAATATTTTAGTCTATCTGTGATCAAGACACAAATGGTGTCGAAACGTCAGATCAAATAATTTTTAATGTGTTGTCTCTTGTGACTTTTAGTTATAGGTTTTAATATGTTAAATGTGACAAAGCCTACAATACCCAAGAAAATAAACAATTTTAAATAGAGTTGTTTGTGTTTTTTAATATATATATATATATATATATATATATATATATATATATATATATATATATATATATATATATATATATATATATATATATATGATCTCAATGGTTATGAAGGATCTCAATGTTGCTGTTTTATTATATGTATAGTATTGCGTATTTTATTACATATGATCAATATTTTCTAATAAAACTAATGTTATGATATTTTTCTTTGATTTCATATTATTCCTATTTATTATTCCTTCCATATATTATCCTAATTAACGTACAACAGCAAAAGTTCTACTAATGGGTTGGTATATGGTGGTTACATAACGATTGAAATGAGTTACCTTCCAGAATTTTGTTCAAATTCAAGTGATATTCCAAATTATTCCAGTATTATTCTAGTTTGTCAGGGATTTTAGAGCAACGAAGGTAAGTGACATAATCATATTAAACTAGAATAGTTTGTAATGCGTATAACATAAAATATATGTGGTAGTGATTATATTGGCATGTATAAAAATATATCTTATTTTTACTTTATCATACGCAGTATGATGAAGTATTGTAATCGTGCCGAAAAAAAAAATTGAGATTTTAGCGGAAATAGGTCTTTATGGGTCCCCTGAACATTTTTGACCAAGGTACAAAAAAATGTCTGTGTGTGTGTGTGTGTGTATGTGTGTGTGTGTGTGTGTGTGTGTGTGCGTATGTGTGTACTCGATTTTTGTGACGACGATTCCGGAGAAACTAGTGAAGGTATAGAAGCGAAAGTTCATATTTAGAAGTTGTATGACCAAACTTAGAGCTGAAAAGCTTTTGGTTCAAAATGGTCCAAAGGAACTGGCTGTTTCCTCTAAGCATTTTTTAAGGATTTTGCAAATGAGCTGCTATTTCTGTAATTTCGTCAAAATAGTTAAATAATAAATTAAAGTAGAGGAAATTTTGAATAATTTATGCCAATGATATCTTTTGGTAAAATTAATAGTTTAGCTTCAAGAGCAAATTCTATTTAATGGAGATCGGTCGCATCTGCATTGATATAAAACTTCATAGTAGCCTGGATTTGACAAATATTTTTTTGTGCTGTCACCACAGAAATGTCTATGGCTGTCACACTCGAAAACAGCTGATTTCATCAGAGGTTGGATACCCGCTATGGAACGTTGCCGCTCTAGTGTGGCAAAGTACAAAATACAAAATCAAATAAAATAAGATCATCAATTTGATTGTTTGTTGATAAGAAATATCAACCCGTCTTTATATCTAATTCTAAAAACGATAAATTGAGAAAATTGTAAATAAAGTATAGCGATGAGTGTAGTTTTATTTTAGGTTGTTGTTACGGATATGACATCTACAGTGTCATGAACAAATATAAATCTGTCAGAATTGAATTAGCTTTTTAAACTTGACGTTTCGTCAAAGTGGTACCAACCTAACATTTCCTACACAGAAATATAACCATTCTTTAATTATTTTTTAAAAAATACATATTTTTCAAAAAGGAACACAATTAACGTTGGTGTCACTCCTGCCGAAAACTAGATAGCGCGACTCGCTCACATATGACGGCGACGCTCCGCGTTCGGTGACGCGCCGCATCACCGCTCGTCGTGCTATTCCATACTTTCGGCTCTTGTGACATAAATAACTGTTATTCCAATGTCGTAGTGTAGGTAGTCTCGAATGCTGATGCTTTGACAATACCTACGATTTATCTCAATAAAATAGATTATCATGCAGCTAAACTATTAATTTTATATATTGTATGATAAAGTCATGTGCCTGGCCACATCAGATTTTTTATTTAGTATCAAAGTAATTTAATGTTCAAATAAGTAAAAAAATTTAAAGCAAAAATACGAATAATAGTTCATTCAAAAGTAATAATTAATATACTTAGTAATATGTATAACAATAAATATATAAATCAATTGGGTTCCCAATATATTGGTTACTATAAAAATATCACATATTTTTATATCTTACAAGAATTTTTGTTATACATATGTTAATACACATATCATACATTAACTAATATGATTAACAAAAATTCTTGAAAGATATAAAATAAGATATATTTATAGTTACCTATATGGTAGCCCAATTCATTTATTTATTTATTGTTAAATAAACATATTACTAGAGTATATTAATACTTTTAAATGAAATAATTCTTATTTTTGCTTTAAATTTCTATTTACTTATTTGAACATTAAATTCCTCTTAAATTAGACAATACATTTCTTAATTGAACAATACATGTTTCTCGAGCCAATAAATAGTTTTTAGATCAAGAAAAATAAAAGCTTCATTTATTAAAGTGTAATTTTTCATTCAAGAAAAACCACGCGTTGACTGAAGCAGCAGTTAGTTTGATAGAAGCAAACGCTGTTATAAGATCAAGAAGCCTACGTTCTCATGTCAAGCAACGGTATTCTTCATTGAAAAGATCTTGCGTTTTCTTTAGAAATATTGAGATTGTTGCATCGAAAAATCGGTAACTTTCGTCCAACCAGTACACATTTTCATTTCAAACACGCACTTAATATTTCAAAAGAGAAAATATAATACTTGGAATACCAAGAAAATGATAGGCTTGTTCTGACTATGTTAACGTTTTCTTCAATCAAACAAATGATCGCTCTGCGGGGTATAGAAACAAGTAATACTCTTGAACCAAAGTTATTTGCGTTGCTGCAAGCATATTTTTCCCTCTGTGTACGATTTTGATAATAAAATAAAATATTAAATATTTTATGGAGTTATTATATACGATCGAAAAAAACAGTAATTACTGTACTATACATCTTAATATACTAATCGACAATTAAAAACACATTAAGTTATCACCAATAATATCATGTAAATATTTCAATAGTGACAGGTATCACGTCAGTTTGATACATGATCTTATACAGAGCCGCAGATCGCACCATAAATCATGGAACTCCTACACGGGAAATTAAAAGTATACAGATTGCAGTAAAGTGTTTTATGCTATTATTAATATATGTATGAAGCATTGTCCCTTCAAAGGGGAAGTAATAGAAGTAAGGAAGAACGCGAGCTTCAATTAAGTTGCGAAGTACAGCACTTACGTAGCAATTTGGTTTTATTCCGTCTGCCGGTTCAATTAATTTTCTCAGTAATTCTTAAACTTTCGTCTTAAATCTGGTTTAAGTACGCTGTTAGAATAAAACTAGAACACCATTTTGGCCGCTCCATTATTTAAGGGGTCGATTGTCTTTTTTCCCTCTCTTCCTGTCCGTCGCCGACCACGCGACAAAAGCAAAAGAAGCAGCCCGGTTTTATGTCAGTTTAGAGTTGGTAGGTTTAATGTTTTATCAGTGTAGTGTCGCACACTTGTCTAAGTCCCTTCCTCTGTTCGCTCGTGCGGAAAATGGCCATCGCGCCTTCGGTCATTTTAAACGTATTCAGGCTGCCAAGTTTAGTATTTCGAGGCATAAAGTACCGAATTACCAAAACTGTCCTTTCCCCTACGCCACCAGCAAAAACTTTTCCACATTAATTACCGCCGTACCGTATATTTTTCGTACGCAATGTAGTGTAAAACATAGAGTGATATTCAAATGTCCTGTGGGTATTAGAACGTACACAATAAATTTCTTCTACGTGCGCTACCTCATATTAGAGACTTGATGTATACAGTGCGTTTTAGGAGAAAATATGGACATGTGTCAGTAGACTTTATTTATACAGGCTGATATATTCTTTTCTATTTATTAGTTAAAAAGAATGAAATTAGAAGTAGCGTTAAGATATCAAAATGTCATAAAAAATTTCAGCAATATTTCCATTTCATGGTTTATGTCATGTTCAAACTCCTGTTTTATGTTCCGCACTACACTTTCTGTGTGTTTTTCATAAAATAAAGTACACAAAAACAATAGGACGATGATATAGAACATTGGTCGTAAATCGAAACAAATGCCATCTAAAATAAATCATATATTGCCATATTACGTCAGCAGTATCTTTGATATTCAAGTTGTTCCAAAATGCTTTTCCAAGAGTTATAAGTTATGAGTGTAGAAATATAATTTGCCACAAATGTTCGTTCAGCGAACGCAATGGTTAAGAGTCGTAAACGCGTTTAGGTTTGATTAGTGTCAAACAGTTGAGTATTCGCTGAACGAGTTTGTTGCCATAACCAAAGTGTTACGTGCTCAAACGTCACAAATATTGGACTGCAAAAAACGCGAAGGAATAGCATATTAGATTAGAAGAGCAGCAGCACTTCATACACTACACATACCTGAAATTTTAAGTAGGAAACACAGCGCACACTGCGTGTAGCATAAACTATGCCTAAACACGTAGTACCGCCAACACCAGTAGAGGCGGTCAATAGCCTCAATTACATTGAGCGAGTTTACAAGCAGCTAGTTGCTAGTAAACTCGCCCAGTGTCATCATGTGCACAACGTTACTCGCAGCTTGGAAACTATCTGCGAGTACAGTTGAAAGACGGACTACTTTACTCGCTTACTCGCTGACGTGTGGACTAGCTAACAATGCTAGTCAACTAGCATTGGTCATTATAGTTGCTAGAGAACTAGCAGCGAGTAACTTTGTGGTTGCTGGTTTCATTGTCTACAAAATGTCAATGGAATTAGTTCGTGGTGGAGTCGTTATTTTAGCTCATGCTATCACGAAAAAATTAAAAAAAGAAAAAATTGAGGCAGAGAAAAAAATTTATATGCTATTTCTTGTAGCCAAAACCTCTACCAGATAATTTGCTTCACTGAACCATGCCAGCTTTGGCGAATACACTTCTTCGCTACACACAGAGAAATAGTTGTCTAATGTTAAGAAAATAACATTCTTATCATAATTTGTTTGTTTTAAAACAACACATTCTCGTAATAAGAATGCATATTTCTTTAATATAAAACAACATAAGTATTTACTTTAAGAAAACGACTGTTTTTATTTAAGACAGTCGTTGTTTTAAAAATAACGTGTACGGTGCCGATAGATGGAGCTTTAGTTTCTTGTTGTAAGACGTGTCTCCTAGAGGGTATATAACCGCATACATGTCTATGCAGCATAAGTGATTGTGCTATTATACCGTCAATGTACCTGACGTAGAAATGTCCAACAGCTCTACTATTGATGGAAAAGGGACTAAGAAAGGGCAGCGGATACCTTGTCTTCTCCAGTTGAAAAATAACATTATTCTTCTTTGGATGTCTTAATTGCATTCCATGTACACTATTATTGCTTTCATAATAACATGGTTCATATTCAAAAGAAGTAGGTCAATGTTTAATCCAAGAATGAGAACTGATTAATCTAACTAGGTACCCAACATTTTCATTTAAAAACAACAAATTCTAATGTCAAAAAAGTATTGTATCCATTTAAAATTGTACAATCTTAAAGTGAGACAATCGGTCAAAGCTACGGCTTTCTTCAATGAACGATTTATATTCTTGCGGATATATAAAACAACCGTTGTTTGGGATTTAAAAAGGTTGCGTTGAATTGAGACAACGTTTCGTTGTGTGTACCAAAGCCACTTTTCTTGATTTTTTCAATTTTGTATACTTCTTGTCTGTAGATATCTTTAATTGATTTGATTCTAGGCTTCAATTGCTTCACATCCATTATAAAGTTCATTATAAAGACGTTGGAAAATTTCACCTTTTAATTTTGTGTTACAATAGTTTTTGTCTTTTATATTCCATAACAAAGGGTACTGCTGGTAGATATTAAGAAATTTCACAATATTATTTGCGTTCCACTTCATTTTAACGCCCAGTAATATTCAGGAGATGACAGAAAATACAACAGCAACGTATTCACGACCCGTGGTTTACTCGCTAGCTTGTTGGATACTAAGCGAGTGGACAGTTTTGTGTGTCATCAACACTACCCCACAACCCGCACGCTCGCTTCTACCCTCGCCAACTAGCAGCATGTAAACTCGCTCAGTGTAATTGAGGCTTAAACTGCCCGCTACGCGTGAATCTGTGACTGTTAAGGTGGGGTTCAAGTTGATCGCAAAAAGACTAAAAGGTAGTCGCCGCCAATATGCCTTAGAATCCGTCCGTAGACTGGATAGAAGTAAGTCGGTTTTTTTTATTGTTGAAAGAGGTTCAAATATACGGATAAAGTCTATTTTGAATGCAGATACCTTAATAGTCAGTTGTAACAGATTATTAAGATACAACAATTTCATCGATTTTTAACAGCGCATTACGTCGCTGGTCTTGCAAATGGAGACGAGATGGCTGTATTATCCAACAGACCAAAACGCATTGATTCTATTCAGATTTCATATTCGATTAAAATTAGTGCCCAGAGATTGAGTTTCTTAGGAGAATACAACCGCTTGTTTCGGGGCGGCATTCTGTTGAACTGTACGGGTACGTTGATTAGTTCAGCTATTTTCCGTTCCTTGTTCGAGCATTGTATCGGTTACATAGGATAACATATGTGAATATTTACAAATAAGTATTGTAACAAAGCCAAATTTAGATGTGCAGGAGGTTCTAAAAAGCGCCGTGTGCAATATAACCCAGGTACTTTCATGTAATTGTGTACGTCGACTGAAGAAAGAAATTGCACGAAGAGTATAAGTTGTTTGCTCTTTCCAACCCACAACGGATAAATACAGAATGAAATATAATCAACTCAGTGCTAAATGCAACAAAAAACATATTACGACCTGCTATGGACTATACACTATACTCATTGTAGTTGGAATCTGTTCTAAGAAAACAACAACCTATTAGTTTGTTTGTTCTTATATTAATGAGATTTCAAACTCTTTATTCGAGGCACAAAGCATCAAAAAAGTTAACTGATCAAAAAGTATATAGCTCCTCCATGCTGCTCCCTCTTCCCCTTCTTCTGAAGATGTTAAACTAAACAAATACAATATTAAATAATAATACTGTTACGTAGCTCTTATTAGGGATGGGCCAGGCCAGGGTGGATGTAAATAAACTCACACTGGTTTTACCTACGTGTATAATTGTTGACCAGATACTCTAACAAAATGGCTTAGAAATTTAGTTTATAAAACTTACCGCGATGAGAATGACGCAGAGCAATTAAATACTAGATTAAAGAAAAATTAGCATTTGCTGGAGCAATTTAAAGGACTTCAGTTAAAAATTAATGTACTAATGAACGCCAAAGATGCAGGAACACATTTGTAGGATTTTCAAGATGCTTATTATGAAGTTATTGCTACTGCCCGGACAATAATTACCAAAACCAGTGTTAACGCATCAAGTAGTGGTGTATCAAATAACCAAATGAGTTCAGTCAGTAGAGCAGTATCCAGTTTAAAATTACCATCATTACATTGCCAAATCAATTATCTGCTTTTAAAGATTCGTTTATTTTCGCTGTTGATAGTGATGACCGGTTGGGTAATGTTCAAAAATTGCAATTCTTGCGGAGATGTTTAAAAGAGAAAGCTTTGCAACTTATCAGCAATTTACTAACAAAAAACCAAAACTACAAAATTGCAAGTGATTTATTAGTTGAGAAATTTCGAAATAAAGATTAATAATTCAGTCTCAGCTGAAATTCAGAGCGTTACAAAAGAAAATCAAATGACTCTACGGCAATTTATTGATACAATTACAACGTGCTATGGAGGCATTGGAATTTACTAATTAATCAATGGGACACGATTTTCATTTATTTGTATGTTAGCAAATTGGACTTTTTTACTGGGAAGGTGTGGGAAAAAGAGTTAAGCTAAAAATATGGAGACTATTTACCTTCTAATGATTTTTTTTTTATTTTTGAATGGCGGATGTAGGACGTTAGAAATGTAAGAGACAAGCAAACCTAACCAACAAGCGAATAAAGATTTATGTGTAATTAATAAAGTGACAAATCTTACGAGTGCTGGTCATTCATGCAATTACTGTAAAATATAGATTATGTTATTTACAAGTGTAAACAATTTCTGGATTTGACTATCGAAATGCGATTTGATTAAAGAAGAAAACTAAAATTATGTCTCAATTGCCATTTAACAATCAGTTGTAAATTACCACCATGGAGAATTTGCAGAAAGAATCATAACTCTTTATTACATACAAATGTTAAATTGGGTAAACTTCCTGAAACCTGTAGTAATGAAATCCAACTGCAAAAAATTTTTAATTTTACTAACGGGAATACCTCCTATTTACTTTTAGCTACAGCATATGTAAAAATTAAGGGTTTAGCAGGAAATATGCAAGGGCCATATACATTTTATTATGCACGATTTCTGCAAAGAATTGCAACTTTAGTGGAATTAATCAGTATAGTTCTAGAGCTAAGTAAAAAAGCTAAGTAAATCAATTGTCTAGAATGAGCAGTTTTAAAACCACTTTCAATTGATTGGTCATACCTAAAATTACACAAGGCTTGCCGCAAATAAATTGAGTTTAGGTATATTACAAGTACCAAAAGGAATTAAATTTGTGTATATAAATGTCTGGGTTCCAAAATCAATTTTTTGATAGTTATTGGAGGAAGGTCAGCAAATGTTAGGGAATACACTTCAGGAGACTAAGTTAGGTTGGGTGGCGTCAGGAAAGACATAGAACTTATTTCCACTAGTAATTAAAAGTAATTTTGACGGATTTTCGCAAATGGATTTTGAATTGCAGCGTTTTTGGGAATTAGAAGTTTAAGACGTGCAAATTTACACACAAAAAACGGGGTGGTGAGGAACAGTAAAAAATGTTGAAAGAGAAAAGGATGGATGATATAAGGTTGCGTTGCCGATTGAGGATGGAGTGACTAATTTAGGAGACTCCAGGAAAATGGCATATTGACGCCTACTGACTGGTAAATAGTGGAGTTTTAGTGGAGTTTTTGTTGTATGCAGTTTTAATACTTAATTTTAAATGTATTTACCTCGCTGATTTCAATTTTGCAGTCCATTTTCCGACAGCAGCTCAAGTTATTGAGATACAAAGGGCAGAAATTTTTACAAAAAATATACTAGTTTTCAAACTATAATATTTTATTAAACAAAATTTAGTTGAGTTCCTTGTCTTCCTTGACACGACCATTGCATGATCCGATCCAGGAGTACTGCTATGGATGCTCCAGCAGTAATCACCCATCATATTTGCATTTCAGAACAGTGGTATCGCTCTTCCATAGTACGAATGTCCTGATGAAATCGTTTTCCTTACTATTTACTTAATTTTACTTAACTCACCCAGACTTTCACGATTCTAAATGACTGAAGAGTAAATCTAGTTGAATGCTCATGTTGCATCCAACTTTCAGCATTCGTTGCTCAATGTCAAATTCTTAATACCCAAACAAGCTCATTCCAAGCGGATTTTTCAACAATTGTCATGTAATTACTAAAATTAAATTAAATTATATTCCCTTGTGCGATAAACCGAGATATTTGTGTTTGGTGTTAAGAAATTTCTATCTTTCAACAAACTCGAACTTCTGATGCTGTTTAGACAGTCCAACATTTCTGATCAGACCTTTAATTTTGATTGAGCGGTCTAAGTTCCAAAGGCCAATAAATGTTACAATCTTAACTATCATCACCGTCTTATGAACGTTCTTGAGAAGTTAAGTCGCATCTACACCTGGGTAACAGTGGGCAACATGTAGCATGCGACATGGTTTCTTGTGATGGACCTGACCAGGTCGTCGGTATCCCCCTGGTTGGTTCTCCCGCTGTCCTTCTCTCGCTTGCGGCAGTCTCATAGCTCCGCGGCACATTGGTTGCGGAGCAGTACTATAAACAACTTTAATATGTCTGGTCCGATGTTGTTACCTGTTGCTGTCGACGTCTGTTGCCCCGCTCTAAACTAGGCTTTAGACTGGCTGTACTATGGTTGGATTGTGATACTGACTGATCAGTAGAACTCAGAACAGGCGTAATAGTAGAGTGTAAGCTAGGATTTGCATTTGGAAGGATTTTGGGGGTTTATGGCGGTAATATTGGCAACGGAAAAGTACTAGCCATCGTTATGATATGACGGTTCACGTCAGATCACTTTTCTACTTAAAACTAGATATGTTTTATGAGCCCATAACCGCATAGCCTCAACGCAGCTTTTACACACAAAATTTGGTATCGACGGCTTAATATTTATTTCTAATGGTATTGCAAAACACTCTATGTCGGCTTATTTTACAAAGTACATAGGTACATTCAAGCGTTATTCTTACAACATTTACTGACCACAAGTGAAACAAACTATTTGGGTTGTTTACACAAGTTGTTCTTGATGACAACATAGCGAAAGATTTATTATATCCGGTTAAGTACTTCGCCGTTCGTACCAATTTGTCGACTAAGAAGCAAAATGTTAGGTGTTACTTGTAACAAAAAAACTCGAGCTGCTAGATAAAAAGAGAGGTTAAATACGTCAAATTAGTAAGAAACAGTTAAAAAACCTCATGCAACAGAAAACAAATGCTATTTGTTTACCAGAAGGAAGATTTAAAAGAGAACCCAAGTTTAGGTCATATGAAAAAAGTTGAAGATTATTTTTCACAAAAGATAACAAAACATTATTATTTACCTTACCATCCAGACGATAGTTTGACCACCAAACTTCGAGTAGTCTTTGCTTCTGCCAAAAGCACGCAAAGTCATTCACGAAATGATATTTTAATGGTAGGACCTAAACCTCAAAGTGATTTGCTTGACATGGTTTTCATATTTAGGTTTTATCCCATGTATTATCAGTGGACATTACAATGATGTACCGACAAATTAATGTAAGACAAGACCATCAAGGATTACAAAGAATTTTATGGAGATATAGTAAAAGCCAAGAGATAGTTTCGTATCAGCTTACTACTGTAACATATGGGACAGCCAGCGCACCATTTTTAGCGACTAGGTGCCTGAAGCAATTAGCAATGGATGAAGAGGAGAATTGCCCAGAAGCGTCACAAATCTTAAAGAACGTTTTTTACATGGATATAATCTTTTAGCAGGAGTAAATAGTCGAGAAGAAGGATGCTGTATAAGAAAACAATTATCAGAGCTTCTGGAAATGGGACAATTCAAACTAAGAAAGTGGAGATCTAATTATATGTTAGATTTTGAAAATGAAGATTATGGTTCATTATTAGTTCTAGATAAAGAAACGACAAGGAAAACATTTGGGTTATATTATAATGCAAATGATGATAACTTGCAGCTTTCCGTTAAGTTGGAGGAAAGTGGTCAGATGACCAAACGAACAATTTTGAGAAAAACCGCGAAGATTATTGATCCACTGGAATTACTGGGACCTCTAGAGGCGACAGCAAAAATTTTCATGCAAAACTGGTTAGAAAAACTCGATTGGGATAAACCTATTTCCGATAAGTTGAGCAAATTGTGGATTGATTATTATACACATTTGGATAAACTTAATGGTTTTAAGATACCTAGAAGAGTGCATCTTGGAAAATTGTAAGACGAATTTGATGTTATAGCATTTTGCGATGGTGCGGAAAAAGTGTACGGAACTTGCTTTTATGTGAGAAATGTTAATAGCACTGATGAGTCAAGGGCGAAATTACTCTGTTTAAAGTCCAAGGTAGCACCTTTGAAAACTACTTAACTTTCGAGACTTGAAATGAATCGTGCTTATATTATATGTAAATTATTGAAGAATGTCGAAAGGGCTTTCGGTTCAAGAATGAATAGAATACAATAGAATAAAATAGTTTATTGGTGTTTACACAGAAAAAAATTTACACAGGTCAAAATCATTCATATAGTCATCTCAAATATTCAAACATCACAGTCAGATCACTAATACAGTATAGTACAGAATACAGTACTACATTCAGAACAATAATAGAACAATACAAGTACAGATCATGGTAACAGCCAATCACAGTTCGTCGCAACACAGTACAATAACACAATATTGGTGTAAATAGGACTTAATCACAGATCGCAGTAACACAATACAATACAATACAACTGTAAATAGGACGTCATGCAGCTGCATCCAGGCTACAGAAAATTGGCGTCACCCCACTCGGCGTTCAGAAAATCCCCCTTACTATACAGAGCGCACCGCAAGAGCAGCAGTCTTATTTTATTTAAATATTGCTTCAATTCCATGCTTTTTATGTGTACCGGCAACGAGTTAAAAAATAATGGCCCATAATAATTTGGTCCATATCTACTGTGGGTTAACCTGAGAAAATTGATTTTTAAGTTTCCCGTTTGCCTTGTCTCATGGTTACGGCTTATGCCTTGTGGTGCGTAATGGGGTTGATTTTGTTTCATGAATTTGAGGCACTGAAAAACATATAATGAAGGCAGGGTGAGGAGCTTATTTACAATGAAAGTCTCCACATCATCCTAGTAGTCCTTATCACAAATAACTCTGAGCACCTTTCTCTGAAGACTGAAAATCTTCTCCGCGTGGGGTGAGTGTCCCCAGACCACTAGACCATATGCACAGTGAGACATAAACAGTGAATGATAGGCCAAGAGCAAGGTTTCACGTGGCACCTGTCTCTTCAGTGAGCGTATGACAAAGATGTTCCTAGATAATTTGTTCGCTAGGCAATTGCAGTGCTGTTCCCAAGACAGAGTAGGGTCAAGGTGAAAACCAAGAAACCTTGCGTTTTCCTGCCTGTCGATCGGTCTCCTGTGTGAAAAAAGCATTTGCTTTGTGTTCTGCTCATTGAGACACAGACCGTTCTGTTCGAACCAGCGACTGGCATCCGACTGCACCACACCGATTCGCTCCCGCACAACCTCACAATCATTGTATCGTATGACAATAGTAGTGTCATCCGCAAAGAGTACCCGGTCCGCTCCCGGCCCGACGCTGAAATCGTTTACGTACACTAAAAACAGCACCGGCACCAGGACCGAACCCTGGGGTACACCGCAGACGACATTTCTCATCTCGGAATTTCTCATGTGCATTGTAACATATTGTTTACGATTTGAAAAGTACGAGTTCATTAGAGTTAGACTATTTTTGCTGAATTTATAGTGTGTAAGTTTGCTAAGAAGCAAATCGGGCAGCACGCAATCGAACGCCTTGCTGAGGTCACAGAATAGGGTCCCTACCACCTCTTTGCACTCGCCTCCATCAACTATTTTACCCCCAGACTGATCAGAGCATCAGTCGTGGAGTTTCCCGATCTAAAACCGAACTGGCCTTCGTGAAAGAGCCCGTTCTGTTCGAAATGAATCATAATTTGTCTCTTTAGAACTGTTTCAAAGATTTTCGGTATTACAGCTAGTATAGCAATCGGTCTCAGGTTGTCGGGGCTATCCGTTTGGCTATTCTTGGGTATGGGGATAACTTTAGCAATTTTAAGAGAATCCGGGAATATACCGTCCCTTATACATCTGTTGATGATATTGGTTAGCGGAAAAAGTATCTGTTCACAAACACACTTTATAAGGCCAGCGTTCATCTCGTGACAGTCAAAACCTGATTTGTTTTTTAAGCTCTTTATTATGTCCCTAACCTGTATGAATGTAGTTTCCTGGAAAGAAAAATGAGGAAATTTACCAGGAGTCATATTATGGCGGTTATTTTTTAATACGTTTGAACCAAAGCCTTGATTTAATTTTTTCAGTATGTCCCTTCCTATGTTTGTGAGAATGAGAAAAGTTTATTGGATTACGGATTCAACAATTTTTTTATAGCTTGGATTAAAACTGAGCAAAATGTGCTGAATGTCGTTGCTAATAGAGTTGCTGAAATTCAAACAATTACCAAGGCCAGCGATTGGTACCATGTTCAAAGATGAATCCAGCCGATTTGTTATCAAGAGGGTGTTTAGCAATATACGTACTTAAAAGACGCAAAGTTATGGTTGAATGGTCCAGATTTTTTTAAATAGCGATCAAATTCAAAATGAAATATTAAATCAAGACTTTCCGGTACCAGAATTACTTGAGTTGAAAAATGTTACTTTAATGGTATTGAAAATGATTTAATATTTATTTTGGTAGAAAAGTTTTCAACCAACTTAAAATTGAAAAGAGTACCTAGTTGCTTATTTTAGATTTTGTAACAATTGTAAAAATAAATTAAGTCGGCAGGTTGGAGCTCTTACTATACAAGAACTTCAGCACTCATCTAAAAATAATTATTAAACTTGCTCAGAGGCAAATATATCCAAATGAAATTCATGATTTACAGAATGGAAAACCGATAAACAGAAAAAGTAAATTGCTTAACTTAAATCCATTCCTAAATAAAGAAGGTTTTCTTCATGTAGGAGGGAGAATTGTTAAGGCATCAATTCCAGAATATCATCAACACCCAATTATTTTAGCCAAGCATCCATTGGCACCCCCCATCTTTCTGACAGAATATCATGTTAATGTAGATTGTAGACTTCCGCGGCCTGAGTCAATGATATATTGATTTCGACGTTTCGCATTCTGTTGCAAGAGGTATCTTCAGGACTAAGTTATCAAACCAAGCGCTAAGAAGATACTGTCGTCTGTTTCACGGGCGAGGATTTTGGTTTGTGCAAACAGGATCTGATGTCCCGTGTTATATCTGTGTTCAGCGAGAGCTGAACTAGCGATTTGTCGCAATCTAGTGCAGCGTTCGTGCTCAGATACTCGAACGCTAACTGATCGCTTCGTCTCGCCAATATAGACACTTACGCAGGCACATGGAATCCGGTACACACCAGAAGAAAGAAGAGTAGGGATTTTGTCCTTTGTAGAAGGAAGTAAGTCCGATAGTTTGGAAAGGGGTTTGAATATCGGTTTTATGTTGAGCTTGCGGAGGATGCGTCCAATACAATCTGTCGTGCCCTGGACGTAAGGAAGGAAAGCTGTTGCGATTGGGACGTCGTGATGCTTATGAGGTGTGTCTGTTGGGTTTAGGTGTCGGGAAATGGTTTTAATTATCGAGGACTTGGGGTAGTTGTTTTGGGATAAGTCTTTGGTTACGTGGTCAAGTTCGTTTTGGAGGTATGTGGGGTAGGTTATAGAAATTGGTCTTTTCACAAGGGTGTTGATGACTGCTTGTTTCTGAGCGGGGTGATGGTAGGAATTGGCATTGAGGTATCTATCGGTGTAAGTGGGTTTCCTATACACGGTCTGTTCAAGGGAGCCGGATGGAGTGCGAGTAAGGACACGACTAAGGATACGATCTGACGGGTCGTTGAGCAAAAAATTCATTTTCTCCTCATAGGATTGGGTGTCAAGGATGACAGTGGTGTTACCTTTGTCAGCTTTGAGGATGGCGATGTCAGTGTTGGATTTTAGGGATTTGAGAGCTGTTAGTTCGGACTAGTCGGATAATCGTGGTTTCCTGACGTATGGGATCGGCAACGTCGGGTGGAAGTTTAAAGATAGAGGATTCTACTGAGGAAATGATGGAGTCAACGGAAATATGTTTTGGAGTAAGGGCGTAATTAAAACCTTTTGACAAAATAGATTCTTCGTCTGGGGTAAGGACATGTTTGGAGTGGTTGACAACGGTATGTTTCAGGGATGGTTGTTTGGGCATGGTAGGAGCGGAGAGGTTGTTGAATTTGCGTTTGTGGGTTTCGGTAGTAAGGGTACGGGTTCGATCAGCTTGAGCTGCGGATATTCGGTCCTATCATGTTAAATTCGGAAATTCGGTCGTATCATGTTAAATTGCGTCATGCGGGAGTGGATGTAATATTATCATATACACGAAGTAAATTCTGGCCAATCGGACGAAGGAATTTTGCAAAAAAATAAAAAGGACTTTTGCAAAAAAGTTAAATTAATAATTAAATGTTCCAAAATGCATTTTTATAAAGTTACACGGGGTCTATTGCTTACATTCGAAGAATGTCGCACATTATTAACAGAAATTGAAATGTGCTTAAATTGTAGGCCACTTACTAAAATTTTTGATAATCCTAATTTTTTTTATTCAATAATAGACCATTACAATCTAGTCATAATTGACTAATGAAAAACTTAATTCTAACTTATTTTACTAGTGTAACTTAACCTAACAGGCACCCATCGATGTCTCTCAGTTAGTCCTGGTATACTGGGCACGTTTTTCTTGCGCACTACGTAGCACTGACTCTGCTTTTGGAACTAACACCTACAACCAGCACTTACTCTGCTTTTATCACTATCTCACATTCACACTAACTCAAAAGACTTCTTTCTCTTGAGTCTTCTGACTAATGCGGTGTTGTCGAGGAGCTGGATGGCCTCAACGTTCACGTGATGGTGAAGCCTTTCCTCGTGACTTCTTGCTAATTTTTGGATTTCTTTGCAAACAAACTCCATGTTAAGGTCCTTGTGGAGATCATCATTCCTAATGTACCAAGGCGCATTGACAATGCATCTCAATACTCTATTTTGGAAGGTCTGGACAATTTTATTGTTGCTTTTTTTGGTGCAACCCCAGAGTTGAGCACCATACGTCCACACGGGTTTTAGAATTTGCTGGTACAAGAGAAGCTTATTATGTACAGACAGCGTAGAGTTTCTTCCTAGCAGCCAGTACATCTCTCTATAACGGATTCCTAGTTCCTCTCTTTTCTTTTTGACATGGGCTTTCCAGCGGAGCCTGGCGTCTAATGTCATGCCGAGATATTTGGCTGTGTTTGCGTAAGGTACTATTTGGTTATTAATAGTAACCGGGATGTGTTGTATTTTCTTGTTCGTGAAGTCAACATGTACTGACTTGAGTTCGTTCAGTTTAATTCTTTTTTTCTTTGTCCAGACCTGAAAATGACCAAGAGCTGTTTGGAGTTTTCTCGTCGTTTCTTCATTGTTGTTCCCAACAGCTAGGATAGCCGTGTCGTCAGCAAATGTTGCGACAGTATTATTTTCTAGTGCTAGGAGGTCGCTGGTGTAGAGTAGGTAAAGCACCGGCCCTAAAACACTACCTTGCGGCACTCCTGCTTTTATTTCCTTAAGGACAGAGCATGCATCACCTTGTTTGACTCTAAAGTATCTCTCAGTCAGGTAAGATTTTAATAGTTGTGCAAACTGTTTTGGGAGAATACTTCCTAATTTATTGTTCAGTCCTTCATGCCAGACTTTATCAAAAGCCTGTGCCACATCTAGGAAGACTGCAGAACAAACCTTTTTTTCCTCTAACGATTTTTCAATTATGTTGGTTATGATGTTCGATGTATCGATGTATCTGATCAATAGTAGAGTGCTTATCCCGAAATCCGAACTGATGGTCTGGAACAAGCCTTTTGCTCTCAATTGTTGGCTTCAACCTATTGAGTAGTAATTTTTCGAAGATTTTTGACATGATGGGCAGTAGAGAGATAGGTCTATAAGACGTTGTTTCATGTGGTGGTTTCCCAGGCTTCAGTATCATGATCACCTCTGCTACCTTCCACAGTTTGGGAACATACCTTAGTCTGAAGGCAGCATTGATAAGATTTGTAAGCTTAACTATGGCCTTCCTTAGAAGTTCTTTAAGTACCTCTCCAGTTATTAAGTCATAGCCTGGGGCTTTTTTCCGATTAATGTCCTTTTTTATTAAGCTCTTAACTTCTGTTGGTGTGGTAAGCATGATTTGCGTGCCTTCTTGGTCATTCTCCTCCATATGGATTTCTTCATCTTCTCCATGAAGAGGTTGAAATATGTTTTCTAAATGGTCAGAAAACCTTTGGGCTTTTTGTTCATTATTCCTGGCCCAGCTTCCATCAGCTTTTCTGATAGGTGGAATCTGAATTATTGGCCTTTTGAGCTTTTTGGTTGCCTTCCAGAGCGAATAGTGTGATTCGCTGGTGTTAGATATGCGTTGAAAGATTCATCTTTTAGTTCTTTAATATCTCTTCTGAGTTGTTGAGTGAGGTTGTTTAATCTCGTCTTGTCTCGTGGTGCTCTAGTTTGGAACCATTTTCTTCTTGCCTTTCTTTTCTCAGAGAGCAGATTTGTTATCTCTTTGGGGTAATTGTTTCCTTTTACTCTCCTCTGTCTATCAGGGGTGTTCTCCCAGGCAGTTTGTTGTAAATCATAAACAAGTTTTTCCAATTCTGATTCCAGTTGTTCTTCATTCCTTAGTGGTGTGTTCAGATTTATCCTTTCTTCGAGTGTCTGTCGAAAACTTTCCCAGGCAGTGTATTTGTTTGTCAATGTTGGATTACTTTCCCTTTGAATAATATACTCACTCAGGGTCAAAAGTATTGGAGAGTGATCAGAGCTTAGGTCATGACATTCTTCTATCTGTAGGAAATTAGCGCTAATGTTTTTAACTATATAGAAGTCTATTAGATCTGGTACTTTTGCTGAATCTGTTGGCCAGTATGTTGGACTTCCAGTTGACATTGTTTGACAACTAAGTTCATTTATTGCTTTCAGCAATTCTCTACCTTTAGTTGTAGTCAACCTAGAGCCCCAGTAAGTATTCTTGGCATTGAAGTCTCCTCCAACTATGAATCTGCTTCCCAGTTGTCCAAGGAAAGTTAAGTAGTCATTTTTCTTTATTGAATGCCTAGGCGGACAATATAATCCTGCCACGATAAGCCAATAATTCTTTGTTTGTATATTTACTGCTGTTGCTTGTATTTTTTCTGTCTCATATTTAAATTCCTCATGGTGTTTTATATTGTCTTTAATGATTACTGCACTTCCTCCTTTAGCTGCGTTATCTGGGTGGGGTAGGAAATAAACGCTAATGTTTTTAACTATATAGAAGTCTATTAGATCTGGTACTTTTGCTGAATCTGTTGGCCAGTATGTTGGACTTCCAGTTGACATTGTTTGACAACTAAGTTCATTTATTGCTTTCAGCAATTCTCTACCTTTAGTTGTAGTCAATCTAGAGCCCCAGTAAGTATTCTTGGCATTAAAGTCTCCTCCAACTATGAATCTGTTTCCCAGTTGTCCAAGGAAAGTTAAGTAGTCATCTTTCTTTATTGAATGCCTAGGCGGACAATATAATCCTGCCACGATAAGCGAATAATTCTTTGTTTGTATATTTACTGCTGTTGCTTGTATTTTTTCTGTCTCATATTTAAATTCCTCATGGTGTTTTATATTGTCTTTAATGATTACTGCACTGATTACTGCAATGATTACTGCACCTCCTTTAGCTGCGTTATCAGGGTGGATAGTGTAATATGTTTTAAATCCTTTAAATTTTATGAATGATTGTCTAGTGAAGTGAGTTTCAGAAATGAGACACACGTCCACATTTTCAATGTCAAGGATTGCCTGCAGTTCCTGTTGATGTTGCAGTAATCCGCTCATCAATCGTAGTGATAAATGCTTCTTGTTTATTTAGTTTTCCTAGTATGATCTGTAGAGTTTGGCTAATGTTACCGTTATTTTCTTGAGGTTCGGTCCTTTAGTCATTATTTTCCTTTTGAATGAGTTGGGCGTACGTTCTCATGTCAGTCACTTTTGGATTCTGACTTTCTCGTCTTCCTTGTTGAGTGTTTTCGCGTTGACTTTGTGGAGCCTTAGAGTGTTTGGTATTCATATTTTGATTTTTTATTTTTTGTAGTTCTATAGCTACGCCACATCCTCGATAATTAGCTGGATGTGCTCCTCCGCAATGCCAACATTTAGCATCCACATTGTTTGCTTTCTTGCAATCGTTCGTGAGATGCTTTCCTGCACATTTAACACACCTCGGGGATCTGTTACAATATTGTTGAGTGTGCCCATACGCTTGACACCTTTTGCATTGTGGGATTAGTTTGGATTTTCTTAGCGGTTCGATGCTTACCTTACAGCCCATTATATTGGTTATATTATGAATTTTATTTATGCCTTCTTCTGCGTCAAAAGTAAGTATAAACACGTCGAGTGCTTCTTTATTCCTCCAGGATAGTTTATTAACAGCCCCTGCTGCCTTATGTCGTTGTGTTACTAGGTTCTTCACAATTTTGTCAGGTTGACACGTATGATGCAAGTTTTTAGCCATGACTTTAATTGGCCTATCTTGTTTGTTCTCATATGAGTGCCAAATGTGGTCCTCTTTTCTCAGTATGTCTGTCACAGTTTTATAGAGCTCGTTGTCAAGTACGTTTACCTTAATACATTCTTTACTAATTATTTTTGCGGTAAAATTTTTTGTTTGAATTTGTTCGCCAATTTTTTCGTAAAACGTTTCATAATTTTTAATGCCGTCCACTATTATTGGGGGAGGGGCTGGTACTTTTTTTGCTTCCGATTGTATAGTTATTGGGCCTGCTTGTCGAAGCTGAGGTGGACTCAATGAAGTATTCATCTTTCTTTTCTTATTATTTTTGCTTTTAACTCTTGCTCATTCAGTTTCTTTTGCCAATTCTTCCTCGTCAGTACAGTACTCTTTCTGAGGTTGTTCTGGTTGAGAAACTGAAGTTTCGACAATTTTTGCATTTAGTTCACCAACTTCATTACTCAATAATTGCATTTGTTCATTGAGTTTTTGGATGACATCATTCAATGATTGATTTTCCTCTTGGGATTATTTTAAAGCGGCATATAAAGCGTACTCGTTAGGTGTTGTAATAGTTATTTCCTGACATTTTTGCACTTGCACATTTTTCTGGGACATTGTTATGAACTATTGTAACACCTGGCTGGATTTGTTCCACGAGCGAACGACCTGGGTGTCCAGTGTCACTCGCGGAACTCAATTTCGATTGCGTAGCACTCACGTATCACTGACCGCGAAAAACACGACTGTTCAAAGTTCCTGATAGTACTTCCTGATAATCCTAATGACATTTCCGTTATCACCCCATTCTATTTTCCATGCTCCCAATGGAGTACGATTTATTAAAAAGGCCAAAAAAAAATTTAAATGTTAGCAGCATATACATAGTGTTTGCCAGCACTTTTGGCAACGTTGGCAGCGACAAAACCTACACCACTTGCAGAGGCGGTCCAAATGAAACGTCGTTACTGACAATCCAAGAGTATGAGACTTGGTTCTGCTTGCTCATGATAACTTACTAGTTTTGCGTTGGGCCATGGGACGTATCGTCGAGCTGCATCCACGAGACGATGAGTTAGTGCGGATAGTGAGTGTTCGCGCTTAACAATCTCTTTTTATTGCCCTCTAACTTAAGTTTGTATGCTTCCAAAATTAGATTCAGAAAAAAAAAACATAAATTAGATAACTATTTCGTGTTATCTTACTATTCGTAGTTATAACTGAACTTACTTCATTTATAACTTGCACATTCTTTATTCATTTTTAAATGCACTCTTAATAATTCGAATGTAGTTCAAGGCGGGCGGAATGTTGTCAATTGTTTTATATCATGTTAATAATTGACTTGTAATCTAGAAATTAGTGTTAATATGTATCAGATTAATAACAAAAATATTATTTGTATGTCTATTTTGAGATTCAGGGGCTATAAATCCACAAAAATTGACAATTCACAACTGTTTCAAAAACCTGTTCCAGACTTCAATATTTTACAATTTTCAGTTGTCGTTTTCTAGAATGCATTTTTTATGTAAGACTACACGATTTGTCTTCATTCAATTCCATCTGTAAAATTTTTCAGAAATAATACAGATATCATTTTAAAAAAAAAATTGGCGTTTAAAACAATAGTTATTATTATGGGGATTATATCTCCAATAGTTTATACAATACAATATTTCGTTTACTTTCTGGCTCACAACTATTGGATTGACATCATGATTGACAACTATGCAATGGGTTGATCAATTGCTAAATTGGACCCTATGTTTCCAGATTGTTGTGGCGCTATCCAGATTGTTATAACGCTATTACTGATTTGACGCTAAGATAATTAAACCGAATAAAAGATGACTTGTAGGGCACTTGAACCGCCGAACTATCGTCTGTAATAAATTTCATTAAAGAGGATCAACAATATTATTCTTTCGAGGTATGATCCGACAAGTTGTTTTTTTGTAACTTGTTTTTTAAACCCGTATTTAAAGAAACATATTACGTTTTTCTAAAACAAAAAATCTGATGTGGCCAGACACATGACTTTATCATACCATATATAAAATTAATAGTTTAGCTGCATGAAATTCTATTCGATCGAGATCGATCGTGTCTGCATTAAAATAACACAAATTAGCCAGGATTTGACATTTATTTTGATAATATCATATAAATACAAAATGATATAAAGAATGTTGCTAACAGCAGGCTGTTCCAACACTAGCGTTACGACATATATCTCTATCTCATCCGACGTAGTGCCACTGGACACACTACGCATGCGTCAAGTTCGTGGATTCGATTGGCTGGATTGGATCGGATCCATAGGCGGCCACAGTGCTGCCACCAGCTGCCACATATATAAGTTTATTTATGGGATGTCAGTGGTTTGGCGTTAGTGAGCTGCCACATGTAAAAGGTTATCTATGGACTGTCACTGGTTTGGCGTTAGTGATGCCGAATATGACCGGCAACGGCCGCGGTAATACCGCCCGCGCACTTTAAGCTACAATAGCGCCATCTGTCGACGGTCCTAATAAGTACTAGCCCCGCATGCGCAGTTTGATCCCGAGCACCACATCTATAGACAAAATATATATCTCCTCTACTTTAATTTATTATTTTACTATTTTGACGAAATTACAGAAATGGCGGCTTATTTCCAAAATTCTTGAAAAATGCTTAGAGAAAACAGTTCGTTTGGACCCTTTTGAATCACAAGATTTTCAGTTTGGCCATAAAACTGCTAAATATGAACTTTCATCACAAAAATAGAGTACACATATACACACACATACACACACAGATACATACATACCAACACAGAATTTTTTTTGTACCTAGGTCAAAAATGATCACGGGTCCTAAAAAGACCTATTTCCGCTAAAATCTATTTTTTGCACGATTACAATAGTTCATCATACTGCGTATCATAAAGTAAATAAAAAACAGCTATTCGTTATAATTTTCCCTGGCACTATAGTTCTTCCTCCTCATCCAAAGCAAGGTTGCTGCGCAGTAAGTCCTTGTAAATTTAGCTGAAAATTTTACATCAAATTTGGAATCAGAAAGCCGAAAATATCCCAGAAAATTGGTTTCTCGTGAATCCAATAGTTCTTAGACTTTGGATAGCCATATTAAATCAGTCACATTGATTTTTGTTAATTTGACAACCAAATTGCAATCAAAGAGCCTCAAATATGACAGGAAATAAGTTTGGAAATTACCCGGACTCGGAAGGTGACACCCTGTATACAATGTATGCCGTGTTCCTCGTATTGGTGATTACGTTCAACCGTATTCGCGATTAGCTCTTAAAAAATTAACATTCGTTAAATGTCCAACCCTGGGTTCTTAGTACTAAAAAATCTGATGTGGCCAGGCACATGACTTTATCATACAATATATAAAATTAATAGTTTAGCTGCATGAGAATCTATTCCATTGAGATAAATCGTAGGTATTGTCAAAGCATCAGCATTTGACACTACCTACACTACGTCATTAGAATAATAGTTATTTATGTCACAAATGCCGTAAGTATGGAATAGCGCGACGAGCGGTGATGCGGAGCGTCACCGAAGGCGGAGTGTCGCCGTCGCATGTGAGCGAGTCGCGGTATCTAGTTTTTGGCATCAACGTTTATTGTGTTGCTTTTTAAGAAATACGTATTTAAAAAAAATAAATAAATGATTTCTGTATAGTAAATGCTAGGTTGGTACCACTTTGACGAAACGCCAAGTTTAAAGGTGCGTTCCGATTGGTAGGTAATGGTAGCTAATGGCGGTGGTAGAATTCGAAATTATAGTATTTCTTACATATCGTGATAATGACACATATTAGTTTGCATGTACATAAACATGAGTCACTAGCAATTGTCTATTGGAAATACTATAACGGCGTCTGCTACCACTGCCATTATCACTAATGAAAACGCACCTTAAAAAGGTAATTCAAATTCTGACAGATTTATATTTGTTCATGACACATCCCTACCAACATACTAAAATAAAACTACACTCATCGCTATACTTTATTTATAATGTTCTCCATTTATCGTTTTTAGAATTAGATATAAAGACGGGTTGATATTTCTTATCAACAAACAATCAAATTGTGATCTTATTTTATTTGAAATTTGTATTTTATAATTTGCCGCACTACACGGGCAATGTTCCATAATGGTTCTCCAACCTCTGATGAGATCAGATGTTTTCGAATGTGACAACACAAAAAAGATATTTGTCAAAATCCTGGCTACTATGTAATTTCATATCAATGCAGATGCCACCGATCTCGTTCAAATAGAATTTGATCTTGAAGCTAAACTATTAATTTTACCAAAAAATGTCTTAGGCATAAATTATTCAAAATTTCCTCTACTTTCATTTATTATTTAACTATTTTGACGAAATTACAGAAATGGCGGCTCATTTGCAAAATCCTTGAAAAAGGCTTAGAATAAACTACCTGTTCCTTTGTACCCTTTTGAACCAAAAGCTTTTCAGCTCTAAGTTTGGTAACACAACTTCTAAATATGAACTTTCGTTCCGATACCTTTAGTAGTTTCTCCGGAATCGTCGCCACAAAAATCGTTTACACACAGACATACATACACACACACACAGACATTTTTTTGTACCTTGGTCAAAAATGTTCAGGGGACCCATAAAGACCTATTTCCGCTAAAATCTCAATTTTTTTTTCGGCACGATTACAATACATCATACTGCGTATGATAAAGTAAAAATATTACCTACTATATGAATGTTGTATTACAGCACCTTTGAGAAGTTTACATAGTTAAATCAAAACTTCTGTTTTGACAACATTACCGTATTATAATTGTAGTTGCTCACGAAGCATTGGATCCATGAGAATATATTTAAGCTCTTATGGTGTATCTGCTAATAAAACCTGGTAGGTCCCATGAAATTGCTAAGGGTCATGTAGGGTTGTTGTTGGTAAATTTGCGTGCGGCGTGGGCATTTGCGAACACCGTTTGCTTGATAGTGCGTGTGACCGCACCCTTAAATCGTCGGTGCGTTATGACGCGACCCTTTCGTTTCTTTAGCAGAGCCGATTGAAAATTGATCGTGCGAAATATTCCGTTATCGTTGCCGATAGCTAATATTAGCATACGGAGACGATTTGTTTTTTGATGATGACGGTAGCACACAAATTTTTAGTGACATTTTTAAAAATGGAAAGAAAATTACTATCTGCGAACTGATTTATGTAAACAAACGACAATATATGTAGGGGAGACCGAGGCAGATTGGGTCACGGGGCACATTGGGACACTTTAAATTCACCGCCTTAATGACTTGAGATTAAATGCGCAGTCACACAGAATATGCGTCAGTTGCATGTAAACAATATCGAAAAAAGTTTCCAGCGCTAAAGTGTTGAATCTACGTTTGTTGATAAATGTATCAGTATTTGGTTAACCAAGTAAGTACATTCTACGTCTGTTCGTAAGGCTCTACACAATTTTATATGATATATTATATTATAATATTATGTACTATTCTTCATACATTACCGCTATTGGCGGATACCAAATCATAACCTTCAATTTTCTAGAATTTTTCAATTCATAAAACTCATGTTGGGGTACATTGGGACATTTCAACTGAGGGAGTTTGGGACAGGGAAATAATGGTAAATGTTCCATTAGAAGTTTTATGTTCCACAATTTCTATATATTTCAATGTTTGGAATCAGGATCTACTCGAGTCCGAACTTTGATACTAAAATACTCTCCAATTGACTGCATTCCCATCTACCGGCAGTCGATATCAGCTTTGTTATTTTCTTTTAATTTCGCGGCAATGTTTGAAATTTTATATCTTTGTTATTATTAATAGTTTCATTCTTGGTGGACGCATACGTTACCATGACTAACAATATGATGTTTACTTCATCATTATAATACAGGATGTTTAAAATTAAGTTAAAGTATCAAAAAGTAAGAAAATCGAAATAACTCTAAAATACATCAAACCTGATGCATTTTGATAGCTGGAATCCAAACGTTGAATAAAAAACATATTTTATTTCAAATAACAAAGTTGTTATTAGTTCCCATTCGATCGGTAGGGCAGTCAACTGTAGAGTATTCCGAGGTCCAATGTCAGTATTTTCTAAAATTTCAAATACGGAGTAATTCTCCAAGCGCAAACAATTAAAAAAAGTTCAAGCAAAAGTATTTTGGTTTGAATATTCAGGATGTTCATGTAATTATGAAAATTTCGTAACCTTTCCATTTTCTTATAGGAACAACCTGTATATTTTTAATTTTTGTAATTCTAAGATATATTCTAAGAATTTTTTGTAGGAATAACTTTTGTGATAAAATGCATTGAGTTATAAGCAATTAATCAAAACTCTTGAACTCCCACATACATACACATGTGTTTTAATTTGGCAGTTTGAACATTTAATTTAATTCTATTTAATTGTTTTGTTATATTTTTCTTGATTTTTTTTGTTACAATGTTCAATAACCTGTTATTAATATGTTTCATATATATTCTTGTAATAAATGCGTTTTCCATACTCTTTGGTTTTAGCTATCTTCGCACAAACAACACTGTCCGAACATGCTCTTGTTAACACGTAAGTAGCTTAGCCCCATCCTGTACAAAAAATTTAAGCCATTTCCGCCTCGGTGACTCTGTGAATATTTGAGGTTAACAAGGTCATACCATAGAATCAAGTCACCGTTAGGCTAAATGTTCATTAATGTTTTTGTTCATAAAATAAGACGCTCTCCAATATTCGGGATTTGCAACAACACAGTCTGTATTATAATACAAAAACTATGTAAATTTTAATTATTTTTATCAGGTATAGTCTGGAATGACAGAAGCCAAGATTTTTTTCAATAGATATACACGGTGTTCGATTCAAAAACATGATTTTTTTAGTTTAAAAATGTGAATTTTGTTTTACAAATTTTGAACATCCTGTATAAGTTACAGATACAATAATGAACTTAACGTCATTTTGTTTGTCCATGTTGATGGTTTGTACTCAATAATACATCTTCAATAATAACCAAGATATTCATACTGTCCCAATGTGCCCCATGCCTGTCCCAATGAGCCCCATACCTGTCCCAATGTGCCCCGGGCCGGGGCACGTTGGAACAAGAGAAGTTATTATAATTTCAAAAATACTTTATTCGACTTAAAATTTCCATTGTATATACCTGGATAAATGTATACAGGGTCCTGCAACTAAGCTCCCGTCTTCTGTAGCTCACTTACTCATTAAGCTAAGAGTTTGACATTTTGCAAGCGTACCCTGTACTTCAAGGTACAATTCAAGAAATTATTTTTTATTATACAGGGTGTTCCAAAAATGTGCAACGCCATGGTAATATATTTTTTTAAATTGCATGCTATACATTTTTCTACACATTTAGAAGCTTTTTATGAATGCCTACATAGCACCAAAATTTTATTGAAATCGGTTGAGTGACCGCAGCGGAAAAAAATAAAAACCAAAAAGAAATTTTTTTGCATCGTAGGCTTTAAAAATCAATAAAAACCACAAAATGCACCTCGCTAATAAAATTTTGCGACGTGCTTATTAAGTTAGATGTAATAGTCTCGTTAACCAAGTGACATTGATCCAAATTATACAGGTTGACCAAAATCGAGTGTCAAACTTGTCAAACTTCAAAGCGTGTTATTGTTCTTATTTTAAATTGGAACCCATAAATTTTTTTATGTGAAATGATGCAGAATTAAAAAATAAACATTGTTTCTAAATACAACCCCATAACAATTCCCAATATTTTAAAACTTATTCGCCAAAAACTCATTTTTCAACGTTTCCAACGGCAATTTTAGATAATAAATATCGTACGCGGCTTTGAAAAACAATTTATTTCATAAAAAATAATAGAAGTATTTTAGATTTGAGTGTACTTAATTAAGTAGTTATTCAAATGCTAAATTTACTGCATAATTTACCCATAGCGGTAAGGACGGAAATGTGGCTATAGGTAAATTTTGCAGTAAATTTAGCAATTGAATAACTACTTAATTAAGTACAGTAAAATCTAAAATACCTCTCTGCGTTATATTTTATGTAATAAATTGTTTTTCAACGCCACGTACGATATTTGTTACCTAAAATTGCCGCTGGAAACGTTGAAAAATGAGTTTTTGGCGAATAACTTTTAAAATATTGGGAATTGTGGTGGGGTTGTATTCAGAAATAATATTTATTCTTCAATTCCGCATCGTTTCACCTAAAAAAAATTATGGGTTCCAATTTAAAATAAGAACAATAGCGCGCTTTGAAGTTTGACAAGTTTGACACTCGATTTTGGTCACCCTGTATAATTTGGATCAATGTCACTTGGTTAACGAGACTATTACATCTAACTTAATAAGCACGTCACAAAATTTTATTAACGAGGTGCATTTTGTGGTTTCTATTGATTTTTAAAGCCTACGATGCAAAATCAATTTTTCTTGGTTTTTATTTTTTTCCGCTGCGGTCACTCAACCGATTTCAATAAAATTTTGGTGATATGTAGGCAATCATAAAAGGCTTCCAAATGTGTAGAAAAATGTATAGCATGCAATTAAAAAAAATATATTACCGTGGCGTTGCACATTTTTGGAACAACCTGTATAATAAAAAATAATTTCTTGAATTGTACCTTGAAGTACAGGGTAAGCCTGCAAAATGTCAAACTCTTAGCTTAACGAGTAAGTGAGCTACAGAAGACGGGAGCTTAGTTGCAGGACCCTGTATATTAAGTAGTATGCCATTACAACCAGTTATTGTGAAAAATAAGGCAACTGTATGCGGTTGTCAAAATCCGTCCCAATGTGCCCCGGTGTCCCCTATATTATGTTTTATTTCAAAAGCAAATTCACTTAAAAACAATTTCAAACTACAAATTTTATTCACAATTAACGCTCGTTCAGATGACACCGGTATGAACAATGTTTGCAATTTCAATATTAAATAAAACCCTGCTCTAAAAAACAATTCGGAACAAACGCATTCTGATGCGGTTCAGATATTTTTTCGTTGTGTATTAAATTAAACTATACAAATCAGAGATATTGTACAATTTGTCGACAGTGAATGATTTCATTAAAAAGTGAATTTATATTAAATTTCACGTATGGGCGCATGTGTTACAATTTTGCGACCGATGTACATTTTATTATTTGCTCGTTGCGAATGGTATACCTCGAATTTGCGTAAAAACTGGTGCAAATACATTTTCAATGTTGAAATAGAATAGGTGTGATCGGAAGGCAATAAAATATCGACAGAACCAGCACAATTTACACTAACAGGAAAAATAAATACGCATACATGTTTGATTTGCACGCTTGTTTACCATTATTGTATGTGCGTATCTCCACATATGTTACCGGTAGACTTTAATTACGTTAATTTAATCTAGTAGTTAATTTCAACGCTAGCAGCAAATACAGAAAGTTTATTTTTCTTACTCTAATCAGGTATTTTCCCGTGCATAAAAAGGGTACAAAGACTGACTTGGGTAACTATCGTCCAATTTCCATTTTGCCTGCGTTCTCAAAGGTATTTGGGAAAATTTTATATGATACAATACATACGTTTTTTTCGCAGCAAGGCATAATATCGGCGAGCCAGTTTTGATTTTTGCCAGGGTGTTCCTGTGGGCGGGCGCTTTTTGAGGCCATGTCCCAAACAGCGTCATTGCGTGGTGACAATATACTTTGTTCTCTCCAGGGCGTTTGACACTGTGAACCGCGCGATTCTGTTGACCAAGTCGCGGTCTTCTGGAGTGAGGGGCATTGCGTTTGATCTTTTGGGGTCGTACCTGGAGAATAGACAGCAGACGGTATGCGTAAACGGTACTCAAAACTCAGCTTTTTGCGTTCTGAGGGCGGGGGTCCCACAGGGCTCAATTTTGGGTCCTTTATTCTTTTTGGTTTACACCAACGATTTTTGTGAGCATCTCAATACTGGAGATCTACATCAATTTGCCGACGATACTACACTCGTCGTTCACCATCCGCAGATAAGTGGCTTTGTCACTTGCTTCCGAGGCGGTGGAGAGTATGAATCGATGGTGCAGATCCAATTGTATGATTTTAAATTCTGACGACGGCCCTTGTCCAGTTTTCAATGGACATTCCTAGTCGATCGGTTCTTGTGACGGCTCCCTATGCGTCTGTACCATTGAGTTTTTGAGGGTTTTTCTAAGAGGGATTTGCGGTGGGACAAACACATACCTTACACCCATTCGAAGTTGTCCCGAATTTACTACGCCGTGCTGAAACTCAGGAGTGTTGTGGAGTTAAGTGTTCTGAGAAATTACTACTTCGCTTGCGTAGAGTCGATCTTAACATATGGAATCATTTTGTGGGGGTCCTCGTCCCAACTAGCCATGCTGTTTCGACTACAAAAAAGGTTCTTGCGGTACATGCCGCACAAGGGCTACAGGGAACCATGCAGACCGCTCTTCACGTCATTGGGTATTTTAATACTTCGATCGCTGTATATTTATCACCTGGTTACATATTGTAAACAAAATGTGCACTTCTTCAATAGCAACGGTGAGATATCACGGTCTAGGAATACCCGTAACGCCTCACGCCTTGCGGTGCCTCGTCATACCTCGTCGGTCTTTGAGACACAATATATGATGATTAGAACCTATAACGCTTTGCCTCTGAAATACTGAACGACATCAGCTTTAAGTTGTTTCGAGCGCGGGAAAAGCGCCATCCACTTGCCCACTCTTACTATTCTGTTGATGAATTTGTGAATGCTCGGAGAGTCGCCTAATTTTAAAGGTTTTGTGAGATCGCTTTCTGCAGTATTGCGGAGTGATTATATTACTTATGTTTGGCGCCCGACTGGAATGAATGATATGATCTTTAACGAGTATTGTTAGTGTTTAAGATTTTGTATTTTTTTTTATAATTTGTATTTTCTATATCTTTCTGAGATCCTACGGCAAATAAATATTATTATTATTAAATAAGTACGTATGCTTTCACGGCCAGAATCATTTAGAAAAATAAACTGCTTCCGGGTTATGCCGTGTGTCAAGATTTGTTAATGCTGACGTTTCGCGAACCATGTTGCTCGCTTCTTCAAAGCTAATTGAATACTGAAGACCTACCAATAAACTCTCCCTTATATACTTGTATTTACACCTCACTGCGCACATCTGGACGTACCGCCCCATGTACTTTTCCACCTGATCGCGTTATGATCGATTTCCAGATCCTACTAATGTCAGTACAATCCTCGCGATTGATGTTGTTAGGGTGTTTGTAAATTTTGATGACTTCTCTAATAAGTCCGCTGTTGCTCAACACTGCCACGAATCGGGACACACAATGATTTTCGATGGCGTGAAGATGTTGGCAAGGGTTGGTAATTATCATCGAAGGCTTATTAGAGAAGCAATCGAAATTTACAAACATCCTAACAGCATCAATCGCGAGGATGGTGCTGACATTAGTAGGGTCTGGAAATCGACCCTAACGCGGTCAGGTGGAAAAGCACATGGGAGCGGTACCTCCAGATGTGCGCAGTGAGGTGTAAATACAGGTATATAAGGGAGAGGACACAACGAAAAATATGACCGACGTCCGGCCATTTCTAAAGTCAACCAGGTTGACTTTAAAAATGGCCGGACGTCGGTCATATTTTTCGTTATAAGGGAGAGTTTCTAGGTAGGTATTCAATTAGCTTTGAAGAAGCGAACAACATGGTTCGCGAAACGTCAGCATTAACAAATCTTGACACACGGCATAACCCGGAAGCAGTTTATTTAGTAAATTATTATTATTATTAATATTCTTTGATCTAAAGATAGTTATTGACGAGATGTAGAAACAAGGATTTGAAATTACTTTCCGTTTTCATTAATAATAATTAATCTAATAATTAAATAAGTAACAGTTATAATAATGGCAACAATAGCAATGAACACAACTTACATAGCTGGCTAAGTAAAACAACTAAATGTTTAAAGTTAATATAAGAGCAAATATTGCGTAGATTCATTCAACCCATTTTTTGCATACACATCAAGTAGATTTCATGCTGTTGCCTTGATTTCGTTCCTTCATCATTTGTGTTGTCTTTCTCTGCTTCTTGGTTTGTCCATTAGGATCCACCCCGCCAGGATCTGGCGGGGTGGATCGAAAGAACGAATCGGAACAAAAAAGTTTATTTTCCAAATATTTGTATTATACTCCAATATCTGGGGTATTGAATGTGACGTGTAAGGTATTCTGTTGTATAATCCTCCATGCAAAACGGATTTAGACCTAGATGCTCTTGCATAGACAATATAATCATCATAAGAACTCTGATTGAGGAATCCCTCAAATCCCACACCTTTCCGACTGGTGTTTATTGACTATAAGCTGGCGTTTGACTATAGATAGGAATTATAAGTGGCAAACTCTTAGGGGAAATTATATATCTGAAAAGTTGATCCGGTTAATTAAAGAAGGATACGCCAAAGCTGCACCACGGTTTTCCAGCTTATGATCCGGCAGGAAGATCCTTGATTAAGGGGTACATATATTTTTTCAATTGCTAATTTTCGGTAACGATTTAATGTCGGAACGTTAAATTTGGATACTGTACATACTGTGGATACCTTTTCTTGTAAACCCCGCTACCAGACGTGTTTTACTCAAACACGATTTTACAAATTAGTGTACGCTCTAACCTTTGAATCGTATCGTGTTCCTTTTTTATCTCAAAGAAAAAGCTTTTCATGGAAAATTAATTAACAGCACCTCATAGGTACTTGTGTATAACACCTAGTCTGATGACTATCTAGCCCTATTAATCAAACCTAAATTGCTAAGTAGAAAAGGTGATATTAAGTGTTCCCCATTGGTGTAACTTAAATTTAGTTTGGATGTTGGCGCTTTAGACTTCACACACTGCACGTCGCTCTGCTTTGCTTACCTATCACTCACATAACACTGTACTCTGCTTTTGTAACATTACTTCTGACTCAAAAGGTTTAGTTCTTTTGAGTCTGCGCACACTGTCAGTATTGTCAAGAAGCAGGATAGTCTCGATATTCGTGTGCTGAAGAAGAAGTCTGTTTTTATGATTCTCGGCAAACTTTCCAATATCATTGGTTACTAATTCCATCTCAAGATGCCTGTGGAGACTTTTGTGTCATATACCAAGGTGGACCCACGATGTTTATTAGCACCTTATTTCGGAAGCGTTGAATGAAGGTGATGTTGCTTGGCTTAGTGCAGCCCCACAGTTGGATACCATAGGTCCGTACAGGTATAAGTATCTGCTTGTATGGTAGTAGTTTATTATATGTCGACAAAGCCGACTTCCTACCAATAAGCCCGTATATCTTTTTTTTGTATCTTATGCCCAATTCTTCTCGTTTCTTTTTAACATGTGCTTTCCAGCGGAGCTTGGTGTCTAGCGTCATACCCAGATATTTTGCGGTGTTCAAGTAGGGTACGGTGGTGTTATTTATTTTAACTGGAACGTATCGTATTCGCTAGTTGGTAAAATTGAATTGAACGGATGTGGTTTCGTTCAATGTAATTAGCCATCGTTGCATCCAATCACTAATATCGTTGCAGCATTCTGCAGTTTTAGTGTTGCTCTTTCAACATTTTTTTGTATCTATTGACATGATAGCAGTGTCATCAGCAAACATGGCAACGGTAACACCATCTGGTTGTTTAAGATCATGTGTGTATTGAAGGTAAAGAATTGGGCCAAGCGCACTACCTTGTGGTACTCCAGCTTTAATACATTTGAGTTGAGTACTCATTATCTTGCTTTATACGGAAGTATCAGTTAGAAAGATATGATCTTAATAGTTGGCTATACTCGAAGGGTATATATCCAATCCAGCTTATAGAGTAGACCTTCGTGCCAAACTTTGTCGAATGGTTTTGTCACATTATTATCATTGTTAAGCTGTGTACCTGATCAATTGTCAAATGTTTGTTTCAAACTGATGAGCGGGTATTATGTTTCTGTGTAGTATTAGTACTGTTGAAATGTGTCATGTCACTGCGCATGCCCACCTCCGTGTTTTCGCTTTGCTGACGGTTGCACCGTTGTTCCGTGTTCCAACAGTCTTGTAGCAGCCGTTTGTTTAGGTTGACGTTCCATGTATCGATTGCTTCATGAGTTGTGAAAAATAAAATACAGTCCACTAGAGGGTCTCGACTTTATACTTCTCCAAACCACCACAGTTTCTTTCTTGTAAGATTGGCTTCAGTCGTTTAGCAAGTAGTTTTTCAAACAGTTTTTCACATTGTGGGCAGTAAAGAAATCGGCCTCTGGGAGGATGCTTCATTTGGTGGTTTTCCTGGCTTGGGAATCATCACTACCTCCGCAGTTTTCCAAATAGTTGGCACATATTTGAACCTAAATGCTGCTTTGCAGGGGTTAGTTATCTTAACTATGGCTTTTATTAGGTAATTTTTGTAAGATGTCACCTGTTATTAGATCAAACCCAGGTGACTTTTTGGTTTTTATTTTTTAATTTATTTATTACCTCTTTAGGAGTAAGGATCTTGCATAGACAATATAGACATCATAAGAAGTCTGATTGAGGAATCCCTCAAATCCCGCACCGTTCCGACTGTTGTTTGTTGATGATAAGCGGGTGGTTCACTATAGATAAGGAATTAATTATTAATTAAAGAAGGATACGCTGCACCGCGGTTTTTCAGCTTATGCTACGGCAGAAAAATCCTAGATAACGTGGACATAAAATTTTTCAATTGATAATTTTCGGTAACGATTTAATGTCGGAACGTTAAATTTAGATACTGTAGATACTGTGGATACTGTGGATTCCTTTTCTTATAGACCCCAGTACCCGACGTGTTGTTATCAAACACGATTTACCAAATTAGTGTACGCTCTAACTTTTGAATCGTATCGTGTTACCTTGTTTCCCTCAAAGAAAAAGCTTTTTATAGAAAGTCGAAGCTCTAATACATGAAACTTAAAACAATTACATTTTTAATGGACTGCAAACAATCTGACAATTTAAACAACATAAGTTTTGTCAATTTTTAACTTTAAATCACATATTGATTTAACCTCCTACTGTATAGGTGGAGTGCCGCAGGGCCGGTTCTAGGCGGTAGGCAAGGTTGGCAATTGCCTACGGCGGCAAATTTTAGGGGCGACAAAATCAACTGAGCTATATACAACAAATAAAGGAATAGTAAAATGAAATCAAATGCAACAGAAATTGATAGGCGTCTAGCCATTCCTAGATTTTAAGATGCACGGCAGACAATAATAGACAAGCTTAAATAATATAGCTCATTTACATTTTTAAAGAATTAAGATCAGATGAATGTGTGACAACGTTAGCTTAGAAGCTCAAAAATTAGCTAACGAAATTAAAAACTTTCACATGAAAGTGTAGACGAACCTATATAAAAATCAAAAGAATAATTAAATACAAAATAGTCATAACCAATCTTTTGAATTTTTACACGATATCCACAAACACAAAAAAATATTATAAGTAAAAATTCATTAGTGGCACATTGCAAAGATAGGGAAATCGTTATACCAGTTGGTGATTCCTCCAATCTTAACGCTTTAGAATTGGCTGATGAAATAGTGGTCTACTCATTTTAGATTTGAGTAGACACATAATTCGTCCGCCTATGAAAATAATATCAAAATGTTTGCTCAATCTTTGATGATATTATTATTGAAATAAATTAAAAACAGTTAATTAGTGATTAAAATATTCGCCAGTATTAAGCTTATCCATACAAATTATACACCATATTGAAGTGAAAAAATGTGGGTACCTGCTAAATAAAGATGACTTAAAAATATCGAAAGATGACGATTTGGGACAAGGTAAAAAACGGACATGTTATGTCTATCTATTCTTGTAATACAGAAGTTTGCTAATGACAGATGCTTGACATAATTGATATTGACATAATATCTCGATTCTAAAAACTCGTTTTTTGACATTCTCCCAAATCTACGTCTTTCAATATCTTAAGTAATTCTTTATTTATCATGTACCCACATTTTTCGTCTTTACTATAGTGTATAAGTTGAATCGGATAAGCATAATTTTTATGCAAAACAATGCATTTAAACAAAGATGAATATTAAAAAAATATTAAAATATTATCGTGCCAAATAGAACTAAAACGTCATAACTAACGGTGGTTAGTGCCAGGAAGTCCACTCGTTATCGTTTTGAAGCGGATACGAGACTTCTCGAATGGTTAGGTGAGACGGAGTGAGGATATCGGCGGTTGCCATGTGTTTGGAATGTGTGAGCGTGGCGCGTGCGTTAATTGTTCTTAGCGACAAGCAAACTTGCTCATAGATATGTTTCAAACAGAGGGCAACCGCTGATATCCCCACTGCGTCTTACCTGCTGGCCAGCTGGCAGACCTCACGAGGCTGTGCCGTAAAACTGTCTTGTTTAAAGTCCAACCAATTCCAGGTTTCTGGTTGACTGAGTCAGGAAAGGCGACCAAGGCTGTAATAGATGTGAGGGAGGGATACCAGGCATCTGGTGCTCGCCGGGGACTTCAAATCAAATGGGGCCTTCGGAAGTTGTGCCAACTTGAGTACTTAACGATCTGATATCTAGTATATCCGAATAGAGCTTAAGGCAATTGCGGATAGACGCCATAGCCCACATGACGTTTATACCCTTCTTGATGTGGAGCTACCCTATCCCACGTATGTGGGGAATGAGGCGCCGCTAAGAGAGATGACATGTGGTAGAGTTCGCAGCGTAAGCGTGCTCGATGGTACACCCATCCTCCGATGAAAGGGTAACCTTTCTAACATCGATGGGTACGGCTAACGCGTCAGCGTTCCGGGCGGTGACTCGTCAAACGTGGATTCCGGAAGGTTTCCGACACGAGTACTTGGAGTTGCCAAGGCTGTGGGATGTACTAACTCTTCGGTGTAGACCCCTAGAACCACCGGGGGCTACCCTATACTATGGTTCCTATGCTGTGGGCGAATGGCCGCCTCTCTACAGTGTGTACAGATGTTGAGTAGATGTTTGCGTAAGCGGCCTCGCCGGCGACTCGTCCAACGGTGTCGGGGACGCCCGACTAACACGAGTACCGAGGGGAAGGAGGGCCCCATGGCTGGTCTGTTTAGGAACGAGGTCTTACATTGTATCTTGGGAGCCTGCGTGTGATGGTACCAGTGGTGCAGACAATAACTTACTTAGTGGATTTATAAATGCCAGCCATGGTCTCTTTCAACTGGAGACGGACTCTCAGGGCAGCTACATGTTCCCTAGGTGGCGTATACTGGATGCTGTATGGCGCAAGCTGGGCAGCGAGCCAACCCCTATGTGGCGGCGGTCCTTATTCATGCGTCTCACCTAACCATTCGAGAAGTCTCGTATTCTCTTCAAAAAGATGACAAGAGTAGACTCCCAGGTCACTTGTCTTGTCATCTGCAAGTGTGTTTCTTTCTGAGTTAATCTATAATTCTTCTCACTGCAGAGGCGTTGGTCGATGGAAGGCGGAGATAAATTGTCAGTACTATATCAATATTTGGAAACGTCAAGATCAGGTTTTCTGATTTTGAACCTTGTATAAGTGCCCTCAAATTTAGGGCGCCTCTTCAAATCCAAAATATTTATACTGAACCCATTACTGAGTAAAATAATCGTCCAAATCATTGCTATACATGTCTTAAAGTTTCTGTGCATTTGTTCTTATTTCGTCGTCAGATGATACTATTTTTTTCTAAAAATCCGAACAGATCACAAATTTTGTTATAATATAAAATGAAAGATATCATATTATGATATTTTTCTTTTTGTTATCTCAGTAATAAGTGTATTTTTAATTTCAATAAACACATTTACTCGCATACCCTCTCTTCTATGACATTGTGTCTCATATTCCCTAGTTTCATCGTCTTGTAGGTTTCTTTTTGGTGCTTTTGTTATCGATTTGGTAATCCTGACAATCAGTAATTATTTTCCCATATTTTGAATATCACTGAAATTATTTCTAAGACTTTTTATAAATCCTAGTAACGATTCATATTATTTTACAACCAAAAGAACATCTGTTTGAGAATGTAGTTCCGAAAGCCTCGTAAAACACCTGCTATCATGCCACTTTTGTTTAGCTTTGATATTAGGTGGGTGTAAGGATTCATTGTAACCCTTTTCCAAAGCAGATTTTTTATATTCTTGTATTTTCGTCCCTAGCAATCGCCAAATTTTGACCTGTGGTCAATCCGCCCCTGATTGTTGGCCGTCGAAACATGAATTGAGTAATACATTAATAGATCTGAAAGAAGTTACCCGCGACTTTACAGGAAGAGTTGTTTTTAATTTAGGGTTAAACTTTATATTGTACTATAGGTATTCTTTATTCTTTGTTGTTTTAAAAATATTGTTTGTACAAGTTTTAGTCCCAAAGCTTGTGTTTTTAATCTAAAAAATTCCTAAATATTGTATTAGTGTAGACCGTATTCTTCTATGTCATGTTTTTTCTATAACTCTGTTTTATTTTTAAAGTTTTTGAAGTTTTGGGCGGTTTGCCAACGGCGGAAAAGACGCTAGGGCCGGCCCTGGGAGTGGTAAGGTGTTTTGCCTTGCACTCCATAGGTCCTGGATTCGAATCCCAGGGAGGTCCGTTAAGCTGATGGTCCCCTAACCAGTCTCGACATCCGGTTTCGATAACATTGTATTGGATGATGGCACGTGATGACAAATAGAGGTAGACGTTGACTTGGGAGGGGATGAGCTCATTTTTGTCGGCTTCTCACGTGGGAGAAGCCCACAAAAATGAAAAAATCGCAATGTCTGCCATCGGGTTCATACTACGGGATAAAGGAATATGGAATATTACTACCTTATTGCAAAATTTCATGGTAATCTGCCATTGTTCCAATATCCACACTCAGACATTATATTTTCTTCTCGAGGTATTTTTCTGCTCTAGTTGTAATATGATACTTAGTAAATAGGTAATACGATAACATTTTTTTTCGGTATTTTAGACAAACCACCTGAGTGACAAACAGGATGTGTTTTATGGGATAAGGGTAAACTTTTTTGGACACCACTGGAATTTACATCCCGCCGGTGACAGTGTGGGGTCCATCCACATTAGTGGATTAACCTACCCACTAAAATCCCTCGTCGTCCTGCACCATGGGCCCCTTTTCGCATTACTTCTATCCAAAGGGCTGACTGTGTTGGTGTTACTATTACTGCCCGCCCTTTTCTCCTCTTGTCCTCCACCTTCTCTTTCATGTTTGCCCTGATCGTAGCCGATATGGCGTCCCAGGTTTATGGCGTCCTTAGTCATCTCATTTATGTGTTCTCCGGTGTCAGTGTCGTATTTGTTGTTGTCAGATACCTGGGACCCAATTCTCGTCATCTTTTTGAAGTGAATGCGTGACTTTTCGAGTGGAGTAGGGATATCACCGGTTGCCCGTATCTATGAGCAAGTTTGCTTGTTGCTAAGAACAATAACACACGCGCCACGCCCATACGTTCCCATACGTTTGATTGAAAAGTATGGGCGTGGCGCGTGCGTTATTGTTCTTAGCAGCAACCTAGATACGTACCAGAGGGCAACCGGTGATATCCCTACTCCATTCGAAAAGTCACGCATTCGCTTCAAAAAGATGACGAAAATTGGGTCCCTGGTCAGATACCAGGGAGTCTACTCTCGTCATCTTTTTGAAGCGACTTTTCGAATGGAGTGGGGATATCACCGGTTGCCCGTATCTATGAGCAAGTTTGCTTGTTGCTAAGAACAATAACACACGCGCCACGCCTATACGTTCCCGTACGTTTGATTGAAACGTATGGGCGTGGCGCGTGCGTTATTGTTCTACGTACCAGAGGGCAACCGGTGATATCCCCACTCTATTCGAAAAGTCCAGCATTCGCTTCAAAAAGATGACAAGAGTAGACACCCAGGAATAGAGCTCCAGAAAAATCTTAATAAACAGGACAGGACTGAGCTAGAATTCTTGAGGGCACAAAACGACTAACGGCTGCATTGCGGTATGCGTTCCAGGGGCCACCTCTCGGTAATAATAATTATTAATCTTCCAATATGTTTATAAGATTTTGAGCTGATGTCTTTGTCTTGGGTGCTTCTATTTACCGATAGGCAACAAAATAACAAACTTTGAAAACCTGTGAACCTCATATTGTTATTTTATGTTAAAGTTCTAGTGAAATTCAGTACTAGATTCCTTTTTTAATAAAAAAATTGTATTGCTTACGTTTTATAAATTTTACATTAAGTTTTACGCTTTACGGTTTAAGTTTTACGTTTTAAGTTTTACGTTTTACGGTTTACGTTTTACGTTTTACCTTTTACGTTTTACGTTTTACGTTTTACCTTTTACGTTTTACGTTTTAATTTTACGTTTTACGTTTTACGTCTTACGTCTTACGTTTTACGTTTTACGTTTTACGTTTTACGTTCTACGTTTTACGTTTTACGTTTCACGTTTGACGTTTGACGTTTTACGTTTTACGTTTTACGTTTTACGTTTTACGTTTTACGTTTTACGGTTGACGGTTGACGGTTGACGTTTTACGTTTTACGTTTTACATTTTACATTTTTTATAAGTTTTACTAACATAAATAAAGTACATCCTCAGCTTTTTTCCAATTTAGTACACCGGTACACACTTGAATTTCTTCACATAATCGAGAACCCCCATCCATTGTCGCCAAAAAACGAGTACCCTGTGTAATTATATTTTGCTAATCAGTTCTTCTCTTCATCCCGTTTGCAAAAGACAATATACCTACCAATTAAAGTGATTTGCGTACCAAAATTTATGAAATGTTTATGTATGTCCGTGGCTTGTTTGATTAATCAATGGCAAATAGTTGCGGCGTGATACCTAATTAAAATGTGTGCCATTGCCGCAAAACAAACAAAGTCGGTTGCCATTGCAATTCGAAATTAAGGTATACAAAGGGAATTTCTATAAATCAGAAGCAGATAAAGCATCTAGCTCGCCCCGATAAACTAAATAAGTTTACGTGCAAAGTTAATCCAGATTGATGAGCGCGGCCAGATGGACGTACGATCGGCTAACTAAATTACAGCTGCATTACTCGGCTAATTTATCGTTGTACAGATTTGGGCGAGCTTTGTTTTCAGGCGCCAGTTTTCAAGTATAATGACGGGATTTATGTGTTTTATGCGAATAATCACATACCATTTATTTCTGGATGCGATTATATTTGTTCGCGCACTGACCCCTCTGGTGTTTTTGTTAGCTCTGTACATCACCGTCTCTTTTTTGCTATTGCCGCTTATTTTTTTGCACATTGGCGAACTATTGTTCTGATTTTTTGCACGTATATTGTGTAGGCAAAGAAACTTTGTATAGAACATTTATTTGCCTTTGGCTGGGTTTGAGTTTGCAGTATCTCTGTCAAACGAACAGTTTTAATTAATATAAGTTACGTAAGGTGTTGTTATATCAGTAGTTTAATTTGAAAATAAAATTATAGCACTTAATAAATCCGTATTAACAGGGTAAAAACAATTAGAGATAAAAATAGCATTCAATACTAAAACATCGGTCATGGTTTGGACGTGTTGTTTTAAATGAAATTTAATTATTCACATATTAGCTTTCTACTTGTAAATAATTTCATTGTTCTCTCTTTATTTACATCGACATGACGATTATGCATTTTCACACTAACATATCAAGATTTGTTACTTTTTCCTGAAAGAGGATATTAGAAAATAAGAAAGATAATTTTAAATCACTGGTAGCTGGCAATCCATGGCTCAGTTTCGCCATTTATTTTAAATTCAGTGACTTTATTTATTTGTATTGCATTATGGTTGCTGTACATTTACTTTTACTATAACGCCGTAATCAAGCTTACTGGCCAAAGACCTAGCCAAATATGAATCGATGATCGACGACAAGCGTAACCGATTAATGGCTAATTAACTACCTACTAAATATTATTATTTATAAAACTGAAACATTAGTTTTAATTTTACTTGCGGTATGCCTCCGTGAGTCCGGTAATTCGTTTTGTACACAATTGGTACTGATTTTTGCCCAATCTACACTGACCGGCAAAATTTAAGGGACAGTTTGGTGCTCAATAACTGTAGTATTTTGTCTGCAATTCTTATTTTTTGGCAGAATAACTAATCGGATCTCCGCTGGATTTGCCATTGCCTTCACACTTCAAAGGGTTAGTTAATGATTGTATTTATTAGGTATGCATATTTATTAATAGTATATTATTTGACAAGCACATAAGTAATACATAGGTAATACATAATAAAAAAAGTCATTATTATTCAAAGCAACTATCGTCATAATCATCAGCGTGTATCATAATGGGGATAAAATAGTTATAGATACGTATACAATCAACTTATTACATGTGAGTCGTACATAAAATAAATAAGCTATAACTATGATAAAAGTAATAAGGAGCCTTAAGTAGCAGTTCAAAACAATAATCTCTTTTCGCCTAAAGAAGTAATTATTGTTATTTAAAAATATGTTGCTGAACTTTTAGACCAAAATTCGCAGTTTCGACTAATTTACAGCTATTACAGATTTTAAGGGAAATAAATACAACACAGTTGCCCGTTTGAAATTCGGCGCGGAAAGTGTTGGCTTTCAATAATCTGTGGCGACCGCAATCCTGCAACCCCTAAAAACCTCCAGTAATGTGCAGTTTGCGGGTTTTTGCATTTTACCGACAAACAAGCACGACTTTGAAATTTTATACAAAACTATAAAATTCTATATTTTTGTTAAATAAAACTGGTAAAAACAAATTTTAACATTCACATATAAACTTTGTTTTATTTAACGAGTATCTGGTATACTTCGTGAATGTGTAAGTTGGAACTCTGCATACAAACTATGTATAATTTTAATATGAAATTCTACACGAAAAAGTATATTACACTATTTCTTAAATTTATTTCAGAGTGTCACTAGAGCCACAGAAAAACGTATTGGATACAAAAGTTGTTTGGTCTATCATTTTCTACAACGGAAAATTGTTTTCATTTTTACAAGATTAAATTTATTTATTATTTTATTATTTAAGCATGAAGGAAAAATTATTAGTTTTTAATGAAAAATTATGTATATAATTTTATCAATACAAAATAAGTGATCTTTCAGATTGTAGCCCTGTAAAGGAAATAGTTACTGAGATATGCACATATCTTAGTATAAATATAAACCTTAATTTGAGATTCAAGGGTTTGTTGGCTCCACTTGCCGATCGCACTGAGCTGTATAAACGATCATTTTCCTACAAGGTCAGTCACATATACAATGATCTCAGGGCAGATATGAAAAAATTATCGTTAACCAGTCTTGGGGGAAAGATGAACTGTAGTCTGTTGGCTCAACAGGGGGGACTTTAGGCATTGAGCAAACATCTGTTACGTGGCTGTTACGTGTAATTAGACTCGAGAGTAATTTTGTTTTTGTTTTTGTTTTGATAAGTTCTCGGAATTATTGTAATATTATTGGTACATTTATGTTTTAGTTCTAGTTTGCTTAAGGGGTTGAGTGGAAGAACAGGGCAATTTGGAAACTTTGGAAAATTTGGAACTCCGCCCTAAATATAAATATTATTTTGTAACATTTAATATTTATTTATATGTCAAAAAAAATTCTATTGCAGAACTTTTTTAAGAACTACCAGAACATTTTTGACGATTCTGTTAATAAGCATTATTTTTTTAACATTTTCAAATTACTTGAGATTTTTAAATGGACCACTGTATAGAATTTGCTAACTGCAAGATACCTTAAGCTGTTTTTAATTTATATTTAGTATGGCCTTTATCTATTTCTACTAGTTTTCATGATATTTTCAATTTGAAGAGTAGTACGCCTTAGCACTGTAGCCATGTAGCTTGTTGTATTGCCGCCGCCCTGGTAGTTTAATCGAAGATCTTCGTCCAGTTCATGAGGCTGAGGAGTCTTCCGATTTTGTTTGGGGAAATTGGTTGTGGGGTTTCCTCTTCCAAGGTTTGCTTCCCTACAGGACGTCAATGCTAAGCATGCGAATAAGATGTGAGAAGAATCTTCCTCCTCTTCATTGCAAAGTCTGCACAGAGGTTCTTCTTTCAGAAGTTGTACGGTGTGCAGGTGCTTCCTGAGGCTGCACTGTCCGATTATAGGTCCGGTCACCACCCTTACCTTGTGCCTGCTGAGTTTTATTACCGCAGGGGCTATATGTCTTGAGGGTTTCTTCAATAGCATTTTACTATGTAGGTGCTTTGTCATGTTTTCCCAGCGGTCGGTGTGTTTTTTGATAGTCCACTCTCGCACATCTGGCTTGATTACAGGCTATGATATGCCTATCTTCATTGGTTCTGGTCCAATGTATGGTCTACTCGTTCTTCTTTGCCATTTTGTCGGCTCTTTCGATGCCTTCCTCCCCTTTGTGTCCTGGCAGCCACTGTAGGGTTACTGTGTTTGTTTCTGCCAATCTCGCTAGGTTTTGGAGGCATTTACAGGTCATTCTGGATTGGATTTTTAGCTGTTGAGCTGTGAGGGCTGCTTGGCTGTCGGAGCATATTAGGATATATTGCCTTTTGTACCTCCTTTGTAAGTTGTCCAATGCACATTGATTTATCGACTAGATTTCGGTCTGATAATCTGCCTGATCCATCTACCCGTTTGGACGCAATTGTGTACCAGGTTAGGGTTCTAGGTTTTTTAGTATTTTCTCCTTATTCCCTTCCAATTATTATTTTGAAGATCTTAACTAGGGAGTATTGTGGTGTCATGCAGTCGCTTCCCATTTCGACTGTTGGTTTTGCGACTGTTTGAATTATTCTGGAGTGTTTCCCATTTGGGTACCAGTTGCCGTTGAGTTGTAGCGTGTATGCGTCTAGCCTCGCTTCCACTTTAATGACTTTAATCTCCAGTGGTTGGAGGTTTAGCAGGGTTTCTATGGAGGCCGTCGGTATGCTGATTGCTGCCCATGGCGCCACTTATGCAGAAGCAAGCTAGCCACTGTACTCGAGAGAGAGCTGTCCGGGTAACATTCTGTTCTACTTTTGGCCACTACACGGTGCATCCGTAGGTGATCATGGGTTTTACTACCGAGTTATAGAGCCTTAGCATCATCTCCGGTTTGAGCCCTATGTCTTTCCGAGTGCCTGTTGGTTGGCATTAAGATTCTCTTCGCTCTATTGGTTATGTGTTCGAGTTGTTGGTTGGACGTGAGTTTTGAGTCCAGGCATATTCCTAAGAATTTAACCTCATTGGTAAGATGAAGCGGTTGATTAAAGAAGGAATGAGGTTTCAGCCCTTCCGTTATCCGTTCGTGAAGCCGATCAATGCGGTTTTAAATGGATTTACGTTCAGCCTCTCTTCCCTGTACCAAGTTACTACCGTTTTCAGGGCACTGGACATGAACCCTGATATCGTTCATGGATGCATTCCCTTGATGAGGATAACGAAGCCATCTGAATATCCTTGGGCATAGTATCCATTATCGCTTAGTAGCTCTAAAAGCTCATCTACGACCATGTCCCAGAGCAGGGGAGATAGAACTCTTCCCTGTGGGCACCCCCCTTTGGCCATTATGGTTAAGGTTTCATCATATTGTTTCGTCGTGACCTGTCTGTCAGTTGGATTCTAGCCACTGACTTATCATGGATTCCACTGCATGATTATTGACAGCTGGAACGATTGTGCGGGTTAAGGTATTGTCAAAAGCACCCTCAATGTCCACGAAAGTAACCAGCGCCACCTCCTGGTTGTTCAGCAATTGCTTTATCCTTGTAACCAGCTGATGAAGGGTTTAGTCAAGTTTAGTCAAGAAACGATATATGCACAATTACGTGTGTTTAAAGTGATTACGTTATTTGAATGGTTTTTGTTAGTCATTGGGAGATTTCATTTTCTGTCGGGTTGGTATTTCGATTTATTTGAATCAAAAGGTCCACCATGGCTGGTATCAACGACATAAACTTTTCGTGTTTAAATAAACTGGTCAAAGACCTAGATGGTTGCACCCACAGAAAATCCCGGGGTTGGTAGAATGGTAAAAATTATTGAGTCCAAGTTTAGTAAGAGAAAGTCCGCGGTCATCATGTCAAATGCCGACGCTCAGGAAAGGTGTTTGTGGTGTTCGGCAACAATAGTTCACCTGCTACGTTGTTGCCGATCATACAGGAATGGTTTGCGCCGTTGCTTCCGTTCTTAAAACGCTATTGCGCCCTGCGACGTTTGACCTTGAGCGCAACATCACAGCGAGAATGAGGATGTGAACGAGGACGAGGACGAGGATCGAAGAATAATAATATTAGGATACTGAAACCGCCTCTCAAATCATATTCGAACGGCCAGCATTGACCTCCTGGAGGGAAGCAAGCCTTGGGAGAGGAAACCCCACAACCAACTTTTCCAAAGAAACTCTAATTGGAAAACCACTCTGGCTCATAAACTGGACGAAGATCTTCGATTAACTACGTGGGCGATTGCAGTACAAGCCACAAGGTTGCAGTGTTCACAACCCTCAGCAAACACTCACGGCAAAAAAAAAATGCTGGATCTCAACACCAAACCGAGAAGGAGGATGAGGAGAAGCCTGATTTTGAGCCTTGGCGTATCGCTGGCGGTCAGTAAACAATAAATTCTAGTCTGCTAGATAAGGCTGTTTATTATATTATCGATTTTGTATAGAAAATAACAGTTTATATAATCCATTATTACTTCAATTATGTTTATTGATTGCTTCTTTTAGTCTAGGCAGTTTGTTGTATTTGGGTGGCCTTGCCTAGTAAATATTGTAAACCTTAGTTTTTAGATGGAAAAAAAATTACCTTTCTCCTTAGTTTTTAGGGAGTGTCTTTTTTTGAAGGACGATACTCCTGCATTTACGGAATACTAGCTACCTGGTTTATTCGTTTTGCGATCTAAGTCAATCTATACACGAAGTTCCATTTAAACGTCCTAACGTATTTGTCATTTAGTAAACCTCCATTTATTCCGAATACATTATATTAGAATTGCAAATCAATACTAACTATAGATAGTTTTAGTTAGAAAAGTGTGATATTTTTACTGTCCAATATGAGTTATGTTCTTTCTTTATCCCTATTTGTTACATCAGTATAACGTTTTGGAAAATGCAAATTTTTGACATGTATGTCACAATATCTCAGTATATCAGTTTAACAGTATAAGTGCTAAACTGGTACAGTTTAACAGTATTACAGTTGATAGTAACCTAATAAAAGTTTCAGTGAAACAATTAGGATGCAAATCTTAATCAAAAGTTGCATAATATATCTAATGTTTAATTTAACACTACACGTTTGAGTTCGTCCGTCGTTGTGGAACACCCTCTAATCTCTATTCATGCCAATATTTTCTGTCGCAGAGCGAATGATTATCAACTTTCATATATGGTTGAAACACCTAATTTGATTTCCGATGTACTTTCCATGTACCTTTTCTCGATACAGTTTGTATACACATACCTATGTAGTTTGAGCGCTCTATTAATAGTGACTCTATCATATCATCAGTGACCCCATGACACTCTGTCGCGCACGTGCGACTGTAGCAAGAGTCACATAGAATCATGCAGATACTTTTACAGTGGTTTGCAATTTTGTACGCTCGATTATTGCAGATGCAAATCTGCCGAAGCAATCTTTTTATACACGAGATGACCGAAAACGATTTGCACATAAATACTAAGCATGAAAATCTGAAATTAAATATTTATTTACTACTAATCCATATCTGAATATTTTGCTGTTTGAGGTTTGAAGGGTTAGAGATATAGGAACAAGATTTAAAATAAAAGTTTCCATATGAAATAGCGTTAAAACTACATCGGACGTACATACTTTAATTTGTTTCTTTCGTTCCTTATGCAACTATCCATAAAGTTACTAAATATCTGTACCTATTTAGTTTTTAGCATTCACCCAACTAATTCCATTTTTTCAACTTTCATGTAAGTAATACTGATTTAGCTCTAAAAGGCAGTCTAAATAAGTGGGGGTTCGTACTGAATTAACAAGTTTAGTACGATGCCAAACACGATATTTGGTTTGTAATTTGTCTCCCTCTCTAAAAACTTATACGTGGATCGGAGTAAGTAGTACTGTTTTTTTTTTCTTCCATTTTTTAAAATTAGCGGTTGAGGTATTCTCCAGCTTCTTATATAGGGATGCCTCTATAAAAATAATGTGCATGTTCATGTCGGACATTCCACTTATTTGAAGACCAACAAATAATAAAGAATGGGCGCAAATAAAATAATGAATTATATGTGATATTAGCGTGCAGTATTTTTTTAGTTCAATTTTTTACCGTTGCTTAATGATTTAAATAGTCACATTTTACCACCTTCCACATTTTATATCATATGTACCTTTTTTTAATAGAGCATTTTGAAGAACATCTTTCGGACAAAAAATACCTTATCCGATCAAATTAATCGTTTACGTGTATTTACTTACAAGGTTATGCAACTTTAGCGCCGAGGCGTCTAAATGCGACGATTTCCAGCTTTTCATTACATTTTATTGTATTGTCCAGGGTTTCCACAAACATACCATCGATCAAACTAATAAATCATTTGGTTAACATACAAAAATTTAACTTCATACCCTACCATATCATGTACGTTACTGTAAACATTCTACGTAAAATTTTAAAAAATATAACTGTTTGTTTAAAAAACAACCCTTTTAATTGTAAGAGTAGAATTGCTATCTGATTGATTATGTCGAGCTCTAAATTGATTCAACTAGAATTTAACAAAAAGTGTCCTAATTGATATTTAGTGATAGCAATGAAGTGTAAGTGTAAGTGGTAGCAATGTAGTGAAGTACTTCTAAACTTCCTAAACTATAACCAAAAACTGAGTCATTAATTTAACCAAATTTTGATTGATTTTAAACTTTATTTGATACTTAATTGTAATCAAACATACTCTATCAATTTTGGAATACAACCACCTTCCTCCAAAATAAATAAACAAAAAATTGTTATCGGATTTCAAAGGTATTAAAATAAAAACAATCAGGTACTTTATTGAATAACAAATTTATTTTGCTTTGTGGTAATTTTAATTACGTCGGTAACTGTTTCGTTTACTAAGTACGTTCGTCCTTTGTCGTGCTCGAATTCAGCCTCATGTTGTCGCTCAAATTCTGCAATTAGGGGAATATTTAGGTTAATTAAACGAAACCGCTATTTGTGTACAAACACAAAAGGAAAAAAATTGGCGATATTACCATTGTTTTAGATCAAGGAGGCACGTCAAACTTCTTATATAAACTTATATCAAACTAGTTTCACCCCCAGCTACAAGCAAATTAAAACGGATGGAGAACATGGTGCTTTGTACTAATATTTTGAAAAAGGAACTTAAAATCAGATTATTAAAAATATTTATTTATGTAACTCCCCCCAGATGCCAGTGTCGCGCCGTGAAATATTAAAAAGATAGTCACCCCACTTTAGGGTGCATCGTGCTGGTGTGCTCAATATCTGTTTTGTTCACTAATGTCCAACGCAAAAGAGAGGTATCTGGCGTCTTTTAGTGTTTCTCTGACTAAAAAAACTCTGGGTTTTCAGGGTAATACCCACGTCCAAAGAAAAACTCTGAAGTCCTTTAGCGTCGTAATCAAAGCAATGTGATTCAAATTTCTTATGTCGCATATTTACAATGTGAAAATTCTAACCTGCGTTTATCATATGTTCTTGGAAAGATATCTGAAAAGTATAGTGACATTAAAGTTTCCTAAACATCATTGCTCTGTGTTATTTAAGCTACGCTGAGTAGTTACGAGGAAGTGGTGCAACTGAGCATACAGAAATTAAGGAATGAGGATGTATATTACCATACGAACAGAACATATAAGACATTAGTGAAAGTACTAGCCGCTAATTGATACACAAGGTATACGAAAGTGATGACGCATTGAAATATTAATATACAGAGCTGTGATTGTGGTCTGGTGAAGGCGCCGGGATATTAGTACCGTCAAAATACCGCATAACCATTGAAAACCCAGCTAACTGCAAGGCACATCAAAGGAAGCCCAGATGAAACGAAAACAAAGCTCGAAATAAACAAATGCGGATCGGAGGGAGCAAAGCGCCGTTCAAGCGCGCATGCCCGCCGTTTCGGTGAGCTTTCAAGCTCCGCTATCTGCAGTTCATTCGTGACGGCGTTGATGCTAACTTCGTCGCTCCAGTATACTCCTTCTAAGCATTACGTACGTTGTGAGTTACGTACGTGAATTTTGAATTCATCGCAATGAAATTGTATTGAATAATGTGTCAAATATTTGAATAATTCGCGGTGTGCTGAACCGGTGAAGACTGTTTTTATGCTTGGTGGACAGTTGCGTATATAATACCATACGATAACGAGAATCTCGTACAATTCGCAAATTGGAAACAGTCGGATTTTCTTTCAAAATAACTGTGAAGTGCGGTATTTGCATAATAACTGCAGCAGTGCATGAATTATTCAGGTGGAAATATTAAATCGTGTTATTGCGAGTGCTGAAAAATTAAATGTGTATACGTTTGTGGTGACTACTTTGCATCATCAAATTTATCACTTCAGCTGTGCGCTAAAAACTGACACTCATACAGTGTAAAATTAATAGAAAGGTTGGTGAAAATAACTACTAAGACTATGGCAGAGTTGATTGTACTTCTGGTGTGCGCTGTGCTCCTGAATTCATTGGGACAGGCTAAACTCCTCGAGCAGGCTGATAAAGAAGGTAAGGCGCCCTGCTACCGAAATTAAAACCTAAATTATACGCCACTTAAGCATATAATTTTTAATTAATTTACCTTTTCAACTTCTTACGGAATATAAATTCCCAACGGTTAACGTCGGCTTCTCGTCCTGAATTATAAATTTCTTTAGGGATGGACGCCTCTTGTTGAGAGAACAATTTGTTTTAATTTTATATTTTGCACGGCCGACCAACCACTGTGCCGTCTACCGGCCCTCAACGAGATTTCTATTTTTCGCCAGTTTAAGTTATTTGTGGCCATTTTTCTTCCCTTTTACTTAAGAATTTTAATTAAAATGCCTAAATTAGCGTTGCTTTCTCTCGTCAATGATATCTCATATTTTCCACAGTTTGAACATCACTTCCCTTAGTTATCATTTCATAATTTTGTTTATCATAGCCTCTCAAATTTAGCCACTTTAATTTTCACAGACGAGCACCACTTATTGTATTTAGCAACTTATTAGTAAAAATGAAAAAATACAATTGTCCTTTTTGCCCAATATGAAATATCAAAAAAAAATCGACCAAATATATTAGTGAGAACTGTTGCCATTTTATGTGATTTGCAAAGTAACTAAAGCAAAGTTTTTAAAATAACAAAGCTACAATACTAAAGGCTGGATTAAGAAGTAAAGCTGCGTGACCAAGTTTAATGCGTTTGAAATAATAGGGTGGTCGCTTCCGTCGGAAGTCGTAGATGGATTACTGTCGAGCTGTCCCACCCATTTCAAGAAAATGGTCAGCATTGCTTCACCCTTTATGTAATACAGCCTTTATTAGTTCCCACGATATGTTTAATTTCAGCTACTAAGTTAACAAATGCTTTAATAGACATAGGTACAATAAAAAATTACTTAAAAAAAGCACAGCATCTAATTCGTTTATGAACTGCCGTGAATAGGTACTGTTTCTGAAACGGAAATTTGTACGCTGGGCGTATTTCACTTGAGTCATCATTGAGAGCTAAAAAATTAAGTAATAGAGGAATTCGGTTACATAAGATTTGACACAATAAATAAAACATGAAACTACTCCTATTTATGCTTTAGCATTTCTTATTCCTAAATATTGATCTATCGAACTTAAACATGAACATGAACTCAGTTTTCATTATTTAATTTATAACAATTGTTTTTAGAATGCTGCCGCTTGTTTACAGTAAAATAAATTGCAACTAACTTATACTGAAACCAACTAAATGGAAGATAAGATCTTATTGCATACCATAGATTACTAAAAATCAAATGTTATTAAATTAATTGATTTTGCTACAATAGTTGATTTATTGGTATTTGTTGGAAGTGATTATTATGAAATGAAGTTTACATACGATCTCACATAGCAAATTGTGGCCTTTGTTTGAACATTGAGTTTACATATCTATAGAATAGCGTCAAATTAGTGGGAACCGATTGAACTATGCCATCTGGATTAAAACTGATCGAAACAATTGGGATGAAGTAAAAAAATGTAAAATATGAATGCAAAATAAATTTAAGGATACGAACATTGCATTGCTGGAGTTCCCATGTTTAGTTGGCTTTACTATTGTTAGATGAGAGAAAGGAGATAGATCAGATATTCTTGACTGCTATTTCTGCATTCATTCTTACCGGGTGCCCAAAACATATCGGATCCTAATTCTTATTTCTTTTGTGATCTGTAGCAGTTCAAATTTCTCTGTACCTAATTCGTCGATTCTCACATTGCCCACAATTGTAACCGCCTTCGAAGGGTAGAGGATATATGGGCGACGGTAAACTGGGCGACGGAATAAGAGACTATGCATTTCAAATAACGTTTTATGTAATTAAGATAACCATACTTCTGTATATTTACTGCAAGATAAAGTTAAACAATATATCGCAGTAAAATATAAATGCGATCGATTATAATTGCATTCATTTCCTTTGTTGTGTAACAACATTGTGACACAAGTGTATAAATAGAAATTATTTTAAAAACACCAAAATAAACCAGAAAATAAATGAGTGAATTAATAAATAAACAATTTTGTGAATATGAATATGCGCAACGGCGTAACCAAGCATAAAAAATCTAATCCGCTTCACCATAAATGACATAAATCCGTTCTGCATACAACATTTCCTCATTATTATATCCATTATTTTTTATTAGTGTTAATATTTTAAATGCTATTTACCATGACAAAACTTACGTTTGAAAAAAATATTTGAAATATTTGTATCATAAAACTGAGGGATATTAGAAATTTAAGATATTTTAAGAAAATTAATTAAATACTATTTTAAAAATAAGAAAAATCACATGTTTCGTTTCTTTTACTAATATTATCGAACTTAGTTACGTATTCATACAAACTGTGTCTCCACGGAACTTCTAATTATCAGGAAATATTATTCTTCATAGAGACGCAAAACTAAAAAGAACAGAATTCATTTTGAAAATTTGTCTATAGTGAATGGGTTAAAAAAATGTGAGTTTGAGTAAGTGTACATATATTTTGGTTATTTTGGAATATTGTTATTTAGAATATATATACACTTTCCATTACGTTTCTGTTGCTTTACTATTATAAAATGTAAAGTAAAGAAAATAAATTTAAATGTCCTATTCAATTATTTCGGAAACATGTGCCCCGCTTCAATTTAACTTTTTTTAAGGGCGAAGGTGCCCAGGTAGAAGCTACTTCGACCCCGCTGCCTGGTACCGCCGTGAGGCATTCTGCAGCGCAGCGCCATCTTGCTTCATTAAAACAACAACAATTTGAATGTAAAAAAACTGGTCCCCTTCGGTCTTATGCTCTATTGCCTTATTATTTTTAAACAAATACAATTCGTTGATTTAGTTTTACAAATAGTATATTATTTGACTTGTGGACCTATTCAGTGAATCAGTATATCGCAGGAATCGATAGACCGCACAGACAATGAGTGTCTAAAAAAAGACTACTTTTGCAAAATCAACTTGTCAAGTTGATGTAAAGTTAATTCTATGGCTTAATATTAACAACCAAAACGGTCAGCTCAATTAAAAAAAGTAGATCTCACGCAAGTTGAAAAAATATATAATTTGTCCAAATAAATATTGAAGAGTGCTTTTGCTTTTCAAGTTGAATAATTTTAACAATAGTAGGGCGTGAAATAAAAGTATAAACATATATAATTCTAATACAACCTACTTAAATTACATAAAATTAAGTAATTTGAACAAATTTAGGATATTTTCATAATCCATGCAAATTACGATGACAAATCGAATTGCTTTTTTTCAAGTAACAAACAGGATCTGAATAAAAATTTAGAAACATGAAAAGATTATGGACCCCTTTCAGACGACCTAGATTATTTTTCATTTAGACTTTTTTTGTTGTATGCATGAGTCATTAGAAACAACTTTTTATCAATTTGTATATTTTGTTCCCAACATCATTGAGCCTATTTACATGAACTACAAAAAATAAGCATTATTTGTTAAAATTACTTAATTTTATGCCAAATGCGGGAGACCCAAATGTAGCATTACATTAATATTTTTACTTTATCATACGCAGTATGCTAAAGTATTGTAATCATGCCGAAAAAAAAAAATTGAGATTTTAGCGGAAATAGGTCTTTTTGGGTCCCCTGAACATTTTTGACCAAGGTACAAAAAAATGTCTGTGTGTGTGTGTGTATGTGTGTGTGTGTATGTGTGTGTGTACCCGATTTTTGTTGAGACGATTCCGGAGAAACTACTAAAGGTATCGGGACGAAAGTTCATATTTAGAAGTTTCATGACTAAACTTAGAGCTGAAAAGCTTTTGGTTCAAAAGGGCCCAAAGAAACTGATAGTTTATTCTAAGCCTTTTTCAAAGATTTTGCAAATGAGCCACCATATCTGTAATTTCGTCAAAATAGTTAAATAATAAATTAAAGTAGAGGACATTTTGAATAATTTATGCCTATGATATTTTTTGGTAAAATTAATAGTTTAGCTTTAAGAGCAAATTCTATTTAATCGAGATCGGTCGCATCTGCATTGATATGAAACTTCAAAGTAGCCTGGATTTGACAAATATTTTTTATGCTGCTACCACAGAAATGTCTATGGTTGTCACACTCGAAAACAGCTGATTTCATCAGAGGTTGGAGAACCGCTATGGAACGTTTCCGCTCTAGTGCGGCAAAGTAGAAAATACAAAATTCAAATAAAATACGATCAACAATTTGATTGTTTGTTGATAAGAAATATCAACCCGTTGCTATATCTAATTGTAAAAACGATAAATTGAGAAAATTGTAAATAAAGTATAGCGATGAGTGTAGTTATATTTTAGTATGTTGGTACGGATGTGACATCTACAGTGTCATGAACGAATATAAATCTGTTAGAATTTGAATTAGCTTTTTAAACTTGACGTTTCGTAGAAGTGGTATCAACCTAACATCTCCTATCCAGAAATATAACCATTTCAATTTTTGTTTAAATACGTATTTCTCAAAAAGCAACACAAAAAACGTTGATGTCACTCCTGCCGAGAACTACATAGCGCGACTCGCTCACATGCGACGGCGACGCTCCGTCATCGGTGACGCGCCGCATCACCGCTCGTCGCGCTATTCCGTACTTGCGGCACTTGTGAGATAAATAACTATTATTCTGGTGGCAGTAGGTAGTGTCAAATGTTGATGCTTTGACAATACCTACTATTAATAGTATTGACTATCAAAATATCTGTCAAACCCTGGCTAACTAATTTAATTTTAATGTAGACACGATTTATCTGAATCAAATAGATTCTCATGCAGCTAAGCTATTAATTTTATATTTTGTATGATAAAGTCATGGTCATCAAGTCTGGCCACATCAGATTTTTATACTATTATTTCACAACCTATTCTTCAAAATTTTCAACTTGAAAAATACTACCCTTACTACAAAAAAAAACACATTTATTGAGAGAAATTATAAACTTTAAGCCTCTTGAGGCTGATATATTTTTTCTTAATTGGGACAATATTTTTTATGTTATAAGTGGGTTCATAGAGAAAACTTATATTATCTTAAAATGTTGATTTTCCAAAAAAGGTTGTTTTGATACACCCTACTGATTGGAATTGTCGATTCATAACATTCTAGGTATATTTAGAACCTGTAATATGTATAATAGGTTTGTTCGCCTATCCGTAAAAACAATTAGTTATTCCTAATTGCTATGCGCATGCGCATGAGTAAGAATAAGTGATTTACGCAGTTATTTTGGTGCTGCTCGAGAAAACCTATGCAAAATAAGAATAATAGATAATAATAGAGATAATAATAATTCAAACCTTGTATCAGGTATATATGTATTGTTCAACCGAAAGAAAAAATTACCAGTGAAGTGATAAATAATGAAATAACCAATGTGTGAAGTGATAAGTAATTTGTAAAAACATGATCGAGGCTAAAAATTAAATTAGTGCCGTTACAGAGAACATTCGTATCTATATTTGTACAACAATATTTGTTGCACAAATATATAGTGGGCCAAAAAAGAACGGTACAAATTTTTAATCACTCGTATTTCCAATAATATTTAGTCAATTAAAATATTTCTTTTAAAAACGAATTGGTTGTAGTGTGAAGACTAAAACCATACCATATTCGCAATAAAAAATAGGTTGTATAGGGTGGATGAGAGGACACTTCCCTGTGGAACAACTCCTGCTTTAATTTCTTTATTAGCAGACAAACGTTGTGTGCTCTAAGTTTTAGAAGAGAATTGCTGTTAGGTAATGAGGAAATCTTGTGCGAATTACAGAATGACAGAGTCAAATGCGCGAGCGCCATTCAGGAACGCCGCCGTAGTGTATTATTTGGCTTCGCATCTATGTTTGTATGATGTATGTTTGGTATGATTTTTGTTTCCTCTAGAGACTTTTTTAATCGGTTGTTGATGACTTTTTCAAATAGTTTTGCCTAGATGGATAGGAGGATGGATGCGCGTGAGTGATTACCGTTAGAAGAAAAATCATGCTAAGGACATTCCAAGCCTTTGTAGGCCTGTTTCTTGGCCTGCTATCAATTCCCATACTACTTGAACTTGTTCATCATTATCCGTTTTCACAATTCCTCCTTCTCATTGTGGCGAAATTTTACATCGTGTTCTTCCCATGTTAAACTTGGCTTCACTAACAATTACTTTATTGTATTGATATTGATATTATGTAGCTTTTTGTTGTCTTTAATACATCTATATTGTTTGCATTCGGTCACGGATATTAAAAATATCTAATAAACGTAGACTACCGTAAACAACCCTTCGTAATAACGTGTAATAAACTTACGTTATGCAATTTGTAGTAGCAAAATCGGCAAAGAGAATCCTTATAAACATAAATACGTTCGGTTATGTAGGGCTGACGTTTCCATAGCAGATATCGCTGCGGTTGGATACGATAGCGCTGGTAACGCCATCTGTCGACTAATCGGCTAAACATGGCAATTCCAATTAGAACTGTAGATCTTTAGAAAAACATCCGAATTTTTGTAAAAAAACATTTTGCGGGAAATTTATCGCTCGAATGAAAACGTAAAGGCCACGGCATACCCGGACCACACTTTACCCGGGCACCTTATACGTTAAACCACTAAGCACAGCTTGACTCATGGAAAAAATGACATAGGTCAGTGGCTGTAACACGTAGTAAAACTCGTAACTATGAATGATATCTCTGCTATAATTTGTCAAATCATACCATTATTATACTTGTATGTATAGGTAGTAGGTTTCATGCGTACGTAATAGAGACAAATGCGAATTCTTAATTATTATTATACGTAGAAGATACGTTAGGGTTTCTCAAAGGTTATTTGTAGTGACGAACGTTGAGCTCTTAACTCCCGAAGATAATAATCAACAAATCGATCGCTTATATGAACTGAGGTAGTGGTTGTCGCCGCGCTTTTGACGTTTCCAGCTGGCAGCCATGACGACGCGAAATAAACAGCTATTGGAATGTTGAGGCGAGTTCACCAAAATCCCTCGTGTTTTGGAAAATTTTGAAGCGAAAACACCCGAGACGCCATTTTGCGTCGATTTTAAAAACTCACGCAACGTAGAATGGTCTATATAGGGCGATGATCGCGCTTCGCGCTCCCGAAAAGGCTTCTCCAAATTTTCTAAAAGCAATTAGGAAGGTACTTTTTCGCACGCGAAATGGTGAGGAAAAAATAGATGAATTCGTTTTACTATATTATAGACGAGCACATAATTAAGGACAAAAATCGGGCGCCTGAAGTTTATACGCGAGCCAGCGATTTTTATCCTTCGTGTGCGAGTCGAATACGACATTTTATCTACGACTCATAAATTCTATTTTATATCAAATATTTTAAATGTATTTGTCAACCGTGGCAGTCATCCGCGTAGGTTTTGATAGACTTTGACACTAGCGTAGGTTAATGATGACAGTTCGTTCAAATAAAGAAGTCATTACTTGAAACAACTGTCATTATTATACAATGCTAGTATCAATGTAATCATTGGCGTGTATCATGCTAAGTTATGAGATGCGAATCGTAGATAAAAGATTTTATTTAGTTGTTTTGTTATGCCAATGTTGTGAATGAAAATTCTTACGAATAAGTTGTCATATAAATATTATCAGTAACTTGGCAGCAAGGGACTATGCATACAATTATATCATGGCACTGCTCAGTTATAGTTGTGCAAAACTACATAACACTAAAGATTCCGTTGTAATGAGATCTTTAATGCGCAATACTAATTCCAGCAGAGCTGTTTCTATATACTTGGCACAATGCCTTATCACCTTCAGTAGTTTGACATGCAGGACCTGCAATCATTACATTAACGTTATATTCATGCGAGGCAAAATCGTTACGGAATATAATGGTATTTCATTATTGAAAATAACTGCTCCCACGCACTTACTGAAACGTACACGCTGAGTGGGGCTTATTGCAAGAGAATTATTTAAAGGGGGAAATCATTGCCAGGAAAATTTATTCCTATGCCTTAAAATCTTAATTGAAAATTACGCATCGAATATTTGGGTCATAAATTAAGGCTGATTTCCACATCAGCAAAGCGAGAGGTAAATTTATTTTATGGCGAGTGCGAGCCAACTGGAGTCAGTTACCCTTTCACGGTCCCTAAAATGTGTACTGTAAATGCTTTCCCATTCCCGTTGATTATTTATGAGAGTTATGTGATTTGCTTCACTCCAATAAGTATACGACTAACTTTTGTAAGATATGCGCGATCCTAGTCATAATGATTCATTATGCAACGATAAAATTAAGTAGGTATCAGATACATCAGTAATCAAGTTCATGTTTGTAATAGGTTAAAATCTACTTATAAAGTGTTATGATGTTCGGGTGATTTAAAGTTTAGTCAATGAGAGTATTGCAAGCACGACACTCTCGCACGCACGGGCTGAATCTATTTACTCCACATGTCCGCCCACAAACTTCTCCCATCCCCTCCTCATCGGCTCTGTCAGTTCTAAAAATCTTAAATTATACCTCTCAATTTCCATCTCCTTTCCATTCATTCCTCCAACATTCCAAGTGCTAGTTCTTACTAACCTTATCCTTATCCTGTCATTTCCATAATTGTCCGTCTTTAAATTCTGGCTTTTTTTATTATTTCGGTTATCTTTAAGTTCGCTGTTTATCCATTTATATGTTTTATTAATTAATGTTTATTATTTTCCTGGAACCTACTTTGATTCTACTGCCCTTATTTATTTTCATGTCACTAATTTCCTTTAGTTTAAAAAGCTATCTGTCAAAATTAATAATCTCAATTTTTGTCACTGGGCGATTTCTGCATTCCAGGGCCCAAAGGCACATCTGTATAAAATGTACACGACATGTCCCCAAAACGCACAAAATGTGACAAATTTGTAATTAAAAAAAGTGTAGGTAAATATTGTTATCAGCTGCATTTGAATTTGAGCTTAGAAAACTTTGAAAAACGTTTAGTGTATAGTGTATACCGAAACCAAATTTCTTCCATCAAACGTAAAGTCTATTAGTCTGAGAAAAAAGTTGACGATAAAGTTAGGCAGAGCTGTTAGAATATAGTGACAACGACTCCAAATTCTAAAAAGACAATGATTGAAGTAGCTATGAAACAAATGCTGGAAGCAGCGTCGAATATTTACATTTATATTTACTTAAACATTTAAACATTCATATATATTTAAACACATGTGGATAAAATTTGTCTTTTCTTAAATATGAGGGTATATGTATGAGTTGGGTGGATCGAAAATATGAAAATTTGAATTTGAAAACTATTGGAATTGATGCTCTATAATATGTAGTTACTGGAAAGAGAAAAATTAGATTTTTATCTTAATGTTTTGTACTGGCCCAGGGAGTCTACTCTCGTCATCTTTTTGAAGCGAATGCGATACTTTTCGAATGGAGTGGAGATATCACCGGTTGCCCTCTGGTTCGTAGCTAGGAGCAAGTTTGTTTGTTGCTAAGAACAATAACGCACGCGCCACGCACATACGTTTCAATCAAACGTATAGAATGTATGGGCGTGGCTCGTGTGTTATTGTTCTTAGCAACAAGCAAACTTGCTCATAGATTCCGGCAACCGGTGATATCCCCACTCCATTCGAAAAGTCTCGCATTCGCTTCAAAAAGATGACGAGAGTTTTATTTTACGTTGTATTTTGATAAAATACATTAAAAAACAGTTAAACAGCCTGTCTGTTTAACTGTTTTTTAAACTAAAATTAATTGTATGAACAGTTGATTAATTAGTGACCTTAGATTTTGACATTCGTTTGACATTTGCCAAATTCGTGTTGATATTTCTCTGATACGTGTTGAGTTGGCATAAAAAACAGTTGCAATCGAAAGCATTTTTACTCGTGTCAATATTTTGCGTTTTCAAAACACTTTCGGCATAACCATTGAATTCATTCCGCTAAATCATTGGATCGATTATGTGTTAACCTTCTGATAAATATGCAGATTGAACTATAAAATTATATAAATGTTTCGATCCACTGATATTTGATGGTTTTGTTTTTATATGGAACTACATCTGCTCATACACTTTTAAAAGAAAAGTTGTTAAAGTTACTAGATTTGAAGGTTAAAGGGAAGCCATATACAACCGCTGAATTATATTTCTTTTTGTTAGCCACCTTGAGTGTGCCACTTTCCTGGATTGCGTTTTTGTAAGCATTTTTATAAGAACATTATTCTATATCAATTGATCTGCAAATATTCTGTACTTAATATTCTGATCTGTACTTAGACAGTTGCGGCTTACAAGGAACAGATCATATTCTATTCTCTTAAATTGAACAACTGGATAAACTTCTCATTTCTGTAAATCTTATCCTATAGGACCAGCAAAAGCTCGTCGAACAGTTGTTGATTTATCAAAATTCTTGAAGAACTGATGCAGTTCATTTGAGTGTAGTAAGCAAATAAACGGTTACCGGGGCTTTTTCATTTTTGGTACAAGTAAAAAAAAACGATAAAAGCTGTATCAGACCATATTTTGCCAGTGTTGGTCACCGGCCATCACAACCAACTGCAGGAGTTGCTTATAACTAAAAAATATAAATAAATAAATAATAAATTAATATTATAATCGTAATAATATACAAATATAATAATATATAATAATAATACAAAATAAAATAATTTTATAAAAGGGTGACAATTCTAGCACAATAACTGAAAAAAATAGAAATACAAATCAAAACAACCTAACCATTTTAAATATGGAACATCCACGGGCCACAATCCACCACAACGCTTGCCACGCGTGCCAATTGATAGAATTTATATACCAATTTTCGAATCTCGCTCCATTTTAAGTGTTGATGTATAATAAGTCCAATATACTTTACTTTATAGGCACTGTCGATTCCATCACACCGGCATTCATGCTCGTTTCGGCCACAATCTGCTACATGCATAATCAAAACATCAAAATTTGGACGACTTTCGTCTATTGGGCTGAAGGCAACAAAATTGGATATACTGACATTAAGAGTTAACAAATTAGTAGCAAGCCACATCCCCAATCTACTTAAACCGCACTAGCAAACGATGTCACAGCATCCCACGACTCCCCTCAAATATTAAAGCAGTAACATCATCTATGTCATTGATATAGATCAGAAAGAGTATAGGTCCTAGCACAGTGCCTTGCGGCACACCATAGTTGGGTTGCTTGAAATCACTGAGTGTATTATTAATTTTTACACACAGTTGCCGGTTTTTGATATAGCTACTGAAAAAACTAAGGGTAAACTCCTAACTCCGCACATTTCTAGTTTCTGCAATAGTCTGTTGTGTGATACTGTGTCAAAAGTCATACACAAGTCAAGAGAAACTGTTATTTGCTTCTTGTTCCTATTTAGCTAGCGTATTATAAATGCGGTTTTTTAGCTCAAATACCGCATTTTCAGTCCTCAGTCCTTCACGGAAACCAAATTGGGCATCAGAAAGGACAGAGGACCGGCCAAGAAAGGAAAGTAATCTATGTTTGATACTTTTCAAAAACCTTGGATACACTAGATGTCAATGATATTGGCCTGTAGTTGCTTACCTCGTTTTTTCACCAGATTTATATACAGGGACAACTATGGTTCGCTTTAGAGCTTCAGGAAAATTGCCCTCCTCAAAAGCCACATTGAAAAGATACGTCATGTGTCTCACAAGATAATCAGCGGTTTCCCTCAGCATACTTGAGGTTATATTCAAAGCCTGGCGATGTGTTTATCTTTAATTTATTGATATTCGTTCTAACTTCACTTTCAGGAATTGGTGTTATAAAAAATGAGTCTTTATTTGCAATATTAGTCTCAATCCCCTCATTTCCAATTGTAGCCGATATCTCATTTGGTAGCTTTTCATCAACACTTGCAAAATACTCATTGAAGGTAGTTGCCAGCTCATATCCACTGTCTAACAATCTACCGTCACTATCCTTAATACATATATCCTTTTTAGGATTCCCCACTATTACCCATCATGTCTCTTAGCATGGTTCACATCCCCGAGGAACTCCCACCGACCTCCGGCAATTTATCTTTATAAAAATTCTCCCTAGTCAGTCGCAATAGCTTTCCCAAATATAATTCTTGTATTTTTTATATTATACTTGCTTTTCAGCATTATTTGGGTTTTCATTGAGCTCTATCCTGAGTCTGTCACGATATCTAATACTATTTATTAATCCTACTCTAATCCACGGCTTTAACTTCTTGTGTCTACTCTTAATACGGATCCTTTTTATTTCAGTACACGCATCAACACCCCGGCTAATTATCTTTACAAAAATCTCAAACGCACTATTTGCACAACCCGCTCTGTAACCCTCGCCTGTATACCACCGAAAATGTTTTTAACTTATCATAATTTATTTTCTTTGCTTGAATATCGTTATTCACTACTAAGTATTTTATTTTAGTACCAAGAAAAATTCCTGTTGTGTAGTGATCCCTAATATTTGTTTGGTGTACATCAGATCATATCCATCTACTCAAGGTGATGTCCACTCCTCTACTTTCCACTGCTTGTATGATTGATAATGGGGATGTATTATCAAACGCACCCTCAATATCTAAGAAGGCTCCGAGTGCAATTTCTTTGTTCCTCAGTGAGGCTTCTACCTTTCGAACAATTTCTCGAACTGCCAGTTCGCCGGATGTCCCTGTTTGATATGCATAATCGGCTGAGCGGATAAACGCTCAGCGCTATGTCCCTTATATGCCTTTCCACCATTATTTCCAAAGTTTTTAATAGGAAAGACGTCAGACTGATCGGTCTGAATGATTTGGCCTGTTCGTAAGAATCTCGCCCAGGTTTTGATATGAAAACAACTTTTGTCTCTCTCCATGTTGTCGGTACGTATCCCAGTGCTAGGCTAGCCCTGTACAACGCGCATAACGGAGAGGCTAACAGCTCGAACCCGTTTTGTAGCATTGCTGGAATTATTCCATCTTTTCCTGGTGATTTAAATGGTAGAAATCTGTATATTGCCCATTTAACTCTTGACTGGTTAACTACTTTGGAAGCAAACTCCCAGTTATGTTTCCCAGCTTTGTTCATTTTTGTCAGAGCAGTAACGCTGTATCATGTGACATAACAAAACGTGTCTTTTTTAAAAGAATTAACATTAAAAGTAGGTACCAAAGAAATTGAAAGCAGGCTAAGAAATCAAGAACCTTATGAACCCCTTAAAATCTTTAGTGCAATTAGATGACGTTTTATTTCATGGCATTATTTTAACGTCGGAGTATTGCTGTTTAAAAAAAAAAAAAACATGACAAACAACAACAAAATTATTTCGAATATTTTTTTTCATGTTTCCATATTTAAATGAAAATTTTTAAATTATTTATTTATTATTTAAATTAAAAATATCAAGTTAACAGCTTGCATTGTGATTAAGAAAATGTATTTATGACAGTTTTCCTCAAGTACTTTGAATCTAATTTGATTATTGTTACTAATGACACACGTAGTGGATTATATGGTTACTCTAGCTACTACACATGAAATATAATGCAGCCAGCTAAAAATTTTCATAACAACTGGAATTATTTTTTAACTTTAAATTGGAAACTTTATAAGGTTGTGGGTTTGAAATTTTTGCAAATTCTTCTAGTAGTGGATGTTCACTGAGGCGATTTCGCCTTTAAATGAAATAATTGCGAAACTATTCCATTTTCCTGGTAATGAAGCTATTTTTAAGTCTATTTAATTTAGCACGTATTTTTACTACAAATCTAGAAGTTAAAACAGGTAAAGTTATTGTTATATATATATATATATATATATATGGATTTGACGCCCCCAACCCAACCTCACAGTGGCCTGAAAACTACTCAAATGAAAAAAATGTAAATTCTTCAGAAAATGTACCGTTCTAATCATTCAATTCTTTTTCCTCTCATAGAAATCGTTACAATACGTCTAGTGGAATGTGTATAAACATTTGTCAGTCAATTTCCATTTATTTGAACAAATTCTAGCTGTTGAATTAATTCGTTTTTTCTCGAAAATCCGGCTGAATTCTGTTTTCTGAGTTAAAAATGGCAGTTTGATACCTTAGACTTTAGAGTGACATTATTCATTTAAAAAATGTTCCTATTGTCTGTTTTTGTGTAATTACATGTAAATATATCTGGCCTATGTTATAAACCCACAATTGTTTAAACAAATGCAATTTGTTTAAAGAATTTTTTTGCAATTGGCTTAAAACTGTTTTTTAGATCGGCCTGCCAACTGTATTCTCAAGTGACATCATTTATATTTTAGGATGATTACCTACCATTGTTTGAATAATAAAATAATATGACTTTTCAATATTTCATCAAAATAGAGTACAGGGAAGAGATTCCAGACAGCAACAAATCAATATTATCCTGAACACATAGTGGTAGGAAATCACATAGTGAATAATAAAATTTATTGAGGAAATTTAATATTTTAAAAAGAAATGTAACTCCCCAATTCCCAAAAAAAAGATTACTAATCATTTAAATTTTTTTCGAATAAATGATATTGAAAAATACTGTATTATTTAAACAATGGAAATCATCCCAAAATATGAATGATATCACTTGAGAATAACAGTTGGCTTAACCGATTTATCAAAATAATTTTAGGTGAATTACTAAGTACAATTGTTTAAACAAATGGAATTTTTTAAACAAATGTGGGTTTATTACATATCTCGAACATGAAATTTATAAGTTAATTTCTCAAAAAAGCCGGAATGAATAATAATTGATTGTTTAAACAATAGGAAGTAATTTTTTAATGAATAATATATTACTGTAAGATAATAATTTGCCATTTTAAACTCAGAAAACAGCTATCATACTAATTGTCGAGAAAAACGAAATATTTAAACAAATAGAATATGACAAACGTGAATTAACTGACAAATGTTTATAAACATTCCACTGAAATAATTAGAAGGATAAATTATATGAAGAATGTACATATTTTCATTTAAGGGTAGTTTAAAGGTATTATGTTAAGGGTTGGGGGCTTCAAATCCATATTAAGTAATCCTAAGTTTGCCCAAACCCCGAACAATTACTTCAAAAATACCAAGAAATGTCTTCTTCCCATGCATTTTCTCATGTAAAGTAACGTCTTTACTTTACATGTGAAAATGCAAAAGTAATCTTTATTGGTCTCTGTACATACAATGCATGAGACAAGTCATATTGTACTCCGAAACAACGAGAATCAAATGAAATGAAAATCAATGCAAATCAAAATCAAGAAAATCAATACAAATTAAAAACTAATATAAAACCAAAACGAAACCAAGAAAGCGAATGAATACATAATTCAATACAAATGAATACAAAGGCAATAAAGAAAAAAGAACCGACTAGACAAGAGCTAGTGAATTTAAGGCCCCGACAGGTACGGTTAAAAATAAAAATTTCAATGACAAAAAATACGTGTCCACTTTTTACTTTATCATACGCAGTATGGTAAAGTATTGTAATCGTGCTGAAAAAAAAAATTGGGATTTTAGCGGAAATAGGTCTTTTTGGGCCCCCTGAACATTTTTGACCAAGGTCCAAAAAAATGTCTGTGTGTGTGTGTGTGTGTGTGTGTATGTGTGTACCCGATTTTTGTGACGACGGTTCCGGAGAAACTACTAAAGGTATCGGGACGAAAGTTCATATTTAGAAGTTTCATGATTAAATTTAGAGCTGAAAAGCTTTTGGTTCAAAAGGGTCCAAAGGAACTGGGTGTTTACTCCAAGGCTTTTTCAAGGATTTTAGAAATCAGCCGCCATTTCTGTAATTTCGTCAAAATAGTTAAATAATAAATTAAAGCAGAGGAAATTTTGAATAATTTATGCCTATGACATTTTTTGGTAAAATTAATAGTTTAGCTTTTTAGTTTATTCTAAGCGTTTTTCAAGGATTTTGGAAATGAGCCGCCATTTCTGTAATTTCGACAAAATAGTTAATTAATAAATTAAAGTAGAGGAAATTTTGAATAATTTATGCCTATAACATTTTTTGGTAAAATTAATAGTTTACCTTCAAGAGCAAATTCTATTTGATCGAGATCGGCCGCATCTGCATTGATATGAAATTACATAGTAGCCAGGATTTTGACAAATATTTTTTGTGTTGTCACATTCGAAAACATCTGATCTCATCAGAGGTTGGAGAACCACTATGGAACGTGCCGCTGTAGTGCGCAAAATTATAAAATACAAATTTCAAATAATATAAGATCCCCAATATGATTGTTTGTTGATAAGAAATATCAACCCGTCTTTATATCTAATTCTAAAAATGATACATTGAGAAAATTATAAATAAAGTATAGCGATGAGTGTAGTTTTATTTTAGCATGTTGGTAGGGATGTGTCATGAACAAATATAAATCTGTCAGAATTTGAATTACCTTTTTAAGGTGCGTTTTCATTAGTGATAATGGCAGTGGTAGCAGACGCCGTTATAGTATTTCCAATAGAAAATTGCTAGTGACTCATGTTTATGTACATGCAAACTAATATGTGTCATTATCACGATATGTAAGAAATACTATAATTTCGTATTCTACCACCGCCATTAGCTACTATTACCTACCAATCGGAACGCACCTTTCGTCAAAGTGGTACCAACCTAGAATTTACTATACAGAAATCATTTATTTTTAAAAATTTAAATTTAAGTATTTCTTAAAAAGCAACACTATAAACGTTGATGTCGCTCCTGCCAAAAACTAGATAGCGCGACTCGCTGATATGCGACGGCGACACTCCGCCTTCGGTGACGCGCCGTATCACCGCTCGTCGCGCTATTCCGTACTTTCGGCATTTGTGACATAAATAACTATTATTCTAATGACGTAGTGTAGGTAGTGTCAAATGCTGATGACAAATGCTGAACTATTAATTTTATATATTGTATGATAAAGTCATGTGCCTGGCCACATCAGATTTTTTGGATTTGGAAACGATTTGATTTGATTTGATTTGGTCGTTGCTTTTTATCACCACAAAAATTTTTGCAATGCGTTTTTGAAGCACCCTAGTGGGCACCTTTCCCCCTACAGCGAGGTAAATTTATAAAACTGCCCCCCCTTCCGATTTGAGCTGGATACGCCCATGATAAGACGTCTTATTCCGTCTATCTTGACGAAAATCTTACCCTGGTGGTTCCAAACCACATGGTTTTTAAATTTTGCATATGGTTTTTGCCCTCGTCAGATCGTCTGCGATGAAAATGCCGGTTCCCTTCAATCTTTTTCTATTCTTCATTATCAAAGCTTTATCACGGTAGCTTACAAACTTGACGATTAAGTGCTGCTTATGACTCTTTCTGTCTCCGACCCGATGTGCTCGCTCGATTGAAGTTAATAAAATCCATTGTGTCTAGGCCCAACTTTTCCTTGATAAGATTCATAACAATTTCATTCAAATTTTCTCATTCGATCTCCTTCTTACCAAATATTCGAATGTTATTTTCTTCTTGTGTATTGCTCTAAGTTCTCGTGCAGAGTCTTGTTCTCATCAATTACTTTCTCCAGTCTTCCGTTTAACTCACTTTTCTTGTTTGTTATTTCATCGAATATAGATTTTAACTTTTTGTTTATGACCACTACGACGGAATTTGCCAATGACTGTATGAAGGACTGGTCACCGAGCAAATTTTTTAGCGAGCTGTCCTGCAAGCCCCCTATATCGCTGGCTTGTGACTGTCTTAAAACCATTTTCACTAATTATCAAGCACTTTCCACGTATCTTTCCCGGCGGTAGTCTCCCTTGCTCGCACCAAGTACTACGGTTAACAGTTTATATTAGGTATTTTATGCACCAATATTACTAGCTATTTCACAATTTTTCCTCTGACAACGCACCGAACGTGTTTAGTCACTGCGTGCCATTTTATCTATCAATCCAAAAAACTTTTGTCAGAATTTCTTTATTTTTACAATAAAAAACTATTTGAAAAGAAAAAATTAATTTAAACATCAGCTGGTTTAAACCAAATAAAACTTTTTTTTTGAAAAATTTCTTGAAATTGTTTACGGTTGGCGAATTCTTTAGGTGTTCCAGGAAATTTGACTAACCCTGTATTCGTTTTTCTTAAAAATTTACCTACATTTGACTAAGTTATGCTGCTATACGCAAGTATATAAAAATTCAAGTTTGTTTTTCATAATCACAATGGGGTGTGATAATTTCTTTACTATGTAACACTATGTAATTTCTTTATTATGTTTCCATAATAATGAAAATCGGCCAAAGATTGTTGAACATTACAAAACAACAAAAATTAGCAAAATAGGTATCATGCGTTCCTTTAATTGTATATCGGTCAGTGTATTTCTGTAAAAATATGGTTATTAATAATAAAAAGTAACTTATTTTATAAGAAACATCTTGTATGAATAATATCGCAACTATGATTGCTACTAATTCACCTCATAATCCGTGTCAAAGCAAAATTCAGCTCCATCATCTTGCATCCAATGGCGCGGCAAGCTGATACGACTACTGGAAAGCAGACACTTTTTTAGTTTTATGATTAGAGATGTTAAAACGCGACAAGACAAGGCAACACAGCATGGAATGCGGTGGTCCAAATGTACCTTTACATTAATTTTATAGCACAGGCGACCGACGTATTCTAGGAAATCCAATACTCACGGCGATCTCTATTTTATTTTTTTTACTTTATCATACGCAGGATTATAAAGTATTGTAATCGTGCCGAAAAAAAAAATTGAGATTTTAGCGGAAATAGGTCTTTTTGGGTCCCCTGAACATTTTTGACCAAGGTACAAAAAAATGTCTGTGTGTGTGTGTGTATGTGTGTGTGTATGTGTGTGTGTACCCGATTTTTGTTGAGACGATTCCGGAGAAACTACTAAAGGTATCGGGACGAAAGTTCATATTTAGAAGTTTCATGACTAAACTTAGAGCTGAAAAGCTTTTGGTTTAAAAGGGCCCAAAGGAACTGATAGTTTATTTTAAGCCTTTTTCAAAGATTTTGCAAATGAGCCGCCATTTCTGTAAGTTCGTCAAAATAGTTAAATAATAAATTAAACTAGAGGAAATTTTGAATAATTTATGCCTATGTCATTTTTTGCTAAAATTAATAGTTTAGCTGCAAGAGCAAATTCCATATGATCGAGATCGGTCGCATCTGCATTGATATGAAAGTACATAGTAGCCTGGATTTGACAAATATTTTTTTGTACTGTCACCACAGAAATGTCTATGGTTGTCACTTTTTTGTGCTGTCACACTCGAAAACAGCTGATTTCATTAGAGTATGCATCAGAGGTTGAAGAACCGCTATGGAACGTTGCCGCTCTAGTGGGGCAAAGTACAAAATACAAATTTCAAATACAATAAAATCACCAATTTGATTGTTTGTTGATAAGAAATATCAACCCGTCTTTATATCTAATTCTATAAACGATAAATTGAGAAAATTGTAAATAAAGTATAGCGATGAGTGTATTTTTATTTTAGTATGAATTCACATTCTTATTTTACAAGGGGCGGAGAGATGGGATTGCCTTATGGTCGATTGTCCATAGATCATTTCTGAGTATTGCACCAAAGATATGTAATATATTTCTAGTTTATCTGAGGAAAGCGGGGGTTAACGTGTCGGTTGTACTTTCGTTGGACAGAGATATGTTTTGCAGCCATTCTAGGGAATTTATTTGTTCGATGAGTCAATACTCATCAATAGTCGTCAATACTGGGTTGGTGTAGTTTGTGCTCTGGTTTCGCAATCTGTATTATATTATTTGTTAATTTTATATTTCTTTGGCTTCGAGCGTATGTGTACTCATTAAATTAAAGCCACACACATGTGTTAATTCAATGCTGTGGCATGTCTAACCGATCTTTATTCGCTCATTTTGTATTGTGTTTTTCACTTTGTATAGTGTTTTTCTTTCTGTGAATAAAGATTTATTATTGTTATTATTATCGGTCAAATCCTGGCTAACTAGCTTTTATTTTAATGCAGATACAACCGATCTCGATCAAATAGAATCTCATGTACTATTCATTTTATAAATAGTATGATAAAGTCATGTGCCTGGCCACATCAGATTTTTTTTTTACTTTATCATACGCAGTATTATAAAGTATTGTAATCGTGCCGAAAAAAAAAATTGAGATTTTAGCGGAAATAGGTCTTTTTGGGTCCCCTGAACATTTTTGACCAAGGTACAAAAAAATGTCTGTGTGTGTGTGTGTATGTGTGTGTGTATGTGTGTGTGTACCCGATTTTTGTTGAGACGATTCCGGAGAAACTACTAAAGGTATCGGGACGAAAGTTCATATTTAGAAGTTTCATGACTAAACTTAGAGCTGAAAAGCTTTTGGTTTAAAAGGGCCCAAAGGAACTGATAGTTTATTTTAAGCCTTTTTCAAAGATTTTGCAAATGAGCCGCCATTTCTGTAAGTTCGTCAAAATAGTTAAATAATAAATTAAACTAGAGGAAATTTTGAATAATTTATGCCTATGTCATTTTTTGCTAAAATTAATAGTTTAGCTGCAAGAGCAAATTCCATATGATCGAGATCGGTCGCATCTGCATTGATATGAAAGTACATAGTAGCCTGGATTTGACAAATATTTTTTTGTACTGTCACCACAGAAATGTATATGGTTGTCACTTTTTTGTGCTGTCACACTCGAAAACAGCTGATTTCATTAGAGTATGCATCAGAGGTTGAAGAACCGCTATGGAACGTTGCCGCTCTAGTGGGGCAAAGTACAAAATACAAATTTCAAATACAATAAAATCACCAATTTGATTGTTTGTTGATAAGAAATATCAACCCGTCTTTATATCTAATTCTATAAACGATAAATTGAGAAAATTGTAAATAAAGTATAGCGATGAGTGTATTTTTATTTTAGTATGAATTCACATTCTTATTTTACAAGGGGCGGAGAGATGGGATTGCCTTATGGTCGATTGGCCATAGATCATTTCTGAGTATTGCACCAAAGATATGTAATATATTTCTAGTTTATCTGAGGAAAGCGGGGGTTAACGTGTCGGTTGTACTTTCGTTGGACAGAGATATGTTTTGCAGCCATTCTAGGGAATTTATTTGTTCGATGAGTCAATACTCATCAATAGTCGTCAATACTGGGTTGGTGTAGTTTGTGCTCTGGTTTCGCAATCTGTATTATATTATTTGTTAATTTTATATTTCTTTGGCTTCGAGCGTATGTGTACTCATTAAATTAAAGCCACACACATGTGTTAATTCAATGCTGTGGCATGTCTAACCGATCTTTATTCGCTCATTTTGTATTGTGTTTTTCACTTTGTATAGTGTTTTTCTTTCTGTGAATAAAGATTTATTATTGTTATTATTATCGGTCAAATCCTGGCTAACTAGCTTTTATTTTAATGCAGATACAACCGATCTCGATCAAATAGAATCTCATGTACTATTCATTTTATAAATAGTATGATAAAGTCATGTGCCTGGCCACATCAGATTTTTTTCATTTAACGTTACAATAGCGGAAATAGTTTCTTGCTTTGATGCTAGGCAATCAAGTATTATAACTACAAAAGTACGTACACTATGTGTTTCTAGTATTGTGTGAAGAAAGAGTAAACAGCTAGGGCAGACAGAAGCGTTTTTCAGCACTGCGCTTTGTGAGGCTACAACAGACATTTGTTCTAAATTTTTAATGAGTAAACGTTTCGCGGACGTGAATGCGGGCAACAGGAGCCCGAAAAAAAAACTAATTAAGTTTCACGTCCACAGCGTAAAAAGTCGAACACCTAATGCAGTCCACAAACAGGCAGCTTTTTAGGGACAACCAACGATTTTTATGGTATCCCGTTTATGTGCTAGCGGCCAACCAGCTTTTACTCCACCACTGCTTAATGTATTAAAGTAAAAACTACTCCTTTCCAATGACGTCACCTTTATAGTGTACGATACGCTAAAGTACCCGCTTTACCAACGAGCGACCGAAAACTCAGCATTATTAGTTTGTATAATTAGTAATTACCGTATAAACATTAACTTTCGTGCATTGTTTACCAAAGGAAAAATGTAGTTTGGATTAGAAGAACTACTAAGTAGCATTGGTTTGCTAACCAACAATAAAGTAATTCAATCTAACTAGGAACATTTACATTGGAGTATTTTGCAAACAATCATCATATTCAAAATGTTAGAGTTCGTTTTACTAGAAACTGTGATCTGGATATTCAGGTAGCATGGCAAAACGAAGATTTGTCAGGGTTTTTGTAGTGAATGGTTTAATTTGTATCCATCAAATCAACTTGAAATTCTAACCATAATAAAGATAACTAACTTTGGATGATTTAATTTACATCCATCAAATTAACTTGAAATTGTAACCATAACAAAAATAACTAACTTTGAATGGTTTAGTTTGAATCCATCAAATTAACTTCTTATGTTAATTGTTACAGCACACACAAAAATGATATGAGGAGATGAGGCTTTGTACCAGGGTACCTGAGACTCTGAAAATGGTGTTCCATAGTCCTCTCCATTTATCTCAAACTTCGACAACAACACCCATTTAGTTACTCCCTGTATAACAAATTATTCTTTTCCTACATTGTAATAGCATGTGACAATCTCGATTACTTTCTTCACAATACGCCAAAAAATAATCAACAGAATTTCAATAGTTATGAATATCACCAGAGTACAAAGTCCCTTAAACATGCCCAAATAACGTCATGTTTAGATATCATGGTAATTCCTTATCAAATCACCACCGGATAAGAGGTCAAGCAAGTCAGCGGCGCAACTTTTGCGTAACAAAAATCATTAGTACCATATTTGTTTACTATTTTCGCTATTCTGTTACTTAAAAAATCTGATGTGGCCAGGCACATGACTTTATCATACAATATATAAAATTAATAGTTTAGCTGCATGAGAATCTATTCTATAGAGATAAATCGTAGGTATTGTCAAAGCATCAGCATTTGACACTACCAACAGTACGTCATTAGAATAATAGTTATTTATGTCACAAATGCCGAAAGTACGGAATGGCGCGACGAGCGGTGATACGGCGCGTCACCGAAGGCGGAGTGTCGCCGTCGCATATGAGCGAGTCGCGCTATCTATTTTTTGGCAGGAGCGACATCAACGTTTATTGTGTTCCTTTTTAAGAAATACGTATTTAAAAAAAATAAATGATTTCTGTATAATAAATGCTAGGTTGGTACCACTTTGACGAAAGGTGCGTTCCGATTGGTAGGCAATGGTAGCTAATGGCGGTGGTAGAATACGAAATTATAGTATTTCTTACATATCGTGATAATGACACATATTAGTTTGCATGTACATAGCACACTAGCAATTTTCTATTGGACATACTATAACGGCGTCTGCTACCACTGCCATTATCACTAATGAAAACGCACCTTAAAAAGGTAATTCAAATTCTGACAGATTTATATTTGTTCATGACACATCCCTACCAACATACTAAAATAAAACTACACTCATCGCTATACTTTATTTATAATTTTCTCAATGTATCATTTTTAGAATTAGATATAAAGACGGGTTGATATATCTTATCAACAAACAATCAAATTGGTGATCTTATTTTATTTGAAATTTGTATTTTATAATTTTGCGCACTACAGCGGCACGTTCCATAGTGGTTCTCCAACCTCTGTTAAGATCACCTGTTTTCGAATGTGACAACACAACAAATATTTGTCAAAATCCTGGCTACTATGTAATTTCATATCAATGCAGATGCGACCGATCTCGATCAAATAGAATTTGCTCTTGAAGGTAAACTATTAATTTTACCAAAAAATGTTATAGGCATAAATTATTCATAATTTCCTCTACTTTAATTTATTAATTAACTATTTTGTCGAAATTACAGAAATGGCTGCTCATTTCCTAAATCCTTGAAAAGGCTTAGAATAAACTAAAAAGCTAAACTATTAATTTTATCAAAAAATGTCATAGGCATAAATTATTCAAAATTTCCTCTACTTTAATTAATTATTTAACTTTTTTGTCGAAATTACAGAAATGGCGGCTTATTTGCAAAATTTATTGAAAAAGGCTTAGAATAAACTACCAGTTCCTTTCGACCCTTTTGAACCAAAAGCTTTTCAGCTCTAAGTTTGGTCATAAAACTTCTAAATATAAACTTTCGTCCCGATACCTTTAGTAGTTTCTCCGGAATCGTCGTCACAAAAATCGTTTACACACGCACACACACACACACACACACACACACACACACACACACACACACACACACAGACATTTTTTTGTACCTTGGTCAAAAATGTTCAGGGGACCCATAAAGACCTATTTCCGCTAAAATCTCAATTTTTTTTTTTCGGCATGATTACAATACTTTACATACTGCGTATGATAAAGTAAAAAAATGTTTTGTTTGTTTTCAGAATAACGACGCGCCGCTGACGTGCCGGCAACTCAGCGGCGCAATCAGTAAAAACAAATTAATTTCAAACAATGTGAAAAGCCTATACTTTTTACTTTATCATACGCAGTATGTATAAAGTATTGTAATCATGCCGAAAAAAAAAATTGAGATTTTAGCGGAAATAGGTCATTATGGGTCCCCTGAACATTTTTGACCAAGGTACAAAAAAATGTCTGTATGTGTGTGTGTGTGTGTGTGTGTGTGTGTGTGTGTGTGTGTGTGTGTGTGTGTGTGTGTGCGTGTGTAAACGATTTTTGTGACGACGATTCCGGAGAAACTAGTAAAGGTATCGGGACGAAAGTTTATATTTATAAGTTTTATGACCAAACTTAGAGCTGAAAAGCTGTTGGTTCAAAAGGGTCGAAAGGAACTGGTAGTTTATTCTAAGCCTTTTTCAAGGATTTTGCAAATGAGCCGCCATTTCTGTAATTTCGTCAAAATAGTTAAATAATAAATTAAAGCAGTGGAAATTTTGAATAATTTATGCCTATGACATTTTGTGGTAAAATTAATAGTTTAGCTTTTTAGTTTATTCTAAGCCTTTTGCAAGGATTTTGGAAATGAGCCGCCATTTCTGTAATTTCGACAAAATAGTTAATTAATAAATTAAAGTAGAGGAAATTTTGAATAATTTATGCCTATAACATTTTTTTGTAAAATTAATAGTTTACCTTCAAGAGCAAATTCTATTTGATCGAGATCGGTCGCATCTGCATTGATATGAAATTATATAGTAGCCAGGATTTTGACAAATATTTTTTTGTGTTGTCACATTCGAAAACAGCTGATCTCATCAGAGGTTGGAGAACCACTATGGAACGTGCCGCTGTAGTGCGCAAAATTATAAAATACAAATTTCAAATAAAATAAGATCACCAATTTGATTGTTTGTTGATAAGAAATATCAACCCGTCTTTATATCTAATTCTAAAAATGATACATTGAGAAAATTATAAATAAAGTATAGCGATGAGTGTAGTTTTATTTTAGTATGTTGGTAGGGATGTGTCATGAACAAATATAAATCTGTCAGAATTTGAATTACCTTTTTAAGGTGCGTTTTCATTAGTGATAATGGCAGTGGTAGCAGACGCCGTTATAGTATTTCCAATAGAAAATTGCTAGTGACTTATGTTTATGTACATGCAAACTAATATGTGTCATTATCACGATATGTAAGAAATACTATAATTTCGTATTCTACCACCGCCATTAGCTACCATTACCTACCAATCGGAACGCACCTTTCGTCAAAGTGGTACCAACCTAGCATTTACTATACAGAAATCATTTATTTTTTTAAATACGTATTTCTTAAAAAGCAACGCAATAAACGTCGATGTCGCTCCTGCCAAAAACTAGATAGCGCGACTCGCTCATATGCGACGGCGACACTCCACCTTCGGTGACGCGCCGTATCACCGCTCGTCGCGCTATTCCGTACTTTCGGCATTTGTGACATAAATAACTATTATTCTAATGACGTAGTGTAGGTAGTGTCAAATGCTGATGCTTTGACAATACCTACGATTTATCTCTATAGAATAGATTCTCATGCAGCTAAACTATTAATTTTATATATTGTATGATAAAGTCATGTGCCTGGCCACATGAGATTTTTTATTGCTATTTTTACCAAAAATAGTTATTTATTATACAAGGAAAAACAGTATTAGATTTTAGCTGGAAGTTGTATTCTATTTTGTCTCCCTCCGCTTCGCGTCGGGAGACAAAATGCAGCTAAAATCTAACATTTTTACTTTATCATACGCAGTAAGATAAAGTATTGTAATCATGCCGAAAAAAAAAATTGAGATTTTAGCGGAAATAGGTCTTTTTGGTCCCCTGAACATTTTTGACCAAGGTACAAAAAAATGTCTGTGTGTGTGTGTGTGTGTGTGTATGTATGTCTGTGTGTAAACGATTTTTGTGGCGACGATTCCGGAGAAACTACTAAAGGTATCGGAACGAAAGTTCATATTTAGAAGTTTTGTTACCAAACTTAGAGCTGAAAAGCTTTTGGTTGAAAGGGGTCCAAAGGAACTGGTAGTTTATTCTAAGCCTTTTTGAAGGATTTTGCAAATTAGCCGCCATTTCTGTAATTTCGACAAAATAGTTAATTAATAAATTAAAGTAGAGCAAATTTTGTATAATTTATGCCTATGACATTTTTTGGTAAAATTAATAGTTTAGCTTCAAGAGCAAATTCTATTTGATCGAGATCGGTCGCATCTGCATTGATATGAAATTACATAGTAGCCAGGATTTTGACAAATATTTTTTTATATTGTCACATTCGAAAACAGCTGATCTGATCAGAGGTTGGAGAACCACTATGGAACGTTGCCGCTGTAGTGCGGCAAATTATAATATAGAAATTTCAAATAAAATAGGATCACCAATTTGATTGTTCGTTGATAAGAAATATCAACCCGTCTTTATATCTAATTCTAAAAACGATAAATTGCGAAAATTATAAATAAAGTATAGCGATGAGTGTAGTTTTATTTTAGTATGTTGGTAGGGATGTGTCATGAACAAATATAAATCTGTTAGAATTTGAATTACCTTTTTAAGGTGCGTTTTCATTAGTGATAATGGCAGTGGTAGCAGGCGCCGTTATAGTATTTCCAATAGAAAATTGCTAGTGACTCATGTTTATGTACATGCAAACTAATATGTGTCATTATCACGATATGTAAGAAATACTATAATTTCGTATTCTACCACCGCCATTAGCTACCATTACCTACCAATCGGAACGCACCTTTAAACTTGACGAAACAACTTGAGGTTTCGTCAAAGTGGTACCAACCTAGCATTTACTATACAGAAATCATTTATTTATTTTTTTTTTAAATACGTATTTCTTAAAAAGCAACACAATAAACGTTGATGTCGCTCCTGCCAAAAACTAGATAGCGCGACTCGCTCACATGCGACGGCGACACTCCGCCTTCGGTGACGCGCCGCATCACCGCTCGTCGCGCTATTCCGTACTTTCGGAATTTGTGACATAAATAACTATTATTCTAATGACGTAGTGTAGGTAGTGTCAAATGCTGATGCTTTGACAATACCTACGATTTATCTTAATAGAATAGATTCTCATGCAGCTAAACTATTAATTTTATATATTGTATGATAAAGTCATGTGCCTGGCCACATCAGATTTTTTCCCGTGTATAATACACTATTTTTTTCTGTAACCAGGAAATGACGATCTTATATTGAAAAACATATACTACAATATATTAAAGTCAATCGATGTGACATTTGAATTGTTTATCTGGTAGGCTATTGTACACAATTAGACCTGCGTTGCTAAGGAAATGTCTACCTTTACTTATGTGTATATACCTATACCTATATATCCGGGAAAAAGCTTCTCATTCTTTTCCCGGAGAAAAAAGTATTTTCATAAAAAGTGACATTTCAGTACCTCTCAACAGAGATAAAATGTCAAACTTTTTTCCCGTCACAGAAAAAAAGTTTTTTTGCTTGTGAGTATCTGTATTTCAGGCATGCGCCGTGCCGGCTGACGTGCCGGCACCTCGGTGGCGCAGTCTGTAAAAACAAATTTAGAAATAATAATTATTGCAGTACGATTTGCATGACTCGCGGTGGACATTTACATTTTCCATCATTTCTTCAGAAATTATTTGAAAGGCCCCGTTATTCATCATGTTCAGCGTAGTTGTGATATCCCCATAAATTTCTTTCTCAATATGTCTCCACAGTAAGACACTAATTTCATAATATCTCGGAAACAGTTGATAACCGCCTAATACAAGGTGTTGTCAAAACGATTAGAAGACAAATCAATCAAATTGCAATATCTAGTGTAGCACTAAAAGAACGAAACATAAGATTGTGTTGGTACGTCGTAGTGGAATATGCTGTATACCTCTATGAAAGTACATATTTCCTTTCTGCGGAGCGAATGATTATCCACAACTTTTCTATATAGAAGCATCTTGAAGCTCTTAAAGCCATTAATGTACTTTGCATCTAGCGTGTGTATATCGAAAACTAACAACGGGAGCGTTGTCTGGATAGGATAGTATCGATGTTAGTTCAGATATGTCGCTATGTTGATTCGGGTGGTCTTCCTGGGAGAAAATTCAAATCGATCCTGTCACTATAGCATTCCGTCATGTCATTAAGCAATGGTTGACGGTTGATTAATTTGTGTAGCTGGATTTCCCTTTCGTCTAACAGGTCTAGTTTGTTATCTTTCTACTGGTGGTGTAGTTTTCTCAAAAGTTTCGGCTATTTCTGGATAATAGTCAGGTTTGTGCTCTCCGAAGACATTCTGGGATGTTATTTGCAAATATATTTAAAACATTTACCATTTTTATTTAACTATTTAACAATTTTTTGCATAATTTGTTTCAACTCTTGGTAACTTATATTCAGCAGACCCATTTTTACATTTTCGTATTCTTTTTTAGCTTTGGTGTGTGTCCAATTGCTATGGATACACAGTGATTTCCATTCTGCAGTAAAACACATTTTAAGCTTCTTGTAGAACTGTTAATAGGAAGAAGACACTCTTCGGGCTGGCACTCCTGCAAAACCAAGTTAAGAAATTTGTTAAATACACTTTGGTTTATAATGGTAGATTATTTTCTGCTTTCTTGCTTATTAATAGGGAAGTTATCTATAAAACTAAAACAAACTTAATATTACTGATAAATTTAGAATTAATAACATAAAATCTGTCTAGAATTGTAATAACACCAGGTGCAAAAATTAACACTATAATAAAAAACGGAACGAACTGCACAATGCTCATATTACATTTGGTCCTAGTTAGAGGCTTCTACCACACCAGGTTATTATTTTGTATGTGTGCAAAAATTGCAAAACCTCGCCATTTTGCAAATTTGGCAGTGTTTTTCACGAAAAAATAGAGCCAGAAATTTCTGTTATTACATTCGAATGCCATGAAAAAGAAACCCTCTCCGAATCAGTTGTCCATAATCGGTACTTATTGTTGGATTCCTACCGTCCGTTTGTTTAGGCGGTTGCTTAAACGGTCCAATTCGTGGTAACTTCCGTCTCTTACGCTTAATAATTAAACTTCGTGGATACTTTTAACTATTTATTACTGAATAAGGCTCGTTCGATGCTTGTAGGGGATTATTTGGATATGGTATTGACGTGTCCTAGTAGTGATGTGGCGATTATTTGATAGTTGCAATATTAGAGACGATGGGACACGTCTTGTCACTTGGACGGATAGATATCGAAGAGTGTTGCGATATTGAAGTTGACGATAGGACACGTCTTGTCACTTGGACTGTTAGCTATCTAAGAGTGTTGCGATATTGGGGTTGACGATGGGACACGTCTTGTCACTTGGACTGTTAGCTATCGAAGAGTCTCTTGTTAGTGGTTTTTGGTCGCAAACTTAAGGCAACTCCCACTCAACTTTCGATGGCAAGGGCCACCTAGGCAATTACTAAGTACTTAAATGATACTAAAGTAGAATAAGGAGAAAGTGGCAAAATTCGTTTACAAGCGTCCAACGAGTGAAAGAATATTTACAATGCTACATATTTACAATTGACAAATAACATTACTTACTAATTATTCTAACACAAAACACTTGAAACGGCCGGCACTGAGTTTGGATGTGGGTATACAACATTATTTTGCCTGTGTTTGTATAATCCATCTATTATTGAACAACAGGGTAGGAATATTGAACATTCCCATTAAATCCCATAGCATAAATCAATTCGCCAGGATTGACAATCGTCTATTGTTTATATATGCAAGTCCATAAACAATTGAGTGAGGAGATAAGCATTAATTACCATAATGGTTTGCTTCAAAAACCCTTGTCATATGTACGACATGGCCATTAACCGCGCGATGTATTAAGTGGCTCTCGTTGTGTATCGTCGTAATAATTGATGTAACTGTTGGAGAGCGCCACGAATATTTGATGTGCTTTTTGCAGCTGCCGATGCCGAACTAATCTGCCGTTTGTAACTTGGTATACCGGTCGTCGGCGACAGGTGTTGAATAAGCGATTTCGAAAATGTAAATTCCAGGTTATATTCGCTCAATATTTTGAAATTTTATTAACGGGAAGTTCCCTCGCTGTTTTCGCAAAGTTTCCTTCAAGTTTCAGAGTTATGCAGTGAACACCTGGGACTTTACGAAGGGATCTGCACAGATATCCCACTCGGTTTTCTTGCATATTAATGCCATATATTTGATGTTATTTTTATGATATAAGATATAAGAACCTTTTATGGGCTAGTTCAACGTTGGAAATTATTAGTACGCTGTCCGACCATTGACTTATAAGGAAAGCGACATTCATCCATTTTTATGAAAACTTCATATTTTTTGATAGATTTGCTTAGTTATGTATAGTTATGTATATCGATGGCATAGATATGTACCACCTTAGATTAGAATATTACTAACAAACACAATATTGAAAATAAGGACAGTAAAGTACTATTAATGTCGTAGGCAAATGGTTATTTTAGGAAAAAGGCTTTTGCCTAGACCGGAAGCTATTTGCCTGGGAAAATAGATATGGAACATTTATTTCTACTTTTTAAGCTGTTTGCCAAGACCGTTGTCAGGCAAATAGCATTTAGTTTTCAATCGCGTTTGTTTTAAAACTATGTGAGGTTATGTGCAATCCGTACATGTTAGTTCTCAAATACGTCATAATTAATATTTAGTCGTTGATTACTTCTGACTAATATCGTATTCTAATCAACATGATTTTAAGGAAGTTACGCCTGATTTGTTGTGACAAGCGTCAATACTCATGAGCGCGGAGCGGAGATACGATTTCATATAAATTTTATTCCATTAAAACAAGACTTTTAGGTTAGGAATGTTTAGTTTTCCTTTTACCAGGAAGAAGTTACACTAGACAAGAAAACACTAATTTTCTGAATTGTTATCGTATGGACGATTTTACTCATCGATGTAGATGGTGATATCACCTATTTTCACTCCTATTTTGCCTACGGAAATCATGCGAAACAAATCTACAACTCAGTGAACATTTGATGTGGGTCAGTGTAGAAATAAAGAAACGCTCGTCCTTATAATATGTACATATTATAAGTACATACTACAAGGAAGAACATTACTTTATTTCTACACTGACCTTCAATTCGCACCTTGTAACTTCTCACGGAAACCGTCTACACTAACATTGGATGTGTTAAAGCGTTTTTCATGTCTTCATAATGGTTCACCGAAATGCTGCGGAGGTTACTGTGATGTTCCAAACACAGTAGCCGAACCAAGAGCCTATTGTTGAAGTAAGAAACGGAGATGATGTTAATAACGATGTCCACAATCACATAACCTCACATAATTTAAAAATCCATGATCCAACAGTATGCTGCTATGCGCGCTGTCACTTGCGATTACGGTTACACTCTGTTTGCTAAAACCAGTCGCTCGCATCATCATTTATTCTCCGTATGAAGCAAATCGGCCTTGAAAAATAAAAAAAAGTATTGCTGCAATGTCTTTGGCCATTCCTGTCGTCAAAGAGCTTTTGTTATATGAGTAAAATGAGCATTACCGCCAAAGAGGAAGGAAGAGAGACCATCATTAATTGATGACACTATGGATTTCTCTACCCGTAGGTACGGAATGTATTTTAGAGAAGCGAACCATAACCGATCGATTTCTCTACATTTCTACAAAATGCTATTTGCCTAACAAAGGTTTGGGCAAATACATTTACCTACGCTTTAAACATATAAATGCAGACTCAATATCTATTTGCCATGGCAAATAGCTTTTGCCTAGGCAAAAGTGTTTTGCCAGAAATAACCATTTTCCTACGGCATTTACTTACAATGTTCCTGGATATTGGTAGATGAGAGAATGTTGGATGCTGTTTGTAGATGTTGGGGGAGGTAAGTTCTGAATGATTACGAAATACATGTACTCGCACTATTGGAGTGAAAGCAAATGTAACAAACACACGATTGCAATGGGAACCTATAGTGCAAACAAAAAAGTTTTGAGGCGGTCCAAGACAAATTAACAATTGAATTAGAAGACAAATTAATGATTGAATTAACAATAGAAGAAAACGAGTTAAAGCAAAAAAAATCTACGACAGACCCACTGAATTATTGCCGACAATACCAAAGGATGTCCAATAATTATCACAGAAGATGTCAACATAAGAGTTGTAAGAGTAAGAGAACGACACTCCTCGCTACGCTCATCGTGCCCAAAGCAACTCGTGCGCCAATTTTTTAAACTTCTATTATAATATACTATTACGGCACACTTCATCCTTTGAGCTCACGTACGCATTATAGGAGCTATTATAAAGGATGATTGATAGTACGACACTTTCGAATAGTTCGACAGATTATCAGTCTTAAATAAATCATATCACCCCTTCAAAACTTTGCATCTTTGAACTATATATAAATAACTACATATCAATTAAACTGTAATAGTGCAGCGCGTGTACGGAAATTAATATGTATATATTAGGGTGGCTCTTATTTATATAATAAAAATAAAACTTTAATGGACATTCAGAACAACATATCATCGACTGCATCTGCATAATTTGACGCTTGGCCTGACGACCTACCCGTTGTTCCAGTTCAATACTGGTTGCCTAGCAGACCCATACCTTAAAAAACGGAATACACGCCTGACTTTTATTTCTTATTTTCTATTTAGCCGCAATTTAGTAAATGGGAACTGATATGAACGATGTGTCACTGATTTCAAGCTTCGCAACAAAAAATAAAAGAAAACAGCGAAATACGCATCTCATATGGCGGTAAAGACGTCTAAAAATATTTTCGAATAAGCTGAAAATTTTAATAGGCGGTTTCGGTCGCCGATTTAAAATCCGATAATGCATTGAGCTGGTCATATTAGACCCGAGCCCGCCATTTTGATAATTAATTGTCTTAAAGAATTAAGATTGACGGTGAATTACTACACTAATAATTTTTCTAGTCATTTTGTTTCCGTCACCCATATAACCGCCGCAATTTTGAACTTCTGATAAAGTCGTAATCACAAATCTAATAGGCTTGTGGGGTAACACTTCTGCCTCTAAACCTTTGCAACTTTTGAATTGATAAAATAACTGCGACTTTCATGTTTGAACATTTCTAACAGTTTCAAACAAATTTATTTACACGACTCTTATCATCTTTATACTGTTTTACAAATTGTAATAACGCGTTACTTTTATATTCCAGTGCTATATTAACTGTATTACCCACGCAACCAACGTGTATATGGGAATGCCATTCAAAGATTCATATCTAATTTATTTCGACTTAAATAGAAATTTACGTTAAACTTGAACAAAGCAGCTAAGATCAGCGGGTGAACCCCTTTCGTAGAGATTGACATTATGTGAAATTTCGTAAGCACACAAAACGCTTTCCTGAATGGCAAGGTGCCTGAATAATATATTATTAATTTTGTTGGAGGATTTACTTTGGTGCCAGTCTCCTACAGCACTTAACTAAACAAATTATGTAGTGTAGCCGCGATAATACGGGCATTCGCAATACTCCATATTTGTTGTTGTCTTTTGAAATTTTGTGTATCCTCTACTTTTTAAAGAATAAATATTAACTAGGAACAACCTAAAAAAGCAAGTTACAAGCATTTCGAATTGAATTAATACAAATAACAAGTTTGTTTAAATATGTGGACTAAATACCAAAATACGCGGCTGAAATTCTACGGGTCATGGCAATTTCTAGGCGACAAGAACACTGTAATTATTTATAATAATTCTGTGACATGTAATATATTTCTATTATTTTTTTAAAATAAATGTTTATCTATTCATCTAACAAAATACTCCATTCCATTAGACTTATTATTAGATTTAGTAGCAAGCTGGATCTTTTGTGACGGTTTATTTAGACAAATCAAACAATATATCAAAAGTTACCGATACCACTACGGCAAGATATATAGGGCGGCACAAGAGTAGGGGGGGAGGTATGATCTTTCTGTCGTGCGGTTTTAAGGAGAGGTTCTCATGTATCTATTTTATTAGTAGTATTTTTGTTTTCTTTCATATTCTGAAACCTTGGAGTCTATAACATCAGCCCCCCTGAAACAGTTTTTTGATTCTCGCAAGTTTTTCGGTTTTGTAGCCTATGGTATTCTCCGGTCAAAACTTCCTGCTTTAAGGCGGCTCAAAAAGATGTGTCTATTTAAATGATAATTTTCGGTGACGCTATAAATTAGGAATGTAAAATTTGGATACAGTACAGAGAACGTAGAGATCTAGGTTAATTAAATTATTATATTTCAATGAATTCATATAGAAAAGGAGTTTTAAAAAGTATCATATTTCTATCTTCCCTTGTAGAGTTTTCAACACCGATATAACCGACGCGTTTTTCTAGAAATACGATCTTTCAAACTGGCTTCCGCGATACTTTTGCATTGTTTAACGGATCAAGTTTTTCTTTTTTGTCCCTTAGAGAAAATGCTTTTTATTGGAGGCTGGTCCTCATAATAAGTGCAACTTTTAAATAATTATATTATTAATAACGGTTTGAAACCAAAAAACTTTTACTTTATCATACGTAGTATGTAGAGTATTGTAATCGTGCTAAAAAAAATCTTGAGATTTTAGCGGTAATATGTCTTTTTGGGTCCCCTGAACATTTTTGACCAAGGTACAAAAAATGTCTGCATGTGTGTGTTGTGTATGTGTGTGTGTGTGTGTGTACTCACCTTCGTTTTTTACACTATCAGTCTTCAGGTCATTGTAAAGACTTAATGCTTTGGCTTGAATTTCCATTTGACTAAGCGGAACTCGCTTAGTCAAATGGAAATTCAATTCGCTATGGACCTTCGATCCATATGGATAATAATCGCTCCATATTTAACATTCGAGTGTTTCTGCTGTTGGTCACTTTTTTGATAAATAAGTTGCCGCAGCCATACCCTGCGATTTGTATTCATCTTTTGTAAGTCTTCGAATTGATGACACGTCTATTTCTTTATCACGGCCTATCTTAGCGAAGGATGCACCGTTTTCATGTAGCTATATTACAGACATTTTTCTGTACGTTGGTCAAAAATTTTCAGGGACCAAAAAAGACATATTTCCGGTAAATACTCAAAAAAACTGTTTCTGCACGATTACAATACTTTGTCATACTACGTACAACAAAGTAATAAAATGTAAGTATAAAAATGTTTCCATTTAACATAACAAAGTTGATATCAACTTCCGGCAAACCGGAAGTGGCAGTCGTCTTTAGAGTAGTTTACAAGTTATTTTGGATCCATTAGATCCTGATTTCAAACTAATAGTGAACATAAAAACTTCTAATGGAACACATTAAATTTTCCATGTAGGTTTGTATTACGCAAGCAAATAAACTATCCTGCACCTGCACGACGTCATATAACAAAAAAATCTTGCACGGATGGTCTATTGCACTATGTATACGAATTAGCGATTCATGAACGTATTTTGAATTTCATGTAAAGGATACATGAAATGTTTTCTTTAATTTTTAACACCATTTTTGTGTTATCCAGAGATTTAGTATCACTGTTTCTTTCAAATTACAGTTTTACAAGGTAATGTAAATAATATTTATATTAAACATCATTGCACACAATATATATCAAACGATACACATTTACATCAATCGTAATCACAGCAATCTAGACACCCGTGAACTTCGCTGTGTAATTCAAATATTTACTCCGATCAGTGAAACAGTGAATAATGTTAATTCCGCCGAATTCATTATTATAATTTTCACAAACCAGTAGCCATTATTCGAGTAGTGCACGAACTCTGTGGAATAATGGTAATGTTGTGATAGCATTTCTAATGCCTGCGCAACGCAAATTTACATTGGACCGAAGTAGATGACTTCCATTTCAAAATGTTTAGTGTAAATATTGTTTTAGTAATATTGTTCATTGTTCCTATCTAAACAGGAGCTAGGCGATGGGATTTGATCGTAATGCTTTACATCGATACTACAAGCGCCCCTTATCTCAACAATAAATTAGATTTTGCTGACAATGATTATACGCACACGCTGCTTCCACCTAAATTACACATACATGGGGGTACTTTATTTTATTGGACTATTATTTACGGCAATAATTGGCCTCTGAAATAAACGGACCATATTCGGCATTAATAGCTGTATAAGCGTGGATATTTTGGCTCATTGCGTTATTTTTTACATAGTGCACCTTATCCACAAAGCCAAGTCAAACATTTGCAATCAATTACAACGTTTTTTAATAGGTTTGTTCTAACACAAAGAAAACAATTTAATCTTAAATCAGGAGGGTTTGAAGGGAATATATAAAGGAATCTAACAATATTAGATAAAGATTAAGATTTTAACTTTTTTACGCAGGAAACCGCAAACTTTTTTTTATGGTATCATAGATTTTAATCCGAAAACTATACTATCATAAATAGTATGCTTAGTTTTCTTATTATCTATTAGCAAACAATAACTTTTTGCAACTACACCTACTATAATTACACGTTTTCTGCAAATAAAACAAATAACGTTTAAATGGTTTAAATGTGTCCCTCGTGCAAAAAGAAAACCTTTAAAAACTGCATTTAGGTCATTTAACAAGTTTTTCAAATGTCTCAAAATTAAAAATCGTAATAGATCATTATTACTAGTGAAACACAATAATCTTAAACAAAAAGTTTTCAAGGCGACTGTGATGATTTCAAATTTGAATACTATTCTTTCTCGCACTCTTTATTCTTACTTATTATAATATATTTACAACGTTTCCAAGTACTGAAAATAAAGGTATTCCACGCTAGTTTCGGAACTACCTCATATACCGGGTGCGGCAAAAGTCAGTTTACGCTGTCGGGTATTCGTACATGCGCGTTTTTTTTTTTTTTTTTTTTTAATTTTTGATGTTATATCTTTTCGGAAACAAATTTTTTTGCCATTATTTTTTTTGCGTTTTTCTCTCATATGCAAATCGATAAACTGACTTTTGCCGCACCCTGTACATGGGCGCCCGCAGATTATTTCCCGGGGGGTGCAAAGCCTAAACCTCTGTCTTTTGGGTTGGGTTGATTGAAGATATTATACTTTCTTCTTCATAAAAATACAAACAGACTGGTTCTTAACAATCTTGTCCTTAAATGGTACTTACGTACGTAATTTTTCTGAAATCTCATAAGCAATTTTTTTAATAAATTTTAAATACTAATTAAATATTTATTTTTACCACGCCCACGCCCACGCCCACGCCCACGCCCACGCCCACGCCCACGCCCACGCCCACGCCCACGCCCACGCCCACGCCCACGCCCACGCCCACGCCCACGCCCACGCCCAACGCCCACGTCACCGCCGACGGCACGCCCATTGCATGCACACGGCACGCCACGCCCACGCCCACGCCCACGCCCACGCCCACGCCCACGCCCACGCCCACGCCCACGCCCACGCCCACGCCCACGCCCACGCCCACGCCCAACGCCCACGTCACCGCCGACGGCACGCCCATTGCATGCACACGGCACGCCACGCCCACGCCCACGTCCACGCCCACGCTCACGCCCACGCCCACACCCACGCCCACTCCCACGTCACCGCCGACGGCACGCCCATTGCATGCCCACGGCACGCCACGCCCACGTGCACGCCCACGCCCACGCCCACGCGCCCAACCACGCCCACGCCCACGCGCTGGCCCAATCTACGCCACGCCCACGTCAACGCCGACGGCATGCCCACGCCCACGGCATGCCCACGCACACGCACACATTTTTTTGTACCTTGGTCGAATAATATTAGATAAGTATTTAAATTTTTACGCGCCCCCAAAACCCGGAGGAAGCACAATGAACGTTCTTGGTGCTATGTGGTACCTAGTCTGATAGCACTGTAGCCCTGTGAATTTCAATTCGAAATCATAACACTTTAGAAGTTATTTAGGTGTCTCGGTACTTTTTCCTCTCCCTGCATACCATGTATATGGCCAGGCCTCCTTAAGGAAGTTAAAAACGTGGCAAAGTGAAAATACTTCCCTACTACAGTAAATGTGGAGACACACATATAGCGAACACACGATAAATGTAATATATTTGGTTAACACTGTGAAGTGAGGTGTTACAAAATAGTGTCTAAAGTTACAATGTTGGCTAAAGACTAGTGTTTCTATTTCATATATTCAGCACACGCAATAACGCAAACACTCTCCAACAATGACATCACAATTGTAATTACATTTGAACAGACTGAGGGGGGATAAAAATAAGGTAAAGGCAACTATTCACATTGACTAAAAACTTTAAGTTGGTATGAAATATTTTTATTTGTCTGAACATGCTTTGTTCCACCGTGCTTTATATATGATTACCAAGCATACATATTATGTACTTAAATAATGAAATACCTTATAAATCAAATATGAAAAAAAACAATCATTTATCATTAGTTTGTATCTGTATTGGCTTTCAGACATTTCAACTATAGAATAATAATATACCTAATTGTATATGTGAGTACTGAGCAGTGCAATCTGAAGGAGTGTGTGCATATTGTGAAAAACACGTCAAATCATGCTCTAGACCGATCAAAAGCATCAATTTTTGTTACCGTACTAGTTACTCTACACATTAGCTACTTGTAGTGCAACTCTAACTAAAGCTAGATAATTTTAACATTTAGTGTAATGTTGGGTATTAGCGGTAAGGTCATATACACAGTGTGTCCACGAAAGTCCGCACCAAATGGAAAACTGTTTCATTGTGCATTTCTCAGAAAATTTTATTCTTTATTAAAGTTGGCGGGTCGTATGAAATCCTCCAACAGTAAAATATGTAAATTTCGGTGCCATATACCGAGCGATTCAAAATATATGAATTTGTGATGAGAGTAAAGTACCTTTATTTTTATTATTATCGATAAACTTTATTTGGAAATGTTATTTAGAAGTAGAAATTATATTCAAATATGTAGCCAGATCCACGTACCTTGAAATAAAATTCATTTTTTTCTTAATTATAACTCTTGTGACAAATATTAGTAAATGCCAGTGATACTAAACGGTTCTTTTTAATCTATTTTTAGAAATTTCAATCTTTTGTTATTTTGGTATGATAACTAATGTTTATTTAGAACTAGCGCAAACTTACACATTTTCTTTGTGCTAAGATGTTATTTCACACTGTAGATATGAATATGTCATACAATAACTAATTCAGGACCGTGACTTACCTTTTATTCGGCTAATATTAATGATTGTGGATAGATTTATAATAGTAGTTATCCATCTACAGCGAGCGATTCTCAGTGGTGGTACGCGCTGTACTATCACTTATGAGTTTTATTTTCACTGGTAATATTTTAATAAAAATAACTAAGGCATCAAACATCTATTGTTTCTAAAATTAATTATGACTGACTTACCCGTTATTGAGTTAATAACTATTATAAATATGTTAATAATGCTAATTTATTATCTATGAACTTATTTTATGTTTACTACTTACAATTACAAAAATACATACGTTAACACAAATTAGTTTATGTGCTGTAACTTTTAGAACAATGCTTACACTCCAACATTAAGATGAAACTGATTTAATATGTGGAGAAAATAGACCGCACCGAGATGTTGCTGATATTTTCAATGAAAGACATCGACACAACCAAATTGCCCATTCAACCATTTCCAGCACAATGAAAAAATTCAAACAGCCTGGGTATGTTGTAAATAGCTTCAAGAAACCCCACAAAAATATGTTACCAAAAATGAGGAAACAAATTTGCCATTGTTGCAAGAAGTAATCGAACATAAAACGACATCTGTTCGACAAATTGCTGCACACAGCCAATGCAGTAAATAAACAGTACACGAAATACTAAAACTAAACAAGTATCATCCTTATAAACGAAACGTTATAAGTAAACTAAAAGAAAGAGACATCAGGTATGACTTTGTCATCTGGTTTGAGGGGCAAATGGAAGAGAACAGATATTTTTTAAATATTCTTTGGACAGACGAGGCAATATTTACGTCAAAGAACAGTCCCATTCTTCACAAAAGTGGCGGTGGTGGGCACATGAAAACCCGATCTATACAAGAGAATGCCGAGATCAGTACCATTTTACGACTAATGTGCTGTGTGGTATTTTGAATAATCAAATATTTGGGCCCTTTTTTCGTCAAAATTTAAATGGGGATTATATCTTCAGTCCCTGAACAGAAGGTTGTCACCTTTTTTGGACAATTTGCCGCACAATATAAACTCTGTCAAGAAAATCATAAATTTGGCCATCGCTGGATAGGCAGAAATTCGGAATTAAGATCCTGGCCACCTAGATTCCCCGCCTTTACCCTGTTAGTTTTCTTTTTGTGGGCTTACGTAAAAAAAAGTATACAAACACCGACCATTTAGAGACTTAAATCATTTAGAGGAAACATACAACATTGTATCCAAAACATTCCACCGAATTTTGTTCGTAATGCGGCGATAGATGTTTCTAGAAAAATGTTTTTATGCATAGAACGGGGCGAAAACCACACACAGAAACAGGATTAATACATATTTAATAATTCTTCCGATGTTTTGTTTTTTAATGTGGTTTCATGCAGTATTTTTGTAACTGTAAGAAAAGTTTAAAGTATTTTTTTATCAAGGTAGGTGGCTCTGACTTATTTGACATATTTGAATATAATTTTTACTTCTTAACAACATTTCCAAATATCGACAATAATGAAAATAAAGTTACTTTACTCATATCACAAATTCATATATTCTGAATCGCTCAGCATATGGCACCAAAATTTACATATTTGACGGTTGCAGTTTCGGTTTCATACGAGCCGCCAACTTTCAAAAGAATAAAATTTTCAGGAAATACAATAAAAAAGTTTTCCATATGGTGCGGACTTTCGTGGACACACTGTATACACGATGGGTCTTCAGAAAATGTTTTTGGCCCAAAAAAATCACGTCAAAGGTTTTACAATCCCTAAGGTACAGAGTAATGCAACACAAAATTAACCTATTATATAATTAATACGTTGATAAATTAACAATTAGGGATAGTATAGGTACATTAAGAGAGAAATAACGTAATTGCTGATGCAGCATTTTTTTGCGTAGGTAGGTACGTATTTTACAATCACATAAGCAGAATAAAACAAATCGCGTTTACGTTCACATCTGAACTTATCATTTTATTACGCGCACCGTTATAGTACAGTTTATGTTCATTAATGGAACGATTATTTAACATGCCATGGTAATTGTGGCAGCACAACGAGCTTAATTGTAAATTAGCAATATTGAACTTGCACGAATATGAGCTGTCATTACCTTAATGACGGTAGTGAATACAGAAGGATAATACGTAATAGTAACGATCGAGCTACATATAATGCCTCTTACCCAATACTGAGATACCTATTATTTTTCTCTCTGACTTCGAAGAACTGGATATTAAGTGCGTATTTGTGTCACCGCATCACTCATATAGAACTAGTCACGTTCCTGACAAAAGGCTTTTTAATATATTCATATTATGTTCTTATTCCATCAAATTATTTAGTCGGTTGCAACGTTATTACAGGCGTCCACACATTTGTTTGCATAGGAGTACTCATAGATATCCTGTTAAGTTATTAACCATTACATTATTTCCTATGGGGTTTCTAGGTTGTTCGTTTTTAGTAATAGATGTAATGACATGAGCAAAGACAGAGAATGAGCACAACATATTTTTTGGTCCTAACTTTACCATTACAGCGTTTCTTGTTTTATAATAAAGCGGTTTTAAGGGCTACTCCTTAAAAAGTTTAAAGACCTGAGAAACAATTGCAGTATTTTCATCGTCATTAAAAAACTATTAAAATGTCGCTACCGGCTGTTAAGAAAAATGTATTATATTTAATTAAAAAATAACCAAAAAATCATTTGCCTTTTTACTTTATCATACGCAGTATGTAAAGTATTGTAATCGTGTCGAAATTGCCGTGATTTTGGCGGAAATATGTTCTTTTGGGTCCCCTGAACATATTTGACCAAGGTACAAAAAATGTCTGTGTGTGTGTGTGTATATGTGTGTGTATGTGTGTGTGTGTGTGTACCCGATTTTTGTTTATTCGATTCCTGAGAAACTACTAAAGGTATCGGCACGGAACTTCATATTTAAAAGTTTCATGACCAAACTTAGAGTTGAAAAGCTTTTGGTTCAAAAGGGTCCAAAGGAAGTGGGTGTTATGAGCCGCCATATCTGTAATTTCGTCGAAATAGTTAAATAATAAATTAAAGCAGGAAAAATTTTGAATAATTTATGCCTATGACAATTTTTGGTAAAGTTAATAGTTTAGCTGCAAGAGCAAATTCTATTTGATCGAGATCGGTCGCATCTGCATTGATATGAAAGTACATAGTAGCCAGAATTTTGACAAATATTTTTTTGTGCTGTCACACTCGAATACTGCTTATTTCGTCAGAGGTTGGAGAACCGCAATGGAACGTTGCCGCTCTAGTACGCCAAAGTACAAAATACAAATTTCAAATAAAATAAGATCACCAATTTGATTGTTTGTTGATAAGAAATATCAACCCGTCTTTATATCTAATTCAAAAAGCGATAAATTGAGAACATTATAAATAAAGTACAGCGATGAGTGTAGTTTTATTTTAGTATGTTGGTACGGATGTGACATCTACAGTGTCATGAACAAATCTATCAGAATTTGAATTAGCTTTTTAAACTTGACGTTTCGTCAAAGTGGTACGTACCAACGTAACATTTCCTATACAGAAATATAATCATTTTTTAATAATTTTTTAAAAAATATGTATTTCTCAAAAAGCAACACCACAAACGTTGGGGGGGGGGGTCGATGGCGTATAGGATAGAGCGGCTGCTATCTACGCTGGAGGCCCGGGATCGAATCCCGGCTCGGGCTAAAATCGACTGTCCTGGTATTTTAGGCAGGGAACAAATACCTTTGCATGCTGCCTTCCATCGGATGAGGAAGTAAAGCCGGTGGCCCCGTGTGCTGTCATTATGCGACGTGCACGTTAAAGAACTCTTACTGGAGGTTGGAATCTCTTCAGTAGGACAAAATTCCTGGGTATGTGTAGCCTGCCCTCAGCGTCGGTGATTGGCCTAAGTTGCGGAACTAGACCGACGTAAAATAAACAAGTCAAAAAAAAAAAAAATAAACGTTGGTGTCACTCCTGCCGAAAACTAGATAGCGCGATTCGCTCACATGCGACGGATCAGCGCCGCATCAGCGCCGCATCAGCGCACGTCGCGCTATTCCACTTTCGGCACTTATGACATAAATAACTATTATTCTAATGACGTAGTGTAAGTAGTGTCAAATGCTGATGCTTTGACAGTGCCTACGATTTATCTCAATAAAATAGATTCTCATGTAGCTAAACTATTCATTGTATATATTGTATGATAAAGGCATGTGCCTGGCCACATCAGATTTTTTTGATTAGCTTACTACAAAAAAATACTGCAACCAATTTTGGGCGTAGTTAAAACATTGCGCAGATTTCCAATTTCTTAATTAGTCAAAAATACAATAATAGAAATAAAATATTAGCCTCGCTATCAATTAAAGAAGTCGAACAAGTGACAACTGATTCTGGTCTGCGTTTTAGCGTAGAATCTGGATCTGAAACTCAAGCAGGCTAGCTACATAAGCGGTCGTCCATTACTCACGTGCTGTTTTTAAGTCATTTTTTACACCCCCCTCCCCCCGGGTGATACTTGGTGAGGTTCTAAGGTACCGTACCCCCCCCCCCCTATCTAACATCATGTTTTTTGTTGAAAATCTCAAATATTTTTTTATTGAAAAATTCAATAATAAAATAGTACATATTAGGTAATCTAAAAAGCAGTGTCCTCCGACCATGGGTTTACTTGGATATTTTTGACACTAAGAAATGGACACCCCTGGTATCGCAAAAATATACACCTTATATATAACAACAACCCCCCTTCCACATTGTGATCAATAGTGATGTTATCCAAAGCCCCTCCCCCTCCCCTATTTGGACCTCACGTGATTAATGGACGACCCCTAAGGATGAATGCTTGATTTTAGTATATTTGTCTGGCACAAATGACCGATACACACCAAAACATGTAAAACAGTTTAGGTAAAAATGTATCCGGAAATGCTTCTGTTTATCCGAAAATGCTAGTTTTCAGCACCTTTAAACATCGTTGGATATAATACGTACCTGCATGATAATTCACGTCACACAGAAAGTTATAAATGATATCAGGTCTCCAAAATTACTGGGTATCGATTATACCCTCGCGGGAAATAACAATAAAACTCTTTATAGCGTTATAGCAAAGTTTTGCGATAAATTACAGTGACGTGACTGTAAAAGGAATAGTCGACTTAAACGACACATACATCTGATGGAGAAAGAAGTCCGTAAATAATAAAAATTCTCATTTGGGTCTCGCTGAACTAAGCGTTTCCATGTGAATGGACGCCGAGCTGCAATGCCATGAAACAATCCGGGCGAGTTTAACAATGCAGCAGCAGTTATTACATTTAAGGGTGCGAGTAGTGAGCTTCACTAACTGTTTCCACCCAATAAACGTCGCCGCTTTAGAAAGTTGTCGTATCAAAAAGCAAACGCCTTATTCGCGAGCTCCTATCGGCGCGATTTAAACTTCGACAATATTGTATCGACTTGGTAATGTCGACACTTCCTGATTACATAATGAGTTTTCTCGCAAAAGTTTACCGGTGCTATACCGCCGACGACCTCGTTACGGTTTATTTCCCGGATATTCACTTGCTTCACACGTTACGAAATTCAATGTTTACAGAAGTTGGTAAACTTCTGCTCACTAAATCTGCAGAATAACTATACTTTTAAGGGTTGTAATTGGCAACTACTACAACTATTATATCGTAACGATGCTATTTTATGTCAATTCTGATTTGTCACCCACTACCCTATATAATTGTTAGGGAATTATGAACATAAATATATTCACCCTTAGTCTGCACTACAAAGAAAGCTAAAAAAAAACGTTAACGTTTTATAAGGATGCAGTAGATGGTTGTGCTGTAGTATTCATTTGATTGTGGTATGTTACTCTGATTCTGTATGATTTGGTCTGAACCTATCTATGCTCTCAACAGTACCTACTACATCTTAAAAAATGTTATTGGGTGAGTCATATTTTATTGAATAATAAGATGTGATTTCTTGCCTTTATCCGAAGAGACAGTTGTAAAGTCAGGCTTGTAAAACAGTTGATTTAATTATGATTTAATGTTTGCGGAATTCGTATGTTGAATATAAGGAATTATGGTAAACATCAAGTGGCGAATATACCTTGGTAACCTATTGGGATGATAGTCTATAAAACCGAATAAGCCCTATGTATGCCAAGTGTTGTCTACTCCTTCATCAATAATTTTGTAATAATATGTTAGAAATTACTATTTAAGAATTGCTTCTTTATTGAAACAGCGTCTTATAAGAAAATAATAAAACGTTAACACGAAAACGCGCTGTTTGAATGCTCCTGAGGGTTAAAGACAGCCGGCAGCTCCCAGCTTTTAGAAACAGGATAGGCAAAATGCGTAGTGTGACGTGTCATAGTGTAGGTTGCAGGAAAACAAACACAGACACTAAAATAACTAAGCCCATTAAATGTACGTTTACAAAAGGTTAATATGTAATGTAATGTAATAATGTTGCTCTCGTTGATATTCCTCTAGTCTATATTAATGTAAACTCAATTCAGCGTTTTTTTTCTCACTATTTCACGTGCGAAAAAGTGCCTTCTTAATTGCTTATGGAAAGTTTGGAGAAGCATCGTTGGCCTATATGGACCATTCTACGTTGCGTGAGTTTTTGAAATCGACGCAAAAAGGCCCCCTCGGGAGTTTTTTGCTTCAAAATTTTCCTAAACGCGAGCGATTTTGGTGAACGCACCTCTACATACCAGAGCTAAACGCCATCGTTTCGCGTCAAAAACGCTGCCACATAACCTGCTATTTGTTGAATATTATCTTCGGAGGTATAATAAGAACACAACGTCCGTCCCTACAAATAACCTATGAGAAACCAATAACCATCCTACGTATGTTCTACGTATAATAATAATTAAGAATTCGCATTTGTCTTTATTACGTACGAATGAAACCTACTACCTAGACATACAAGTATAATATGGTATGATTTTGCAAATTATAGCAGATATATCATTCATAGGTGAGTTTTATTACGTGTTACCATAAACTCAATACGTCCGGTCTTATGTCATTTTTTCTATGAGCCGAGCTGTGGTTAGTGATTTAACGTATAAGGTGCCCGGGTGTCGTACGGGTATACCGTGGCTTTTACCTTTTAATTCAAAAGATAAAATGCCCACAAAATGCATTTCTACAAGAATTTTTACGTTTTTCTAAGATCTACGGTCCTAATTGGAATTGGCATGTTTAGCCGCTTCGTCGGCAGATGGCGCCACCAGCGCTATCGTATCCAATGGCAGCGATACCTGCAATAGAAACAGCGATTAGAAATATCAAGATAAGACACTCGCGGCGGTACCTTTGATGTCGGTGTTCCAAGTTTTACAAAACTAGCTGGCGCGACAGCCGTGATTTAAAAGAGTCCGCTAGATGGCGCCAGTGCAGAAGGGGCAAATTTATGACTTCAAACTGACACTGACACTGTCACATTGACAGGAACGTGTAAAAGCCACTGTCACTCTGACAGGAAAGTGTAATAGTATATTTCCGCTGTCCGTCACTACTTCACAAACTGACAATCAAATAACGAATAAACTAGCGCCGCACTGCGGGAAAAAAGGTAAGCACGGCCAACGTTCGCGCATGCGCGCTGAAATTTCAAACGGCGGGAAAAGTCGACTGTCGTATCTTGTTTATATCTCATCGCTGATAGAAATGTAAGCCTTACATAACCTAACATATTTACATGTTTATAAATGTGGATTCCGAATTTGGGCATACCGTACGTTTATTATGAAGGTTTGTTTACGGTACACCACATTTATTAAATATTTTAAGCATACATACACAACTCATTCTACCGTGACCGAATGCAAACAATATAAATGTATTAGAGACAACAAAAGGTATTGGAAATAGCTACATAATATCAATATCAATACAATAAATTAATTGTTAGTGAAGCCAAGAAGCCAACCATAGGAAGAACACCATGTAAAATTTCGCCGCAATGAGAAGGAAGAATTCTGAATTCTGATACAGGCCAAGAAACACGCCTACAAAGACTTGCAATGTTGTCCTTAGCATACTTGTTCTTCTAACGGTGATCACTCACGCGAAACAAAACAGGATGCTTGCTTTACAACAATGCTTTCGAAGGTTCATCGAGTAAAAGAATTTGAAGAAAATGAACTATTTTTTATCAAGATTATTGTGGAATTTATTATTAGAATAAACCTTTGCAGATGTATACGTTTCCGGTATTGTGATTATCGGTAACCGCGAATAGTAATTTAAGTCATATTTCTTTAGGTTAACCTTACGTCTGTGACAAAGCACTATACGATTTAAATTGTCTTAAATACTTACAAATAGACATTCCATGAAAAAATTTGAAGAACATTTTTCGAATGCTAATTATCTCAACGTTGATTTAGCACTGTGTTCCTCAAGTATTTTCCAGCAAAAAAGTTAAATCAACACGGATTTAATTCGGAAGAGTTATTGAGGTGCTACTTATCGTACAAAGTATTTAAAAGTGTGTGCCTTCCGCAATTGTACTGTAACCCTTACTGTGATTTTCAATTTCATTGAAACGTCCGTACTATTCATACTACAAAACCAGACAGTTTGGATTTACTTGGAATTTATTTACCTCATCCCGGTTTTGCACATAGTGATCAACATTTTCTAGGGCTAAATGGCTGGACTTCTATGTAGAACTCATCGAAACGTATTTAGGGGGGGGCAACTCAATTTAATAGGTACACGTGAGGAAGAAAAATTTAAATTTGTAAATATTCACCTTTTTACTTTATCATACGCAGTATGATGTGTGTGTGTGCGTGTGCGTGTGCGTGTGCGTGTGCGTGTGCGTGTGCGTGTGCGTGTGCGTGTGCGTGTGTGTGTGTGTGTGTGTGTGTGTGTGTGTGTGTGTGTGTGTGTGTGTGTGTGTGTGTGTGTGTGTGAGTGTGTGTGTGTGTGTGTGTGTGTGTGTGTGTATGTGTGTGTATACCCGATTTTTGTGACGACGATTCCGGATAAACTACTAAAGGCATCGGGACGAAAGTTCATATATAGAAGTTTCATGACCAAACTTAGAGCTGAAAAGCTTTTGGTTCAAAAGGGTCCAAAGGAATTGGTAGTTTATTCTAACCCTTTTTCAAGGATTTTGCAAATGAGCCGCCATTTCTGTAATTTCGTCAAAATAGTTAAATAATAAATTAAAGTAGAGGAAATTTTGAATAATTTATGCCTATGACATTTTTGGTAAAATTAATAGTTTAGCTGCAAGAGCAAATTGTATTTGATCGAGATCGGTCGCATCTGCATTGATACGAAACTACATAGTAGCCAGGATTTTGACAAATATTTTTTTGTGCTGTCACCACAGAAATGTCTATGGCTGTCACACTAGAAAACAGCTGATTTCATCAGAGGTTGGAGAACCGCTATGGAACGTTGCCGCTCTAGTGCAGCAAACTACAAAATACAACATTCAAATAAAATAACATCACCAATTTGATTGTTTGTTGATAAGAAATATCAACCCGTTGTTATATCTAATTGTGAAAACGATAAATTGAGAAAACTGTAAATAAAGTATAGCGATGAGTGTAGTTATATTTTAGTATGTTGGTACGGATGTGACATCTACAGTGACATGAACGAATATAAATCTGTCATATAACGAATATAAATCTGTGAAATAGTATTTTAAACTTGACGTTTCGTAGAAGTGGTATCAACCTAACATTTCCTATACAGAAATATAATCATTTTTGATTTTTTTAAATACGTATTTCTCAAAAAGCAACACAAAAAGCGTTGATGTCACTCCTGCCGAAAGCGCCGCATCACTGCTCGTCGCGCTATTCCGTACTTTCGGCACTTGTGAGATAAGTAACTATTATTCTGATGACAGTAGGTAGTGTCAAATGCTGATGCTTTGACAATACCTACTATTGATACTATTGACTATCAAAATATCTGTCAAATCTAGCCGGGATTTAGTTTATATTTAATGCAGACACAATTTATCTCAATCAAATAGATTCGCATGCAACTAAACTATTAATTTTATATTTTGTATGATAAAGTCAGTTGCCTGGCCACATCAGATTTTTTAGATATCCACTGTGATGCGGTCTATCGATTCCTGCGACATACCGAGTCACTGATCTACCCAACAGGCGGTCTATAGGTCCATTAGTATTCGTCTTGTATAACTCGTCTGTAACAATACATATCGTCTTAACGTCTTATGTGCACTTATTATCTTACGGTTTAATTCGTACTGTCTGTCTATGTCCGGTGGTGGCGCTGTCTCTGGTAATTGGTGGGGGTTGGTCAGTTACGTTCCCACAATAGGATACCACTTTTAAATCGAAATTTTTGTAGAATATTTGTAGAATTTGTGTGCTTAGTACCAATTGCAGAAAATAAACGTAGGCACGTTTCTATATTATAGTATGTCCCGGACATATATTTCGTTCCATAAACCACGCAATATTGGCACTTTGCAAAGTACAATAGACAATATTCCTTCAGTTTATGAAATCTTGCTCTTCACATTAGTGGTACGCCGTAAGGCGACCAGATGCTCCCCAATCCAGAGAATAAAGCGCCTCCACTGCGAGACCGCGCTAATGCCATAAGGCAAGTACTCATAACGCTCACGAGCATTTCTCTCCAGTTTTCTAAAGTGTTGTACACCAAGGAGGCTACCAGGTCTACCCTCCACATAGAGTAGAATCCATTTTAACGCGAATGATATTACGATATTAAAAGTGTAATACATACTTAGCAACAGTAAAGATGTTGATGATAAATTTCTAACGTGTTAATTGTTGTTCTTTTGGCTACATGTTTCCATTTTCCATTGTCATCAGGCCAGGCTACAAACATAATACAAGAAACATCTTTAACATAATTTATAAAGTCATATACATAACAAACGCAAAAATAATAAAAAAAATACTGTCTAATTCGGTTGGTCAATGTGCGTCATATAATGTTAGGTCATATATTTTAGGTCTCTCTTAATTCTCACAATGTATATACAATATATCTAACAATACAAATTATCGTTTAACACACACACACAAGTCGGGTACGAAAAGATAAAAAGGCTTACATGTAAAGGTATTTTCTTTTGGCTTAGAATCAGATGGCGTGTGACGGGAATTTTAAAAAGCTTCGCGAATATTCGGTGGGGGTTAATTTCAATAATTTCGTTCATTAGCAGACCTGGTGTTCTTACATGGTGCTTCATAATTTCCATTTCCTCAAGCAGATACATTTTTTAGATTTCAGAACCTGTTGGAGCAACTGGACATTATCACTGTGTATTCTATGTTTAGATTCTGAGATATGTATGTATAAACTTGAATTTTTGCGCTAAAGATGTTCTTTTAAACGTTTTCGAAGGTTTCGTCTTGACTGTCCTATATAAAATTTGTCACAATCACCATATGTCACCTTATAAATTCCGGTCTTTGTCATAATGTTAGTTTTTTTATTGTTAATGAGATGGTTCCCCAATTTATTGTTATTTCTGATGGAATACATATATTATATTTAGAAAGTGCATTTTGTATTTTTTCAAAAAATTGTATACAAACATATCTTATAATCTAAACATAGAATACACAGTGATAATGTCTAGTTGCTCTACCTAGTTCAGAAATAAGTCCACAAATTTTCAATCTCACATTTCTTGATGCTCCATATACTTCTAATGGCAGCTCGTCGTGGAAGACCCTGTATGCATACAGACTTTATAGTAATTCATAGAAAATTAAACGGATGATTATAAATTTGATTACTTACTTTTTATGAAGACTGGGTGGCATTTTTCAGCACTGCCAATTAGGCTTTCATACGATAAATGCTTGCACCTGAACGCCGAAATAGGCAGCACCACGGCAAAATATGTGTTTTAAAGGCAGAAAATGTAAACGAACAGGGAAAATGTTTTATAACGTAAAAAATTAAAAGCTGGAAAACTATGTGTTTTAACGACAAAAACAAAGAATTAATGGCCTAATGTACTTTAACGAGAAAAGCAGCAAACAAACAACAAACTATGTGATTTAGGCCCTATTCTCACGGCGCAACACGATATTAATACATGTCGCGTCGATGTTCACGCTCAGTGGCGTAAATAGCAGGTGTGCGAGGTGTGCGGCGCACACCGGCCCACGAGCCATGGGGGTCCATTGGAGTCGGCCGGGTGTTTGGGAGGTCTCGCGAAAAATATGATCGTCGGCTTAAAGCTAAAGTCACTAAATAAAATCTAATAATTACGAAAACCTGACTTTAAGAAGGAATACCAGTAAATATAATAGGTTTGTTCGAGCACCACCAAAATAAGTGCATAAAGCACTTATTCTTTCTCCTGCGCATGCCAAATGGGGGTTTTGCCCTGCAAAAGCCTGCATTGCGTATGCGTACAAGAATCCCCAATTGTTTTGACCGCTGCTCGAACGAACCTAATGTAATTTTCTACAGATTTAATGGATTTTAGACAACTTAGAACAGTTAGTCATCGCCTCCTCGTATAAGATTCACATTTATAAGCATATGGCTACTATTAATTCCTGTTTCAATAAATTGTAAAAATTATACTTAGTGACTTTTACTTTTAAGTTGACGATAAGTTGGCATTTCTCATAATTGTTCTAAAAATTAACTGATAGCCCCTCTGAGCGATACGATTTCAGGCTAAAAAAAAAGATCTGAGCAGTTTCTGGGCCCCTGGACTACAATAGGATGTTAGCATAACGTAAATAACTGAAGTCGAGCATTTCAAAAAGTAAGTAGGCAGGCCTCCACGGATACCAATCTAAACTCGATACCATATATTTATTGTTATATATATAGAACAAAACATATTAGTAATAATACAACTTTATTATGATCTACAAACACAAACTTTTAATTCTAACAATAGAGAAAATAAAAGACTGCCTTCCAAGCTATTTTGAAAAAAACAAAAAATGTAACTTTTTAATTATGGTCATACCTTCTTTATTTGTGATCTCTTCAAAAAAGCGTTTTGATATTATAAAGGCACTTTTTCCCTACAATTTGAATATGTTAGCTTAAACATTTTCGCCAATGAATTCGTCAGAACCAAACGAAACTTTTGTTTTTCTTATGGACACCATACTGGTTTTATACATGTTTGGATTCAGAATTTTTTTCTGAGTAATTTGGTATGCCACTTGCCGTATTTACAACACAACAAGCCGACAGAATTGGAGTAGTTTTTCTTTAATATCTGAAAATCGCATGGTGTCATGAAAAACACATTTGAGTGATACAGTATTTATGTGCCCATAATCAAGTTACAGTAAACTTTTGGAATGTATTTATTTGTACTAACTACACAACATAAAAAAGTAACAACATTTTAACAAACGAAATAATGTTTTCAAAAATCTCGCCATGTTTACGGATGCATTTTTTACAGCATTCCGTAATCTGGTGACGTTACCGAAGGTTCTTCTGTCAATCGAATTGAAAGCGGCGATGACTCGTCACGTAACTCCCAAAGTTTCCAAAATTATAAACCCCATACACCTTATTTTATAAGTCATTCCATAGATAAAAATCACAAGGGGTAAGATCCGGCAATTTTGGTGGCCATAATACTTCTGAATAGGTAGCAATTACTCTCCGTTTATGTCTTATATCCAAATAGTTCCTCACAATTCGGGCATTATGTGCAGTTATCTTGTAGGACCCACATACCTTATCGTAAGGCCAACAGTATATCGTCCATTCTTTCTTCCACGTCTTCAGAGAGCAATATTGCCGATACATCTCCGAAGTTAGATTTCTGTTATAAAAAGTTGGTCCGGTTAATCGGTTGGCCACTATACCGCACCATACATTAAAACCAACCTACACCCGATTATGGCGCGGTACAAAAAGGTTTTATTTTTTACGGGCCCAGTGCGTTTCAGTTAAAAATACCGCAGTTAGAAAAATATGTTTCATCGGACCATTATATTTTTTATAAATTCTAGGTTTTCACCAATTTGTTTCAACAAATGGTTACAGATGGGTAGATATCACATTATTTCACAAAACGTCTTCCATGGCACCATGCGATTTTCAGCAATTCTCGAAGTGTACAATTTTCAGTCTTCAATTTTTAGTTTCTATTATCTTCCAATAGGCGTCCATAAGAAAAACAAAAGTTTCGACTGTTTCTGACGAATTCATTGACGAAAAAATTTTTAAACTGACATAATCAAATTGTAGGGAAAAAAGTGCCTTTATAATAACGCTTTTTTGATGGGATCACAAATAAAGAAGTTTATGGTCATAATTAAAAAATGATTTTTCTTGTTTTTTTCAAAATAGTTTGGAAACCATTTGGAATTCAACTGTACAGATTATGAAAGAGCACATAAATATGCACTACTTTACCCATTTAGTCGACTTTCTATCCAATAATAACAAAAGTACTCATACAATCTAATGTTCCGTGAGACACATTGTGTAAAGTTGAAAAACCGTATAAACAGTATAAAAAGTCTTAGTGGGCAGTCAAATAAGGGTTTAAGGGTTTCAAAGTATTAAGTAAAGTGGGGGTCCATTGTTTCTGTTCGCACACGGGCCCACTGACTCCTAGTTACGCCACTGTTCACGCTATTGAATCCATATGGAAGCATGCAGACGGCGTCAACATCTACCAGATATGTCTTGTTGAGATAGTGTAAGGCCGTGAGAATAGGGTCTTATTTGCTTATATACATATATATTATTTACTTATATTTTCATAATACACTATAGGCCAAACAGCGGTACATATTTTTAATCACTTGTATTTCCAATAGTTCTTTGTGTATTCAAATATTGAAAAACATTGCTTGTAGTGTAAATATTAACCATACCATATTTGCGATAACAGAAAGTTTCAATCCAATGTTATGTGACTTATGTTCGGCAATGTAGCATTTCCGATAATATCTGGGCAATGTAAGGTAAAACAAAAAGGTGTATTAAAATCAATATGTAATGATATTTGTCTCGTTTTGGTCAAAAAGGACAGTAGGGATTTTATAGCAATGTATACAAGCTGACTTTTTTCGTATGCAAGGTGAAAGCTTGAAACAATGTTTTTATAACGTTTTTATTAAAAAAACCAGCGGAACTGGACGTTTGTAAAGCTAACATTGCAGCGGCACAAGAAATCTAATTGTGTACTTGAGATATTTTTAAAGACTGTGTAGAAACCATTGATCTTGTTATGGGGGGAATGTTTGATTTTAAGATTTTAGATGATCTTTTTGTCACTTTCATTCTGATGTATCACACTTGTTGTTTAGCTGTAAATTTTAGACGAATGGTATGTGTTCTTGCTCTTCTGTTTATTTTTTTTTTATTTATTCATATTTAATCGCATCTGAAATCAACGTTTTGTAATATGTCACATCACTTCAAACCTCTTTAAATGAACAACATTTCCAACATTATATTTATTTATCAAAAACTAGTGTGCCAGAGATACGTGTTTAAAAACCGGTGAATTTATTATGATAATGTTGCGTCGGATAAATTCTTGGGCCGTAAGATGTGATTGATATGTTTTTCATATGAATATGGCATTCCGGTGTTGAACCTAAAAATAGTTAGATTTAACTATGAGTTTATTTGAATTATTTATGGTTTTTACGGAATTTGTTAGGCACATTTAAGAGGCATACAGTAAGTAGACAGTAAACAGGCAGAAAAAGCATCAATACGCAACAAACGATCCCATGTATTTATATGTAGACCCGCACACTGAACGAGTATTTACTGCTACTGTACCGGTTAAAAATTATTTTAGCGTTATGGTCGAATTTAATCTAGAGTGTCATAACCATGTTCTTATACAAAATGATTTAAAACCACTTAATTTGCCATGCTGGAAAATTTAGATATCGTACATTAACGGGCTAACATCCGATGTAGATTTTTGTACTAATTTTACCTTCCGCAACAATCACGATTGTTGTGGTGAACAATTTGTTGTCAAGTGATTGGGAATATTGTTCGTGCAAACTTTAATATGGCCGAATTATCTGAAGATGAGACTTGAATTTATGTTAAATATTCATAAATGAAAATTTGGAAAATTAATTAAGCTTTCAGTATTTTGCAATAACTAGAAGCAAATATTGCAAAATTTTATCTAGATTGTAAACTTCCGCGGCCCGAGTCAATAATAAATTGATTTCCGGATGGAAATCGCGTTGATGAGTTTGAAGCAGTCGATGTTTTGCACCTGTCTTCAGGACTAAGTATGAACCAGAACAAAGCGCTAGGAAAAAAAAATTGGGTGGACAATGGACACTTTATTTTTTCTTCGACTGTACATGACATCAAGGTTCTCGGTAAGTGTTCTATTACACATTCATTTGCCGATGAATACACATGTATATGCATTTCTGGGTCACAGCCACAATTGGCACTGAATACCTAATTGATATATAGAATGCGTATTAATTAGTCTTAGTTAATTACTGTTCCTGTGTCTCCTGTTGAGTAAATCGAATATTGGCGTCAACATGTATTATAACTAAATCGTAGAAAGCAATCAGATGACACATATATGCACAATCGATTCTGATCGCGTTCAATTGTGATCGATGTGTAGAACGATGATCCTTTATCCTTGAAAGATTACTGTGTTTTTTTCTTTCTATTTATCTTGATCTACAGACAATTTATAATATCATTTAAAATCAAATAGTTTTTGCCTAGCCGTAGGCCTTTTACCTAAAATGACCATTTGCCTACTACCTACGTCTACGACTTAATGAAAATCTGATGTGGCCAGGCACATGACTTTATCATACAGTATATAAAATTATCAGTTTAGCTGCATGAGATTCTATTTGATCGAGATCGATCGTGTCTGCATTAAAATAAAACAAGTAGCCAGGATTTGACAGATATTTCGATTAATAATATTGACAGTAGGTATTGTGAAAAACCAGCGTTTGACACTGCCTACTGTCAGCATGAAAATAATTTTCAAAATCCTGGCTACCTAAGTTTTAATGCAGACACGATCTCGATGAAAAAGAATTTGCTCATACAGCTAAACTATTAATTTTACCATAAAATGACATAAATTATACAGAATTTTGCCTACTGTAATTTATTATTTAATTATGTTGACTAAATTACAGAAATAGCAGGTCATTTGCTCATTTGCAAAATCCTTGAAAAATGCTTAGAGGAAACATCCAGTTACTTTGGCCCCTTTTGAACCAACAGTTTTTCAGCTCTGTTTGGTCATAAAACTTCTAAATATGAACTTTTGTCCCGATACCTTTAGTAGTTTCTCCGGAATCGTTGCCACAAAAATCGGGTACACACAGACATTTTTACTTTATCATACGCAGTATGATGCGTGTGCGTGTGCGTGTGCGTGTGTGTGTGTGTGTGTGTGTGTGTGCGTGTGCTTGTGCGTGTGCGTGTGCGTGTGCGTGTGCGTGTGCGTGTGCGTGTGCGTGTGCGTGTGCGTGTGCGTGTGCGTGTGCGTGTGCGTGTGCGTGTGCGTGTGCGTGTGCGTGTGCGTGTGTGTGTGTGTGTGTGTGTGTGTGTGTGTGAGTGTGTAAACGATTTTTGTGGCGACGATTCCGGAGAAACTACTGAAGATATCGGGACAAAAGTTCATATTTAGAAGTTTTATGACCAAACGTAGAGCTGAAAAGCTTTTGGTTCAAAAGGGTCCAAAGGAACTGATAGTTTATTCTAAGCCTTTTTCAAGGATTTTGCAAATGCGCCGCCATTTATGTAATTTCGACTAAATAGTTAAATAATAAATTAAAGTAGAGGAAATTTTGAATAATTTATGCCTATGACATTTTTTGGTAAAACTAATAGTTTAGCTTCAAGAGACAATTTCTATTTGATCGAGATCGGTCGTATCTGCATTGATATGAAATTACATAGTAGCCAGGATTTTCCAAATATTTTCTGTCCAATGACAGTACCGGTAGTGTCAAATTCTGATGTTTTGACAATATGTCACTATATCTGCTGTCAACAGTAAAAAGAGCTCATATTGTGATAGCATGTCCTTGCCTGCCGGCGCCGGCGTCGGATAGTCAGCGTGTTCAGCGTGTCCAACATGCATGTGTTCTGTTTGCTTTTGGTTAAAGGAAGTATGATCATGTATCGAATGGGCTGGGCGACTTGTGGTTGAACATGGATAACACTATAAGTTGCTATCCAAGAGAATCCCACAATACCTCATGCGGAATCTTCCGCGTATCTACGCTGTAGAACTGATGTCCATAACCTTAATTTAAGATTCAAGGGTTTGCTTGCTCCACCTGCCCATCGCGCTGAGCTGTATAAACGGTCATTCTCTTACCGGTCAGTCACATATACAATGGTCTCAGGGAAGATATGCAAAAAATTATCGTTAAACAGTTTTGGGGAAAAGGTGAAGTGTTGTTTGTCTGTTTGCTAAACAGGGGACTTTAGGCATTGAGCGCACATCGGAGGCTGTTTTAATTTTTATTTTTTATGGGAGTCTTAGTTCTAGTTTTCGTAAGGGGTTCAGTGGAAGAGCAAGGCAATTTGGAAACAAGTGTGCTGATCTCCGCCCTAAATATACATATTATTTTGTTGCATTTAATATTGTTTTATGTTAATAAATGAATTATTTATTATTTACTTATTTATTTATCGGTCAAATTCTAGTTTTATTTTAATGCAGACACGACTGATCTCAACCAAATAGACTCTCATGCAGCTAAACTATTAATTTTATATATTGTATGATAAAGTCATGTGCCTGGCCACATCAGATTTTTTACTTTATCATACGCAGTATGTAAAGTATTGTAATCACGCCGAAAAAAAAAATTGAGATATTGCGGAAATAGGTACATTTTTGACCAAGGTACAAAAAAATGTCTGTGTGTGTGTCTGTGTGTGTGTGTGTGTGTGTGTGTGTGTGTGTGTGTGTGTGTGTGTGTGTGTGTGTGTGTGTGTGTGTGTGTGTGTGTGTGTGTGTGTGTGTGTGTGTGTGTGTGTGTGTGTGTGTGTGTGTGTGTGTGTGTGTGTGTGTGTGTGTGTGTGTGTGTGTGTGTGTGTGTGTGTGTGTGTGTGTGTGTGTGTGTGTGTGTGTGTGTGTGTGTGTGTGTGTGTGTGTGTGTGTGTGTGTGTGTGTGTGTGTGTGTGTGTGTGTGTGTGTGTGTGTGTGTGTGTGTGTGTGTGTGTGTGTGTGTGTGTGTGTGTGTGTGTGTGTGTGTGTGTGTGTGTGTGTGTGTGTGTGTGTGTGTGTGTGTGTGTGTGTGTGTGTGTGTGTGTGTGTGTGTGTGTGTGTGTGTGTGTGTGTGTGTGTGTGTGTGTGTGTGTGTGTGTGTGTGTGTGTGTGTGTGTGTGTGTGTGTGTGTGTGTGTGTGTGTGTGTGTGTGTGTGTGTGTGTGTGTGTGTGTGTGTGTGTGTGTGTGTGTGTGTGTGTGTGTGTGTGTGGTGTGTGTGGTGTGTGTGTGTGTGTGTGTGTGTGTGTGTGTGTGTGTGTGTGTGTGTGTGTGTGTGTGTGTGTGTGTGTGTGTGTGTGTGTGTGTGTGTGTGTGTGTGTGTGTGTGTGTGTGTGTGTGTGTGTGTGTGTGTGTGTGTGTGTGTGTGTGTGTGTGTGTGTGTGTGTGTGTGTGTGTGTGTGTGTGTGTGTGTGTGTGTGTGTGTGTGTGTGTGTGTGTGTGTGTGTGTGTGTGTGTGTGTGTGTGTGTGTGTGTGTGTGTGTGTGTGTGTGTGTGTGTGTGTGTGTGTGTGTGTGTGTGTGTGTGTGTGTGTGTGTGTGTGTGTGTGTGTGTGTGTGTGTGTGTGTGTGTGTGTGTGTGTGTGTGTGTGTGTGTGTGTGTGTGTGTGTGTGTGTGTGTGTGTGTGTGTGTGTGTGTGTGTGTGTGTGTGTGTGTGTGTGTGTGTGTGTGTGTGTGTGTGTGTGTGTGTGTGTGTGTGTGTGTGTGTGTGTGTGTGTGTGTGTGTGTGTGTGTGTGTGTGTGTGTGTGTGTGTGTGTGTGTGTGTGTGTGTGTGTGTGTGTGTGTGTGTGTGTGTGTGTGTGTGTGTGTGTGTGTGTGTGTGTGTGTGTGTGTGTGTGTGTGTGTGTGTGTGTGTGTGTGTGTGTGTGTGTGTGTGTGTGTGTGTGTGTGTGTGTGTGTGTGTGTGTGTGTGTGTGTGTGTGTGTGTGTGTGTGTGTGTGTGTGTGTGTGTGTGTGTGTGTGTGTGTGTGTGTGTGTGTGTGTGTGTGTGTGTGTGTGTGTGTGTGTGTGTGTGTGTGTGTGTGTGTGTGTGTGTGTGTGTGTGTGTGTGTGTGTGTGTGTGTGTGTGTGTGTGTGTTTGTGGCGACGATTCCGGAGAAACTACTAACGGTATCGCGACGAAAGGTCATATTTAGAAGTTTTATGTTTTATGACGTTGCCGCTCTAGTGCGGCAAAGTTCAAAATACAAATTTCAAATAAAATGAGATCACCAATTTGATTGTTTGTTGATAAGAAATATCAACCCGCCTTTATATCTAATTCTAAAAACGATCAATTGAGAAAATTGTAAATAAAGTATAGCGATGAGTGTAGTTTTATTTTAGTATTTTGTACGGATGTGACACCTACAGTCCTACAGTATCATGACAAATATAAATCTGTCAGAATTTGAATTAGCTTTTTAAACTTGTCGTTTCGTCAAAGTGGTACCAAACTAACATTTCCTATACAGAAATATAACCATTTTTTATTTATTTTTCAAATACATATTTCTCAAAAAGCAACACAATAAACGTTGATGTCACTCCTGCCGAAAACTAGATAGCGCGACTTGCTCAAACGCGACGGCGACGCTCCGCCTTCGGTGACGCGCCGCATCACCGCTCGGCGCGCTATTCCGTACTTTCGGCACTTGTGGCAAATAACAAATAACTATTATTCTAATGACGTAGTGTAGGTAGTGTCAAATGCTGATGCTTTGACAATACCTACGATTTATCTCAATAAACTAGATTCTCCTGCAGCTAAACTATAAATTTTATATATTGTATGATAAAGTCATGTGCCTGGCCACATCAGATTTTTTGACATTAGAATTTGTTGTTAATCAGTTCTCATTCTTGGATCAAACATTGACCTACTTCTTTTGAATATGAACCATGTTATTATGAAAGCAATAATAGTGTACATGGAATGCAATTAAGACATCCAAAGAAGAATAATGTTATTTTGCAACTGGAGAAGACAAGGTATCCGCTGCCCCTTCTTAGTCCCTTTTCCATCAATAATAGAGCTGTTGGACATCTCTACGTCAGGTACATTGACGGTATAATAGCACAATCACTTATGCTGCATAGACATGTATGCGGTTATATACCCTCTAGGAGACACGTCTTACAACAAGAAACTAAAGCTAAAGAAACTAAAGATTTATCTCAATAAAATAGATTCTCATGCAGCTGAACTATTAATTTTAGATATTGTATAATTAAGTCATGTGCCTGGCCACATCAGATTTTTTAACCTTGATCATAAACGATCAGGGGGCACAAAAAGACCTATTTCCGCTAAAATCTCATTTTTTTTTCGGCACGATTACGATACTTTATCATACTGCGTATGATAAGGTAAAAATGAGTGGCATTATAAAAAGTAATTTTCTTTCTGAAATCTGTACCTACACTTTGTTTTGGTAGTCTGTATGTATTTTATTCCACAATACATTTATGGAATTTGTATTCATTCGCCCTATGGAGTAACTAAAACATTGTTAACTGTCAAACGTTATGTTATTATAACATGTAGGAGTAACGTGCGGAATTACGTTCATAAAGAAAGTGGAATGATGCATGTCGCACGATAACGACACATGTTATTGTGAAAAGTTATTTTAGAAAATAGTTTTGAATTCCGTTTGAGAAAGAAAGTAACGCAGTAGTGCAATGAGCAGAACAGAGATAGCAAACTATTTATTACGACATCTAGGTTACTCGGAAACGACCCTTCAATAGGCTTGTCAACCAAAAGCTAATCTACCTTTTATTTGAGATCAAGTGTAATTACCGCAAAATGTCGACGAGCAGCCAAGAACTGTTAAAACTACACACAAACGTCAGTAAGAATCAATGCTAAGCTTCATAAGTTCAAACAGTTTTATTACATGGCAAAACAAAACCATGAAAATGGAAATGCATGGCCATGTTGAGTGAGATCCTCTATGGGTGGTCCTACAATTGCAATGTGAGTGCAATCAATATCCCCGACTCGTCCAAGACAGTAGTACCATTTTTGGACAAACCTGAAACAAGAATGATTGATTTAACAACAATAAAGTACATTACATATGACACTTAGTATTTGCCCAGCTTGCATTGTTTGTTTCTTCACTCAGTTTGCGGAAACTTAATCCACTCCAGGTGGAAGACACTCATACATGGTATCGTAAACTTCTAAAAAAATATTGATGAATATAATTTGATCCATTTTAGGGAAAAAAATGGGACATTATAAAATGTAAACGCTAATTAGAAACATAAAACAGGAATTGCAGTAATCGTCATTTTTTAGATGAGGTTCGAATGCCACCAAATAATCAGCAATTTCTTTAGTTACGCGAAAATTCATAATGAATATTTCAGTTGGAAAAGGAAAAGTGACCGCTACACTAGGCGCGAAACGACTAATCTGTGACAAAATTCCTGATAATCAAGTTTGGGTTTTTATATGACTAGGTATATAGAATTGCACGCAAGACATCCACAAACTCATGTGCAAAATGATAGGTTTCGAGTTTGTCGTTTTAGATCAATATTGAACCGAAAAGTTAACCTGTCTCTATGCCCATTTACTATTGCAAGATTTAGTGCGTGCACAAAGACGTTTTGTTCAAATTGTAAATAAAGTTTTGCGAAACAGCGATAATTGGTGAGTATTATACATATTTTTCCAAAAGAATGGACATGACGTAAACATAAAGTCCTACGAGATCCTGTTGGGATTCTGTTTTGATAGAAAAGTTAAAGATGTCTATTTTTTAGTGTTATCAATATTTTAGCCCCCGCAGGACAGTATTGATGTTTTTTTCTGTACGTCCACAATGAATTACTCGACATTATATTTGCGCGTAAATAACATCGGGATAAGAAGACGGTAAAACTGCTTACTGAACATCTGTGCTATAGAATTTATAAGATTACCGGAAGAAGAGAATCTTTAAAAAAATGTTTTCACTGCAGAAATTTCTTTATAAATGCAAACCAAGATTGAAAAGTTGTAGGAACACAAAAACAATTTTTAAATAAATATGCATGATGGCTGGACACACAATTAATTAAGGAGGATGAAAACGAAAAACAGGTGGAAAGTACACCATATACTTCTTGTGCAGGGAGACCCCCATCTGATTTTAACGATGTATCTCTTCGCACAAAATATAGAAAAACTATATCTTTATTATCTGAAGTTTTGAGGCTTGATTCCACAGCAAAGGTTAACACTTCTGAAGCAAACGATTCTCTAACAGATTTAGTTTTTCTATATTTTGTGCGAAGAGATAGGTACATCATCAAAATCAGATGGGGGTCTCCCTGCACGAGAAGTTGATGGTGTACTTTCCAATTTTTTATTATTTCCATCCTCCTTAATAAGTTGTGTGTGAAGCCATGATGCATATTTATTTAAAAATCTCGCTTTTGTGTTCCTACAACTTTTCGTTCTTCGTTTAAATTTATAAAGAAAAATCCGCATTGAAATCGTGATTTTTTTAAGATTCTTCCATAGCACACGTTCAATAAGCAGTTCTCCCGTCTTCTTATCCCTATGTTGTTTATGCGCAAATATGATGTCGAGAAATTCACGCCCAGCCACCATATTGCGAACCTACAGAAAAAACAGCAACTATTTTAGAAAGGGTCCTGCGGGGGCTAAAATATTGATAACACTAAAAAATAGACATCTTTAGCTTTCCTATCAAACCAAAATCACACCAGGATCACGTTGGACTTTCTGTTTCGGATATGTTAAAAATAAATTCGCGCAAATATTTACCACTCTTTTGTACGTAAATTTAAATGGATTTATACCCAGATATAAGTGATTTGTTTGTAGTATGCCTTTAGAAAAATATGTATAATACTCACTAATTATCGTTGCTTCGCAAAACTTTATTTACAATTTAAACAAAACGCCTTTGTGCACGCGCTAATCTTGCGATATTAAATGCTCACAGAGACAGGTCAACTTTTTGGTTCAATATTGGCCTAAAACGACAAACTAGAAACCTACCATTTTCCCCATGAGTTCGTAGATGTCTTGCGTGCATTTCTATAATAAAAGATAAGGAGAACATTAAAGATAGAGTTCGAGCTGCTTTCAATGGGTTCTGTGCTAACTCTATCAGGAACACCACCAACAATAAATAATATGTTAAAAAGAATTTAAGCATGTTTAGCAGAAAACGGCAACGTTTTTGAATAGTTACTGAAATAGAATTAACCATTTTTTAAAATTTTCTTTACGATTTTGTTTTATTTTTAATATTGTGTTTTCTTGGAGGCTTATAATTTTATAAATACTAAATTAATTATAATGAAAAATGACCTAAAAAACTTGTTTAGTAAATTCTGATTATTTCAAATTGTTCAATTGTTGTCAAACGCAATCTAGATTTGGCAATATTTGCAATTTCTACTGTGATGTTTAAAAATCGATTTCAGTAGGTACAAGTACATTTTAGGTATAGGACATTAAACACAAAGTTGATCAAAAGTTTTCCATAGAATTGAGAAATGTATTCATATGGTAGGGTTGCCATCGAATTCAACTTTGATCTTATAATTTGAACAGCCTGTATGTAACTTTTAGAAGGCTACCGATGTGTCGATAATAGGTTACCTACACAATTACTTTGCCGGACAACTCTTTTCCAACGGTCACAGGGGATAATTTATCAGTAATTGAAAGTAACCGTGCAGATGTAATTTTTAATGAAAAAAATTAATAGGTATCTCAAAAATGCCACATCTTAGGTATAGGGAATGTAACATAAAATTGATCTAAAATTTAATGAAGATTTCATAAAAGCGATAAAATACAGGGTTTTCCATTTGAAATATAAAAGTTGACATTATTTCCGGTGTAACCTGAAGTAACCGAAAACTCAAAATATTTTGGTAGAGACGATCGTATCCAACAATATAATTCGACTAATTTTCAATCTCTCATTTCATTTGGTTCTCCATATACTTCTAATGGTAGCTCGTCGTGGGAGACCCTGTATACCTAGTCATATAAAAACCCAAACTTGATTTTCAGGAATTTTGTCCCAGATGTGAGTCGTTTCGCGCCATAGTGCGCTACTATCCCTCAACACGCCAAAGTAGGTAACCTCACCGCTAAAACTTTTGAATTACAATTGTTACTAATTTCGATCACAAAACAAGGCTGTCCCAGAGCTCCCAGATGTTATGCGTAACTGCTCACTGCACACATCATGCTGTTAGTTATGTTTGGACGTTATGTTCTGTCAGAATAACGTAAACGTTGTACTTCAGGCGTTATTTCGATAACATTTTTGTATCCGTCATAGCAATCCGGCAAAAGCATTATGTTATGAGTGTGACATAACGTCCACGGAATGCATAACGTTTTATTTACATCATAAACCTGATTGTGTATTATAAAGATGCAATTTGTATGTATTCTCAAGGACCCGAAGGAAATGTGATGGGAGAAACTTTCCAGACAATTACTGGCGCGCAAGCTTCGTGTGTTATATCTAAATTGATTTATAATTCTTGCGAAGAGTGTGACTTGATTGATCGTCGAAACTTCTAGTCGCCCGCTTTTGTTGACCTTGCCCTAATATAATTACCGGCTATGATATATTGTATTTTAGAAATAAAAGGAGAATAATAATCCATCTCTATAAGTTATTTGGTAGATTACGGTTAAGTGAAGACGGTGTTTTTATGGTCAATGTAATGCAATTGACGAATTTAAATAAAAGCGAATAAAAAGATTTCGTTCAAATGGCTACCACTAACAAATTGTATATTTAGATATGTCGACAATAGATTAAAGTCTTTATACGCTCATATAAATGATAAATAACCATTTATATTAAAGCTTCGATACATAATATGTGAACTGTTCTTTTGTCACACTGCACAATACCGTGGCGCCACTGTTTGCAAAGTTTCGATTTTCCTGATCTAATTAGTCAAATACCGACAGTGAATAAGGGCTGGGAGCAAATAACATGTTAGTATAACAAATTTATTCCGGGTCACACATTTCTGACTTTAAAGCTTAATTGAATATTCAACAATAACGTATGCTATAAATTACAATGTTCGGTATAAGTTCGGAACTAAGAGTTAATTTAATGCTAACTCAAACTTGGTCGACGACCACCGCATCTTGTGCAATCTAGAAAGGTAATATTCAACATTGGATATTACGTCCGATAGTTTATAACTATTCATTATAAATATGTGATTTTCTATATCTATCACAACCTTTACATCAAAATTGATTCAATATTTGTAAAACTATCACTGTCACTTACCCAAAGATGAATTTACCTGCCTTCAGCGTATTTTGTCGTGATACGTTCCCGCCATTTAGTGTTAGGTATGTCGTGTGATTGAACAAACCTAGAGTAAATATCGATAACTGATATTAAAATTAAAGTTAATAAATGAAACAAATGTTTTGTGTTTTCAATAAAAATGCTGTGTTCTAATTATTTTTTTGTAATTTGCAATTAGTCTTGCAAATTACAATTATATACCTAACAGGAGTTCCGGAGTAACGATTATTAGTAGTATCTATCATGATATTTACACATAATGCTTTTCACTACCTCCTATATGTTAAGCACACAAACAAGTGTCGCGTTATTGCCTGCGTAGGCACAGCCACAGCGGGGACATCAAATATCCATTTGCTGTTGAATTTAATGACGGCGCCATTATTGCGCAATTAATTTTTAATTAATGGCACGATACCGACCAAAATCAAATAATTTCGAGTGCTATTTAACGTTACATAACTGATGGTTGTTCATCACTCCCTGATTTTAATATTTGTGTTAGATTAACACTGTGATGAACACCTTTGCCAAATATGTTATGTGGTTTTGACACATTGTATATGTTTAGTTTTAACATAAAATATTTACATGAACATAATAATTCAAACAGCGATGCATACAGTGATTTCATGGGATTTCATTTTACAAATTGCTCATATCAACACAGTAAGCTAGAGTCAGTAACAGGAACGATCGCTTGTATGTGAAAATTGCATTATAATTATAATAATTATAACAAACTGTCTAAAATTCATAAAAATTTGACCAGTAGTTTTATATTTACCAGTAGACACCACCAGATCAATTTATACAGTGTGCCATACATGTAACAATCTAATATTGTTTTTGTTTTTATCCGATGTTAATGTTAATGTTAATGTTAATGTTTTTTCAAGTGATTTACACACTATAAATTCTAAAATACCTTTAACTTTCTAAAATATACTTTGATTTGGCTGCGTACGTAAAAAACGGCGGGCAGTATTACCCCAGCGCGGTGCTTGGTGGTATTTGGGTTAATAACTATAAATGTTTTTACGGGCGCACCTTACCGCTTCCACCGCAATATGGCCTGAGAAATATGGACAAAAAAGTTATGAAACTCCTGTGCTGTTGGCACATTTTCAATAAAAGGCTTTTTTCGAGGAGTGTTATGCCTGATAATTATCAAGTCAAGTTCTGTATGGAAGATTATAATCTTCCATAAAGAACTTGACTTGCAGTCGCTGTGGTTGATGTAGCTACCATGAGCTGTTTTTTGCCTCGACTAGCTTAGACCTGTACATCCCTCTAAAAGCCCACAAATAATTTGCCTAAAAGATACCCGCATATTTATGATTTAGAACATTTTTCGCACGCATTTGTTCTCTGATTTCATATAGTTCACCAATGAACCAATCTACCAGCAGTTTATTTCTAAATATAATTTTTGTTTTTATGAGAAAACAGGTATCAATAGTTGCAGAAATTATATTCAAAAATTTAGCAGTGCATAAGTCAATGTGTATTGACTTATCACGAGTGAAAGACCAATTTGCAGCCTCCAAGGTGTTGTGTACTACCAATAGCCAAGTCAGTCAGTCATCTTTTCACCAGATGTTGTTTGGGGTAGACACTGATCTCGGCTATCAAACCAGGATGGTCTGATGATAATGAATCATCCTTACAAATGTTGTTAAGAAAAACAGAATCCGACATAAAAATATTGTCGAAATAAACATTTTTTTCGTGTATTTTGCTTGTTGATTGGAATCATTTAAAAATTTTAAATTAAAAAAAAATTAATACCTACTTTAGAGCTCTCAGGAAAGTATATTACCATAACGTCTATATACAGGCCACCATCAACAGATGTATATGAATTCAATAGAAATTTAAAAGTTTACTTGGAACAAATACAAAATCAGAAATGTGATTATCATATATTGGTGGGCGATATAAATATCGATATATTGCCAGAGAAAGATTTTGCACATGAATCCAGAATGATTTATACGAGATGGGTTTTGAATCATATATAAATTAATTTACAAGAGTTACTAGATCTAGTGAGAGTTGTTTGGATCATGTGTTCATTAAGTATGGTTCAGCTGATGCACGAGTCATTTCTGCTATACTAAGATTATCGTTAACAGACCATTATTACGATATTACGATATCAAGTATTGGGAATGTTAAGAGGGAGAGTTATCAAACTCATAATAATTAATTGCGAAGCCATGTTCAAATAGAACTGACTATAACAAATTAGCCACCCATATTGCGGGTAAAACTTGGGCCGATCTGTATGAAACAGATGACTGTGAACAGGTTGATTGATAAGATACAAACTTACATACGACTATCAACAACAAAAGTAACATCTAAACATAAAGTAAAGCGTAAAGACGGGATTACCAATGGCATAATCAACTGCATAGCAATGGGAGATAGATTGTACCGACAAAGGCTTCAAGGTCAAGATAATGTCGAATTAATAGAAAGATACCGGGCCTATAGAAACAAGCTAAGTAATTTAAAAGGTGTCAAAGAAGGTCACATTCGGTTACATATAGAAAAATTTGGTGATAGCCCTAAGGGAATTTGGAAGGCAGTAAATAGCATTGTCAACAGAAAGGTATAAAATAAAGAAATCAACAAAATCAAAGGCGCGGAGAAAATGGTAATATCGGACCCCAAGGAGATTGCCGATACGTTTAATTTATATTATTCAGAAATAGGCCAAAAAATGGCAAATAAGATTAAAACTACAAATAGAAATTTCAAAAATACAAAAATGAAAAACACTATCTTCCTTGTGCCAGCAACCGAACAAGAAATAAAGCAATATATATTATCACTAAAAGATAATAAGTCACCCGGTTTTGATGACATAAAATCCGAAGCTTTAAAACCGATGACTGAATACATATCTGGACCAGTGGCATTCCTAATAAATAAAATTCTATCTGTAGGTATTTATCGCCCAGCTTTCAAGATAGGCGTTACAAAACCTTTATTTAAATCTGGAAGTACTTTAGAGGTTCAAAACTGCCGACTTACTACATTAACGTCAAATTCATCAAAAATAGTGGAAAAGGCATCGAAGAGCAGGATCAGCACATTTGCACTGAATTTCCACTTATTATCAAAAAAACAATTTGGATTCAAAGAAAAGACGTGTATACAAGATACTATTGCAATGTTAACAAACAATATTTACAGACCTGTGGATAGCCGGAGACCAGCCCTTTGTGTGTTTATAGATCTTGCAAAGACGTTTGACACTATTAGTCACTCAAGGATCATGGAAAAGTTGTGGGATCTGGGCTTCAGTGGAGTTGCTTATAACCTTCTAAAGAGTTACATTGATGATAAAGTGCAACAAGTGAGAATAGGGAGTACTGTTAGTGATCCAAAATATGTAAGATTTGATTTGCCATAAGGCACAGTTTTGGTACCTGTTCTATTTACTTTGTATTTGAACCCTCAACTTTGTTGCCCCTGAGTGGCGAAGTAGTGTCATTTGCCGATGACACAGCCGGCTTTTTTGAATCGGACACCTGCCAAAGTGTAGAAACATTGGCTAGTACTGACCTACGAGTGATAAAGGAGTGGTTTGATACTAACCTTCTAACAATGAATGAAGAGAAAACAAAATATCTACCATTCACTTCTTACCAAAATCATCTACCAGATCTTGAAGATATTACTATCCGTGGATCAGACCTCAGGATAGAGATGACGGACAATGTGAAATATTTGGGCGTATATGTCGACAACCACCTAACGTGGAAAACTCAGATCGAAACAACCGTAAAAAAATTGAGATCAATTATGTATACTTTCAAACAAATAAAAAAATGTCCTACATTTGAGAGAACTTAAAAAGGTGTATTTTGGTCTGATAGAGTATGTCCTTTCCTACACAATACTAGCATGGGGAGGAGTCAATAAAGCAACTTTGAAACCACTTGAACAAATATATAAAAGATTCCTAAAAATAATGTATTGGAAGGATTATTATTATCCAACTTACCAACTGTATCAGGAATCTGATGCTTTAAACATCAGGCAACTATATTGTGAAAATATTTGTATTTATCAATACAAACATGAAAAAATAAATATAAATCACGGCTATGATATTAGTGCAAAAAAAGAGAACAAATTGGTAGTCCCAAGAGCGAACAAAGCAATTGGTACTAAAAACTTTATTTACCTGGCACCTACAATATCCTCCCTGCATGTATTGCGAATAGTCATAGTTTAAATAAATTTAAGACCGAAGTTAGAAGGTGGATACTTGCATACGAATATAAAGAACTTGAAAATTTTATACCGGTTTAGTGAATTAGGTTAGAGAGAAATGTAAATATGTTGAAAGAAAAAAAAATAAATAAAAAAAGGAGAAATATATGTTTTTATATAGGTATACTTTTAGGAATTATATTTGTAAATTGCCTATGTGATATTGTGTAGATGTTGAAATGTGATAGAAGAGTATTTGCGGAAACAGCTATGTGCACCCACACATAATTTTTAAACCAGGTGGGGATTACTGAATGTTTTCGATTTGGCTATTGTTTGATTATGTGTATATATGAGAAATATTGTACGTTTTGATGTTCATTAGTGTTACAGTGTGTCTTCCTTATTATACTACTACTGCTATATTATAATTGTTTTGTGATTTATTGGTCAATAAACATAATTATTATATATATTATTATTCCAAACGCCTTAAAAGTGTTGGTCAAGAGTGTCGAGCTCGCATCATGGGTATTAAAGTGGACATTAAAATCACCACAAATAATTTTTTTAGTGCTATTGTGAAGGTAGCGGTTTAGTAAACACGTTAATATATTAAGAAAAGTTTCAAAATTACCTGTAGGTGACCTATAAATGGAAATGATTATGAGCCCTTTATACCTTATTCCCGCAACCTTAATATCCAACTCCACCGAGAGTTCCTCCAAGTTCAACTTTTCAAAGTGAATTTCAGCTCTAGCAAAGATACATACGCAACCGTGCCTTTTCCCAGATCTACAAAAAAAATGCAAGTTCATACTGTGGAAGATAAACATTCAACAATTCATCAGACCGCCGCCAGTGCCCATTGACACAATTAAAGTCAACATTAGATTTTTACGTAAAAAGTGCAAGTTGGTTAAGTTTATTTGTAATGCATTGGATATTAATAAGAAATATTTTTAGGTTGTTGTGGTTCGAACTGGAGTCCTCCAGAAAAAAAAAAAAAACGATGGACGCATACTCCTATGGGCCACATTTCACGGTTTCTTGCAAACTCCAACTGGTCCCGTGGCACGAACACCCTGAAGGATGAGTACTCAGGGTGTTAGGATGGTAGCTTTTGGCATTCTATTGTTTCGATCTTATTACTTGTCATATGGAGTTCTAGTTCTTCTTGGGTAGTTTTTATCTAGGCGCGTAATGTGGAGATAGCCAGTTTTGGCTACTGCTTTTAGAATCGAGTTTTGAGCCGACCCTCGTACCACTTTTCCTTGATTACGTTTTTTCTTATCCGACAATGTTGTGAATTCCTTTTCAGCTTCGGTATTTGGAGACTGTTTTATGTTTATACGAGGATTAATAACCTCATGGCTTTTTGTGTTTGGCTTCGCAATATCTGAATATTTTGCGGATACTAGTTGCTGGCTTCCTTTGTACTTTATGGTTTCCATTATTTGACGCCAGAATTCGTGCGATGACAGTACATATCGACATTGCACTTATAGCTGGCAGCTGAACTGTTCGCAGCAGTTTTCAGTAACTAACAGTACACCACACTAAAACAACATTAATGCCCACTTCTTTTTCCAAGATAATGGGGTTTTCTGCCTTTACCTTGAGATTTCGACAGATGTTTTCATTAGTTAGGTCAATCACACTTCATCACCCATTGTTGATGCTATTGTGTTTATTAATGTTGTCTTCGTTACATAGGTTCTTTGGTTGTGTTGTCGGTACCACATTGTAAACATTCGCTCATGGAGCAGGGACAGTAGTTCGGGGACGGAGAACATTTTTATTGAAAATGTCTGGCAATGGGCAATGGGATTTGAACCCGGAAGTATATCCGTAGTAGTCAACACCCTTACCCATACTAGTTATTAGCTTATAGGTAAGAGTATGATACTACAATGTTCTACTAAAACTTTACACATAACACATAATACTTTTAATCGTAAGTTTATAATAAACTTTGTTATTAACTCAATTTATCTCTCTTTCACGTCTCATATACCAACAACCGACCGACGGTTAATCTCCTTACATAAAAAGTCAAATTCTTCCTCTTGCCCTAATGACTCTCATCCATCATTTCGTTTAATTTTCTTTTATTCCGCTCCCGGTTCTCCTTATTTAACAAAGTGCCATCGCACGTACACGATACAGCAGAGTTGATTGCCGACGGTTGTTAGAAGGCATCGATTTTCATCGCAATTACATCCAACCAACATCAATCAAATTCGAAACATTTGATGCCGTACTTTGCATAAGTAACACATGCATGCCCAGTCATCGCTTTATCGTTTTCAAATTCCTAATTCACGTAAGCTTAATTGCTACGAGTGCATGAATAAGGTGAGTGCCTGTAATAATTAATGTGTATGCATAATAATAATTAATAATAATAATAATAATAATAATAATAATAACAATAATAATAGCCATTATTTCCAGTTATAAAATGAAAATACATTCGATTCAACAATTAATCATTCACAATAAATAAATAAGCTCCAAAAATAAATATCAGTGTCAATGCCCCGCTCAAAAAAGATTCTTGTAGTTTATCGCTAAAGTGTAAATTAACAATATGTAAGGGTCGATTTTTATGGTGGTGTAATATAAACACGTTTCACTGTAATACACAAGAAACAAAAGTTTAAGTTACTACACACACTAACGTAACCAAACTCTGTTACCAAATGAATGAAATAATAAACTAACAATTCTCTAGTGTCAACTACATCTACAGGTGAGTAGCGCAAACAACAATAACATTATAGAACCCATTAAACATTAAAGACAGTATACTTTCTTAGCGAATGTGCATACACTATGACAAACAATACAAATTAGTATTCATTCATAACTGGTGCGCGCTTTGGGCAACGCCAGCCCGGAGTCGTTGAGACCTATGACATCCCATTTTATTTTGTCCAAGCGTGCTCCAATTCCAAAATCCGGTCGTTATCTTTCAATGTGCTGTGTTTTAAAGAACATATATAAATCTTTGACTGAGGGGGTTTGGTCGTTTGCTCCCTCGGTGACCGGCCGTTATAGGGGCATTTTAAACTTAGATTTGTTTTCTGTCTTTCTGACTTTAATTTCCCTTGCTGTGTTTGTTAACGTACATACTTTATACCTACTTAATGTTATATCGCTCGCATCATGCTCCTTGTACAATGCCTTTGTATTTATATGTATGTGTGATGGGCATTATTTAGTCGACTAACTGATTGATGAATAACGACTAATCTTCCAAATGTTAGTCATGACTAATGACTAATTAGTTAGTCATTAGTCTTGATTTATGCGATTGACGATTGATTTAGTCGTACTCTAGACTGATGATTGATTTATTCGTTAGTCATGATTGATTGAATGTGACCTGGAATGAGAATAAAGAAACCGGTCTAACCGCCAAAATCCAGTAATTGAGAAACTAGCGTGCAAAGTTTACACTGCCAAGGCCCCATGATCTCAAATCTGACTTAAAATTCTCAACATTTTGAAATGATATTTTACGTATTTGCCAATGCCCAATCGAGTTGAAATTTTGCATGTGGGCACATTTACGGTGACAATGCATGAGTAAGTGAAACAATATCGAAAAATTTTATAAAATTTTGAAAAAGTTTCAAAATTTGGAAAATTTGTCTAATCGAGTAGAAATTTTGTATGTGGACAGATTTCCGATGACAATGCATGAATAAAAAAAGAAATTTCGGAAAATTTACCAAAATTTTTAAAAAATTTGTCCGATCGAGTTGAAATTTTGTATGTGGACAGATTTCCAGTGACAATGCATGAATAAATAAAGAAATATCGGCAAATTTACCAAAATTTTTAAAAAAATTTTGAAATTTGGCAAATTTGTCGTATCGCGTTAATATTTTTTAAGTGGACAGATTTCCAGTGACAGTGCATGAATAAATAAAAAAAATTTGAAAAGTTCACCAAAATTTTGAAACCATTTGGAAATTTGGAAAAATTTTCCAAACGAGTTCAAAATTTTGCAAATTTGGACAATTTGTCGAATCGAGTTGAAATTTTGTATGTGGACAGATTTCCAGTGACAATGCATGAATAAATAAAGAAATATCGGCAAATTTACCATAATTTTTAAAACAATTTTGAAATTTGGAAAATTTGTCGTATCGCGTCAATATTTTTTAAGTGGACAGATTTCCAGTGACAGTGCATGAATAAATAAAAAAATTTTGAAAAATTCACCAAAATTTTGAAACCATTTGGAAATTTGGAAAAATTTTCCAAACGAGTTCAAAATTTTGGAAATTTGGAAAATTTGTCGAATCGAGTTGAAATTTTGTATGTGGACAGATTTCCGGTAACAATGCATAAATCAAGATAAAATCGGAAAATCTCCAAAAATTTTTAACATTTTGCAAAATTTTGAAAATTTGTCGAATTGAGTTTGTACGTGGGCATGTTTCCAGTGGAATAACACAAATCAATTAAAAAAATGGAAATTCACCAAAAATTTAGACAAATTTTCAAAATTTGCCCGCAACGACTTGAAATTTTGCATGTGGACGATGGCAACGCATAAATCAGTAAAAATAAATGTATGTACCATTCTTCAAAAATATTTCTTTTAAAAACTAATTGCCTGTAGTGTGAAGATTGAAACCGTACCATATTCGCAATAACAGGACGTTTCAATCCACAGTTATGTTGCTTTGTGTTAGTAGCTAATGAATTTTTATTCCTTTGGTCAAAAGGGACAGCAGAGATTTTATTGCATCGAATACAGGGTGTTTTTTTGCATACAGGGTGCAATTTTGAAACATCGTTTTTCGCCATTTGTGCAATCGCACCTAAAAACAAAATTACTACTAATATAACCATAAACCCTGTAATATACTACTAACATAGCCATAAACCCTGTACTGTTATGTTAACTAGCGTGAAAATTTGTTGACTTCTGAAAGTGTTGAACATGTGATTATGATTTATCAGCTCACACGCAAAAACCAAATATGCAAAATACAAGCTGATAAGCATATTTAGATTCGGATTTTTATTCAGAGCAAAGATCTATCAAAAATATCTCCAAATAACCCATCCCAGAAGTCCCAACTCCAAATAACATATTACTCAACTGATTCATGTTACCTCATTTTTGAATTGTGTCTCCAGAAAAATAACACATTTTAAATCATTTAACAATGACAGTTGGTTGTTTTTTTGCATTGAATACAAATTCGCTCTTAATCGTTACACATCAAGTAAAGTGTTAGCGTTTCTGTTTGTTTTTGTATCTGAGCGCACATAACAGTATATAAACCATCTGTGCAAAATTTTGTCAAGTGAACAAATTTGCACAAGAGTCCCCCTACAACTAAGTACACTGTGTATGGTTTACTTCGAAGTATAACTGAAGTTTCTAGGTCTCCCGGTTCGTTCGCTGTACGTTTGCAAAAATGGCAAAACATACAATATCTAGACCGAGTTCCGCGGTCTGCGTCAATGATATATTGATTTCCGGGTGGAAACCGCGTTGAGGACTTTGAAGTAGCCAACGTTTCGCGCTCTGTTGCAAGAGGCATCTTCAGGACAATAAGGACTAAGTATCAAACCAAATAAATATCATCTTCTTAGCAGACAAGTTAATGTTCATTATGAGAAGGCATTACTTACGACGATTTAATCGCTGGAATGTCAGGGATCGTTCGAAACCAAAAGGAGATCAAAATGAATCCTGGCAAAAAGAAAAGTCAATCCCAAAGAGAATTTAGATGTCGTCATCCCGTGTGCCGAGAGTAAGGACAGCTTGGAGTCAAGAATTGCTGTCTTAGGAATAGAAGAGGATTTTCTTAATTAAAATCAACTATGTAGGAGGGCAAGCATCCCAGAAAATCCCGAAATGCCAAAGGGTGAAATTACCACGCCAGCTCTATAACCAGGTGACTACGTTTTAGTAGATTATCAAGGACATCGGTACCCTGAATAATTGACTTTTAATATCGGCGGTGCAGGAGACGCCTCTGTCTCTTGTATGATCAGAAAAGGGGAAAACTGGCGTTGGCCAAGCGTGCCAGCTGACCGTCAATTTGAAGAGATAAATGATACACTTTAAGTCATTTACTGTTTATTTTTCATTTGTCAGAAAGAAAACTTGAAAACTTATACATTAATACAAAATTTATACAACAATTAACATAAAAAAGTACAGGACTTCATAGCATCGAGCTATTGGGGTAAGATTTATCCAAGCGTAATATTCCATCTGTTTTATAAGAGAAAGAGTGCTGGCACAAAGTATAACCCCACAACCGTGGTGTGACATTGTGCAAAAAAAATCGCCACTCCCTGTGATACGATCCACATATTATTTTCTAGTATGATTGTGAAGTAGAGTTATTCACCAACGGTGAGTAAAAATTTAAGGCATTCATGACAAAAAATAAATGTGTTTCCTTAAAAAACCTCAGAAAATGGCACAAATGGCACAAGTCATCCCACTTTAAGATAATATTGTGTATGCAACTCGAACGCAAAAATGTGGAAAAACGCTTTAGCCAATATCAATACAATAACTATAATAAGTTTTTGTAATAAATAACAAAACATAACAACAAAAACGAAAACGGACACGGTAATGAAATAATAAGAAACGGTAAAATAACGAAATGTAAAGTAAATAGTATCATTTCCATTTATGAAAGTAAATTTAAATTTGCTCGTAAAATAATCCTTTGTTCAAATTTTTCGTCAGATAATCTGTTACTTTTGGGTAAATTTGTCATCGTAGCATAGCTAAATAATCTTTCTACTGGAGCCGAAGATGGTAGTGGCGTGTTAAATTTAATAAAAACCGCTTTTATTGCCTCGTAAGTATCTAGCATAGGCAACATATTTCGTCGATCATTAAAAAAATTAGCTATTTGTACTTCAGCTTCAGAAATTTTACTAAAATTTATAACGTCTTCTTCTCCAAAATCGAAAAAATTAGTCGGGCAGTTTTCAGTAATATTACTTTCGTTCGCATGCTTTCGTGGTATTTCAGCAGAAACACAATCTTTGAATGCAGTTACCACTTTGTCGTTGCACTCTCGAGATACACAAGCTAGCCATCTATTCTTAAACTCTGGGTGTGAAACTGCTGCTATTGCTGCATTCATGGACGTTTCAGAAGAAAAAGTAAAAAAATCTGAGAATCGTCTGTTCACATTTTCCAACAGCTTTTGTACAATTGGCTTACAGTAACACAAATCAATTGCGTTCAGTTTTTCTAACTTTCGTCTTACAGTTACTAATGTTGGTAACACGATTCCATAGTACGCAAATGTTTCTCCTTGTAGAATGTCCAATGCTTCCGCAATAGGTTTAGTGCATTGTAAATGTTCATCGATATATATAAATTCATCATCTGAGATCATGCTACGAACTTTTAATGCTTGAAAAAGTAATGCACACTTTGATCTAATAGATAATATTTTTCTCAGAGCATCGTACAGTGAATTCCACCGTGTTTCCACTGGGCGCGGAAGTGTAAAACCTAAAATATTCTGAACAATTTCTGCCGACTTTGGTCGAGCTACCGCTTTCCATAATACGTTACACTTTGTTATTATTTGCGTATGCATCTTCAGTATATTTTGTGAACTTTTTATTGATTTCATCAGATCTGACGAGGCAATTAAATTTAAGGTGTGTGCACAGCATCGTATATGTTTTGGTAGCACTGGTAGTTGTGGTATGGCAATATTGTATATCGAATCAACTTCATCATCATCATCATCTGTAGCGTTCAGAGTATCCATGTCTTCATTTAACATATCTAGTTCACAGATGTCTATACTAGTTTCTTTAACGCCATATTCTTTAAATGCTTTCACAAAATTTGATCCATTGTCCGTTACCGTTGCACTAATTCTTGTGTGGTCAATATTATATTCCGTGTGAATTTGTGACAATAATTCCGCAATATTGTCTGCAGTATGAGAATTACGAAATCGTCTGCATGCAAGTGCTGCAGACCTTCGCTTCAAATTATTATCAATCCAGTGGACTGTTACACCTAGAAACGATCTTGTCTTTCCTGACCATATATCAGCCGTTGTACATACATACATAATTTCACTTAATACTCCATTCACTCTTGTTTTTGTATCTGTGTACATATTATCTAGTTTTCTCCCTAACGTTCTACGGCTAATTGTCCGAAGTCCAATATCTGCAATGTTTAATTGTTCGAAAAGAGCAGTAAAATACGGATCATCCACAACTTGTAAGGGAACCATAGCATGTATTACGAACTTTGCGATGTTTGTTTCAAATTGTTCTTGGGTGAGATGTTCGCTAGCTTTACGTTTCGTACATTTGAGTATTGTCGATGGTGCCCGTTTCTCTGTAATCCTTTTTTGTACAGCATAGTTTTTATACTCATTTAAAAGCATGACCCCATGCTTCCTTTTCAGGTGACTCAAATAATTTGACGACGATGACGCGTTACCCCGAATTTCTACTATGTTCGGTTCACATTTAATACATGTTGCTACAGTAGTTTGACTCGTACATTTGTGGGGCACCAATTTGAAAAAATGCCCGTCTACAATGCTCGTACTACTACATTTCGCATTTTCAATTATATGCGTGTCATCGGAGCTAATTAAGTTAACTTCAGTACTGCTCCTACTGCTACTACCGCTTTGGGTTTGTGAATCCTAATAAATAATTGTTCAGAGTGTTTATAGTTTAATTATTAGATAATAAATATAGTTACCATGTAGAGATTTTTTTAATATTACTCTTATAAAATTGATAGAAGAACAACTTTTTACAAGTGACGATGTGAAATGTTACGTATCCGTGTTTGTATTGCGATTTTGACAGTCGCAAGGCACACTCGGCCGATAACAGCGATGACGACACGGCCCGCCAGCGGCGCGGCCGTACGATTGGTTACCGCCTGGCGCTTACCGACTACCTACGATGATTCACGAGACCTAAGTTAGTCATCAGGTTAGTCATAACTGTTATTCATGATTGACAAAATTAATCGACTAATTTTTACTTTTTATTCACCGACTAATATTAAAATATGACTAAATTAGTCATGACTAAATTAATCATAACTAATTTAGTTGTGAATATTTTAGTCGTCAGTATTAGTTAGATTGAAAATTTAGTCGACTAATGCCCAACACTGGACTGCCGCTAGCGTCTCCAATTGCTATGTATTGTATCCGTGCGTGGTATTACTTGTTGAAGGCTTAGTTCCATTATTTTGTGTTGCCTTTGATACCTCTGAACTTTTTGGTGTTGGTAACGAGTTTATCTTAACTCGGTGAAGGAACTGCATGACATCGTTTGAAGTCCCCTTTTTCACATTTTTCTCTGTCACCAGCAAGCTATTCTTTTTATGTTTGCTGTATCCTTTCTCCACTTTGATCTTTGACTTTCGTTGTCCTCTTCCACTGTGAGGCTTCTCTTCTTACTTGATGGTTGTAGGCTTCTGATCTCTTCCGGATTCAGTTCCTTGTGGTCCACAGACAGTTTGTCGTACTTTGGCACAGCATGGTGTCCCTCTTCTCTGCGTTGTTTCATTATTCGCACCAGTGCTTTCCACGAAAGCACTGGTATAATAATTACTCAGTTATAAGTTTTCAAATTAATTATACACCATTGCATCCATCAGTATTTGCTTCTAGTTTAAGTCATTGCCATCTATTACACAGTGCAACAAAAAATTTCCTCTCGGGAAATTTTAGCTAATAATGATTCTTTATGACCCCCTGAACGCTTCCACAAAGGCGTTTTTCTAGGTTAGCTCGAATAAGCGAGATATTTACAAATTTATTTTTAATTTTGTTTGTAATTTTAGTTCATTCAAATGGTGTTTTTTTTTCTATCGTTCTATATGTTTTTTGGGGAGCTGAATCCGAATTTCAACTTCGCTAGTTCCCACGGATATGGCTTCACAACGAAAATTGCAAAAAGCTCAAAATTTTCCACTTTATTCTGTTTATTGTCAAAATGTCGTAGACGTAAACGTAGACGTCTATATACAAAAGTACTATACAAAGTACTATACTAAATTAGCTATAAAACGCACCCCCAAGTGTATTTTTTGGTTGAATGGTTTCGCAGCTCGAGCGCGCTGAAAGAAGACCAAATTTGCCTACATTATGTGATGTGCGTGTAATTACATTCTGATAAAACTACATTAAATTCTCTACAAATTGCATAACTTAATCAGTTATTTTGGCCAAACTGTGTAGCCGCTAGAGCCCGTTGAAATTTTACGTCACATTTCGCGATACCGCGATAACAAGAGACCTTCACCAGAAATTCAGTAGAGACCTATATTATTACTATTTAGTTATTAACTCTATATTTGCTCTTTTTAATTACTACTTAATGTATAATGTAATTTTTAATTTTTTTATAAACACGGGCTCTTAACTTTGCGGCTTTGTTTAGCTTAATATAACATAATGTATCAACCCAATCTCGCGGCTACACGGTCTGGATAAAAATAAGCGATTACAATGTGCAATTTGTAGGGAAATTAATATAATTTGAGCACAATCGGCCAAACCGTTCAACTAAAAATGCATTTCAGGAGTGCTCTTCTAGAAAATTTAATTGATTTTATTTTTGTATGGTGTGGTCTACCACAAAAAGTGCTTACTTTAATCACTTTTTCGCAAAAAAACTGAAAATCGGTCGAAATTTTTTGTTATTTTGCGATTTTCGTTGGAAAGCCGCATCCGTGGGAAGTAGCAAAGTTGATATTCGGATTCAACCTCCCAAAAAACATATAGAATGAGAGATTAAAAAAATCTATATTTTTTCCTGGAACAGGCACACTCTGAAACGATTTGACTGGACTATTTTGCCATAATATACAGAGTGTTTTCTTATCCGCTTATTCGAGCTAACCTAGAAAAACGCTTTGAGGGATGTCTTCAGGGGGTCATATAGAATCATTAACATTTCCCGGGAGGAAGAAAGTTGATCAAAATTGGTCGCACAGTGTTATTTTTGTTTAGATAAATTAGAAATAACGCTTCTGTTATTCATACGCTTCATTCCAGTTAATAGTGATAGCCGTCGGAAGTATGTAATTGTGAGACAGTCATCGCTACTAAACGTCTCACAGGTTGTACAAATGGAAATCTGCTTAAGTTTTCATCTGCATAATATGAGTCGCACGACACACAAATTTATCCTGGTACGGCACACGATACACAAACTATTTTTTTTTCACGTCGCTTCTGGATATTGAGTTTCCAAACAATGACAAGGAATGTTGCCCAGCCTGTATAATGTGCATTATCTGAAAAAAGGTTATAGAGCATTATCTCTAATACGACACTAAAGTCACGACTGTGATGACGATTAAATTTTTACTTTATCATACGCAGTATGATGAAGTATTGTAATCGTGCCGAAAAAAAAATTGAGATTTTAGCGGAAATAGGTCTTTATGGGTCCCCTGAACATTTTTGACCAAGGTACAAAAAAATGTCTGTGTGTGTGTGTGTGTGTATGTATGTCTGTGTGTAAACGATTTTTGTGGCGACGATTCCGGAGAAACTACTAAAGGTATCGGAACGAAAGAAGTTTTGTTAGCAAACTTAGAGCTGAAAAGCTTTTGGTTGAAAAGGGTCCAAAGGAACTGGTAGTTTATTCTAACCCTTTTTGAAGGATTTTTCAAATGAGCCGCCATTTCTGTAATTTCGACAAAATAGGTAATTAATATATTAAAGTAGAGGAAATTTTGAATAATTTATGCCTATGACATTTTTTGGTAAAATTAATAGTTTAGCTTCAAGAGCAAATTCTATTTGATCGAGATCGGTCGCATCTGCCAGGATTTTGACAAATATTTTGTTGTGTTGTCACATTCGAAAACAGCTGATCTCATCAGAGGTTGGAGAACCACTATTGAACGTTGCCGCTGTAGTGCGGCAAATTATAAAATACAAATTTCAAATAAAATATCACCAATTTCGTTGTTTCTTGATAAGAAATATCAACCCGTCTTTATATCTAATTCTAAAAACGATAAATTGAGAAAATTATAAATAAAGTATAGCGATGAGTGTAGTTCTATTTTAGTATGTTGGTAGGAATGTGTCATGAACAAATATTAATCTGTCAGAATTTGAATTACCTTTTTAAGGTGCGTTTTCATTAGTGATAATGGCAGTGGTAGCAGACGCCGTTGTAGTATTTCCAATAGAAAATTGCTAGTGACTCATGTTTATGTACATGCAAACTAATATGTGTCATTATCACGATATGTAAGAAATACTATAATTTCGTATTCTACCACCGCCATTAGCTACCATTACCTACCAATCGAAACGCACCTTTAAACTTGACGTTTCGTCAAAGTGGTACCATTTACTATACAGATATCATTTATTTTTTTTTTTTAAATACGTATTTCTTAAAAAGCAACACAATAAACGTTGATGGCGCTCCTGCCAAAAACTAGATAGCGCGACAGGCTCACATGCGACGGCGACACTCCGCCTTCGGTGACGCGCCGCATCACCGCTCGTCGCGCTATTCCGTACTTTCGGCATTTGTGACATAAATAACTATTATTCTAATGACGTAGTGTAGGTAGTGTCAAATGCTGATGCTTTGACAATACCTACGATTTATCTCAATAGAATAGATTCTCATGCAGCTAAACTATTAATTTTATATATTGTATGATAAAGTCATGTGCCTGGCCACATCAGATTTTTTAGTCTTTGAGAACATTTTATTTCCTCCAATTGCAATCGCGACGTGTAAATAAGGTCACTAGGGTAGAACTTGTAACGAAAGGGCGTTAGCGTCGGTTTGTAGGCACAGGCGGTTACGCGTAATATTGTGTTAGGGGTGCTAATGCCCATGCCCTCTGGGGAAATCGCGTGTGGATTTCATTCTACAGCGTGCCGCACCGCACAACGGCGTTTCGAACCGTTTAGTTCGGCTTGCGTTCAACAGAGGCTACTGGTCTCTGTTAATTCAGAACTTTATGACGTCTCCACCGGGCGGCAATATAATGCAGTGCAGTTCACCTGAGAAGATGCGTCGCTACGAGTTTCGCATTCGGCTTTGTATCATGGACACTTATCGGAAGATGTGCAACGCGCGCAATTCGCTGCATGAAAAGTTAAACACGCACCCTCGCTAGTACCCAACTAGTAATTACTTCTTCATTTACTTTGATATATGCTTATTAATTATATGTGTGCCGAGGCGTACAACACCATACTTCCCGCTGCAATTAGACGCGATAATCATTTGTTAACCACGTCCTTTCTACCTTCAACTCGTCCCCACACACCGTCGTGCATCCAGTAATTAATACCCGTTATGATACCAGCAGGTGTTGATTGAGTTTGGGGTAACAACAATCTTTTATTGTATATAAGATGGTAGGTACTAACCAACAATAAGCACAAATAAGCATGCGATATGACACACGAGAAAGCGTGCCCTTGTGCACGTTCAAATTGTACACGCCAGCTGTTCATAAGGGTTTAATGTTGACCGTTTACGATCCCATATTTGCAGCAAACCATATTTTTTTCCACCTCGATTCTCGTTTGTTCATGCAGATAATGTGGTGATTTATTTGTCGCCGATAGCAAAAAGAACTTGGAGAGTTATGGTATAAGGCTGTGCTGTATTCCTCATGGGAGTAGGTTACTTTCTGTGCCCTTCGACGCAATATAACAGCTCAGAGCTATATTGAGGAAGTATTTCAATTCTATGTTATAATATTTTTTCAACGACTGTACTCACGTCTTCTTCAGCATGATAGCACCCGCCACTAAATTGTAAGAACGTCTTTAATCGTATTGCCAGAATATCTCTCTTTATCTGTCGAACATGTGTATGGCATTATCTTAGACCAGGCAATAGAAATTTTTGCGTGACAAAAATACTAGCAGGAACCCGACGGTCCCAGGTGACGTGGAACAGTCCGTAGATGTATTGCGATATGTTTCCTACTCGCAAATATCATGTCTTAATTTGTTATGAACAAAAAACCTCACAAAATAGTTTTTTTTTTGTTTTTCGATTATAAAAGCTGAACCGATCGAGCAATCTTGATGCTTTCAACAGACGAATTGTAGAGAATGAAAAGGCGAAATTAATCCTGCACGGGCTCGATTGAATTAATATTAACGGAGGAAACTTTGAAAGACCGGAAATATCTGCGTTTCTTAAAAAATTCATAACTCCGCCATTTTCAAAGTTGCAGCGGCAGCTTTTTGCGTGAAAGTTGCGATTGATGGGTAGTTTGATTGTGTACAACCCAGGCGGTTTCCGATGATTAGTTTTGCACAATTGCGATTGGAATATTTTTATGCCATATGTTTCGGCGAGCCTGGATGCGTCAGAGGTGGTCCGATTTGAATTTTTTACTTATTTCGAAAGTAGAAGTATTCTGCTACAAAACGTCTGTTCTGATTTTGCGTTAAAATAGTGCGAAATAGGTGTAAAATTCTTGCAAACATGACCGAAAACTGCAGCGCGCTACGACGCGGTCGACTAGTGAGGGCAGGCGGCTGACGCGTAGAAGCTCGGAGCGCGCTTGTATTACTATAGATACGCGCTTCCCCGACCTTTTTGTGGCGTGCAGCAGTTTTCGGTTATGTTTGCAAGCATTTTTCACCAATTTCGCAACATTTGAACGCAAAATCAGAATAGACGTTTTGTAGCACAATACGTAAGAAAATTAAAATGGGACCACCTCCAACGCATCCAAGCTCGCCGAAACATATTGCATAAAAATATTCAAATCGCAATTGTACAAAAACTGCTCATTGCCTGGGTTGCCAGCACTCAAAGTACCCATCAATCGTTACTTTCACGCGAAAAGCCTCCATTACAGCTTTGAAAATGGCGGGGTAGCGAATTTTTGAAAAAACGCCGATTTATCCGTTTTTTTCGATTTTCCCCCGCTAATATTAATTCAATCGACTCCGCGTATAGTTCATACACGGTTTATACATATGGTTCGTCGTTTCATTCTCTACAATTCGTCTGTTGAAAGCATCAAGATTGCTTTATCGGTTCAGTTTTTACAAGCGAAAAACGAAAAAAAAAAACACGATTTTTTGATGTTTTTCGTTTATAACAAATTAAGAAATGATATTTGCGAGTGGGAAACACACCACAATACATCTACGGACTGTTCCGCATAACCTGGGACCGTCGGCTTCCTGCTAGTATTTTTGTCACGAAGTCAGTCATATTCTGCTCTATTGCCTGGTCTATCTGTAGGAGATTGCACTAACAAATGAGTAGAACCGATAAATTACTAAAAGTAATTTATATGCTGTGCTGGTTATCAGATAGGGTTGAATACAGTTATTTACTTACTTTAACTTCCTACGTATGTCTGCATTGCAATAAAATCATACTTACTGGGCATATACATTTTCTTGTGACTCAGTGTATTTATAATTCCATGTACAGGGTCTCCCATAAAGAGTACAGCAACCTGATAGGAATTGTAGGGGAAACCTAAACAAGCATTTGTTGCTAATAAAGTTATGTCCGGAAAAGAGCCGTTGAGTAACTACGCTGAATAAAAAGAAATAGACTGAAAAATATATTTCTTGCACATTCCAAAAATAGCACCTTTTTTTAAATTTGATTCTTTTTTGGACCGGCTCTTTTCCTGACATGACTTTATTGATAAAACAATGCTTATTTAGGTGACCCCCAAAACCCCTTTGTCGGTCGCAATATTTATGGGACTCCTGTAGATCAGAACCAGAGATCGAAGTGGTCATAACTATGCCCAATAGGCAGCTCTCAACGCTAAACAAATACCTCAAATGCTTCTGGTTTGAAAGTTACTACTTCTTTAATTGTGTTACATTGCAAACCAGCATTCCCATAGACCTTTTTTTTTGTTTTGCCGACATTGCATTGTAGTCATTATTTCGTGCAGTAGTGAGTTGAGTGATACCAGAAAATAATTATTAAACTAACTGCCCTCGGCAGTATTCCAGCGTGGGACATTATACGTATAAGCAAAACCGATATCATTGACCAGACACTATTATCAGGACTATGCTCATAATAGGTCCTGGAAATATTAATTAATAGATTCATGACAAACCTGAAGAATAATAGTACGAAGACACTCAGAAGTGTCATCGTAGCATCGCTGAAGATAAAAAATGGTGGTGTGATTTTCATGGATACATTCCCAGGAACATGTTCCATGGCAAGCCTTTGGAGCCGGCACCAAGACGTTCGATACATATACGGTTTTCACTAAACACTTTTTGCAGGGGGATAACGGATGTTTTGTTAATGTGTTGTTTTAAATTGGGCGACTTTTATTGATAAGAATCTGTATATGAACTCTCTTGCTAATCCAATTAGCTCCGAAAACTTAGGGGTTGAGGGCTAATGGCCCTGAGGGGACTAATGAAGCGATTGTCGGGAAGGAAAGTCGAGGATATTGCCACCCAAAGAGTGCCTTTTCGAGATTCCCACCCGGATATTAAGGCAGCATTATTGTATTCTGAACGATTCTTAACCTCGCAATTACATTACACTAAATCTTTCTTGCCGTTGTGTGGGCATTGGTTTTCGTGGAAGCGAGATAACTGTAATCAATATAGTTACGTTCTTCATTAACTTCACTTTACAAACAAGGACAATATCCACTCAATGGATCGCTTTCATGGCGCATGATAGGCGAATTACAAGTTACAACACATATGTCCATTTTAATATCAATTTTATAGTACCTACCTATTTGGTATATGTCTGCATATCTAATGTTAGTTACTTCAAGGAGCTTCAAGGAACAATTACGCTCCACTTTTATTTTAATATAAAGGGTATATTACATAACCTACGTCATACAGTTCATTGCATAACATGTAGGTACTAAAGAAATTGTATTAAGAAACCGTCTGTGGTCTGTTGTATATATTCTGTGTTTACATATCACCTAGTTACATAGTTACTTGTTTATGTTAATAAAAGAGAATGTAATATCGAGGTATTGTAGATAGAGACCTTTCCTTTATAATAAACTGGACCCGAGGATAATGGATATTGGAGATTAGAATATTGGTAGAAGCACAGTATTTAAAAATAAAGTGGGATTGGTTAGAAGCATCAAAAATTTCATCCCAGGAAATGATTTTGTATCATACTTAAAAAGAGTACAGCACTTGTTCATCGTTAAAAGAAAGTGCCTATGTTTATTGCTTTATATGGAGCTGATTGTTATGGCATTTTAAAATCTTTGGTTAGTCCAGCAGACTCTGCAACTAAAATATTTGAAAAGCTAACTGGAGTTCTACAAATACATTTTGCGCCGAAAAGAAATGTGATTTCGGAAAGCTTAACATTTTACAAACGAGGCCAAAAACAAGAAGATAGGACTGCAGAATATATTGTACAGCTGATCAGCATTGCGATTTTGGATCATTTTTGCCAAACACATTACGAGATAGATTGGTATGTGGCACGAGCAACACCCAAATTCACCTAATTTGTTAACAAAAGCTGATTTACTATTTGACAGTGCAACATATGAATTTAGAAATATCAGAATTGGAAAGCAAGAATATCAAGGCAAAATCAAGTTATGGTGTTAAAACTTAAACACAACAACCCATATAACAATTATGCCGCACACATGCGATTGCACGATGTGCAAACAACGCATCTAATCACAGCCAGACTTTAATAAAGTTGTTGTTCATAATGAGCGGTGTGACAATGATTGTAGATTTTCTACACACATCTCTCGAGTTACATATACAAGGTATCTGGGTTTACTGTTCGACCGTTTTCTCCGTTGGGGTTTTCATATTGAGTCCGTGTGGGCAAACATGCTTTTTAGTGAAGAAATTGGGCAAGATCATTCCTGGCGTTCCAATTAAAACTTCTTGCTTAGCTCAATCTATACTAAGCTACGGCATTTCGGCATGGGACTTTCTGCTGGCATATACATACTTTAATACAAATTTCCGCTCCAAAAAATAATTATAAAGTCACTATATAAGAAACCACTGATGTACTCTACTGACCTACTATTCCGTGAGTTAACGTACAAAACCCCTGAATAAATGAGCATTTCATCCCACGATCACTACACCAGGAATGGGTTTAGGTGTGTCTTTATAGGGCAACCAAGGCTACAGCAAGGAGATGCTTCTTTGATGTGCCACCTACGCTTACCAATAAGTTTATGGGGTACTTATATGAGCAGTGTGTGTGTGCCAGTAACCTACAGCTTTTTTCTCTGTCTTGGCGTTTTGTCCAGTTCCAGGTCCACTATTTTGCTCACTCCCTGAGTCTACTTGATGACCTAGTATAACAACCTTTTAATTTAAACTTTTTCTCGTGTTTGTACTTCTCCATTTTAGGTAATTCAACTAAACACCCAATGAGGAATGTTATTTTGCTTTCATTTTGCCAGTGCGAGTTTATTATTTATAGATTTAATTTTCTTTTTTCCTGATGCTTTCGCCATTGCAATTGAGCTCGATAATTTGTGTTTTTATTCGAATGCCACGTTCAATTGACTTTTCTGTTAAGTGGCTTATTACTCATTTCTTTATTTCTGATTGTTATCATTGCCATTGTTATTGTTGTTATTACTTATTATTATTATCAGTGTGTACCTTATGTTGCATAGCAAATATTTATTTTCTTCTGAATAAAGATTACTTTACTTTACTTTATAATAATCGATTTCGTGGCTCTTGTCCCCATCTTCGCATCATATCTACTAAATATATTAATTAGCCTAAACAATTTGATGTATGTAGGGTGATCTTACAGTCTAATTAAAATACTGAACTAAAATTATGTAATTGGGTACGATGTACTCGTTTAAACATTATTGCTGGCTGCGGGGTTGTTATTGTACTTTCCTAGCAGGAAGCAAAAGCTGTGGAAGGTATATTTCTGATTAGGATATCGTCGAAATCGACTGGTAAACCTATTCTTATGTGTATCACTATAGGTTACAGTAGTCGCCACCTGCAGAAGTGAGGTTAGATTGCGAGTACCTAGAATATATAAATTTAAGAATAAACTATGTGAAAATAGCGACAACACCATACGAACCTACGGTCAACACACAATTGCGAACATTCACAAGATACAAGATACAGATTATACTGGGAATACCAAAAGAGATTATTTATTAATTAAGATTATATAATTATTATGATATAGTATACAAAAATCATCACAAATGAAGCACTCAGATGCGTTGTCACGATTACCTACAAATGGTGGTACAAATATTAGTTCTTTCAAAGTAAGTTTATCTAACTCTGATTTCGAACTCAATCAAGAACGAATGACAATTAAAGAAACAGAGGAAGTCATACATTATTTAAGTAAGGTATGGTCAGTTAGAAATAATAGTGAACCTAGTAACTACTACAGATTGCGTAATTCTTTGGCAATAGATGAGTGGTAATTTTTTAATGTTTAGGCAATCTTGTAGTTATTCCACAAGTATTAAGAGAAGACGTGTTAAACTTACTGCATAAAAGGCATCCTGGAGTAACTCGAATGATAAAACTAGCAAGACGTTATGTTTAGCGGGAGAACATTGACAAAGATATTGAAATGTTATACAGGAATGTGCAGTTGCCAACAGACATCTAATATTTCTATAAAGCAACTTCATAATTGTTGGAAAGGTTTCTTTTTGAAAGGATTCATATTGATTTATTTTATTTTGGTGCAAACGTATTTTTAATTATAAATGATACGTACACGAAACGGATTGAAGTGTTTATTTATTATTGCGTCAGCGTTAGATTTATTTCTAACGCTGACGCAATAATAAATAAATTACAAAATGTATTTACTACATTTGGGGTTCCAAAAATTATGGTGAGCAACTCTGTAAACTAAATAGTATTAAGCTAATTGACTTCCGCCTTACTATCTGCAATCACATGGTTCTTTTGAAAGAGCGGCACAAACAGTAGCAAACGTATAAGAATTTGTCAGTCAAAGATAAATTTATTTAATTCTGATAGGAATACCCCAACAGCGACATCTGGAAAATTTCCATCAGAATTAATGTTTACATTTTTGCCGCAAAAAGAATTGGATAAATTAAAACTAAAAAAACTGTTAGTTTTAATTTGAACAAACACAAAACTATTACTTACACACCTAGCGAAAATACAAGAAGTCCTAACAAGTTTCTTCATAAACAACAGCATAGTTTTCAATTTGAAAAGGGAGAGCATCCAATGCCGTTTTTCTGAGGTGGCGATTTTTATTGTTTACGGACTTCGAATTGTATAGATTAGGCCAGTTTCTGTATTCTTCAACTAAAACCACCACTTCGGCACGGGTCCACGCCGTCATAATGCAGCTGTAATAAATTCTCACAGAACAACGATTCTTTCTCGGCAATGTGCACAATACGAGCGTGCCGCCCCGCCCGCCCCCGCCGCCCATCTTACGCCGCCCCCGCCGCCCGGATTACGCCGCCACCGCCCTGCTTACGCCGCCACCGCCCTGCTTACGCCGCCCGGTTTACGCCGCCACCGCCCTGCTTACGCCGCCACCGCCGCCCCCGCCACGCGGTTTACGCCGCCACCGCCCTGCTTACGCCGACACCGTCGCCTCCGCCGCCAGGCTTACGCCGCCCCCGCCGCCCGGCTTACGCCGCTCCCCCCACCCGGCTTACGCCGCCCCCGCCGCCCAGCTATTACTGTTTTGAGCGTTTTGAGGTTAACTGCGCGGGCAGATCAATATAATTGTAAATTGTACGAAATGCGCAAATTATCGCGCACAATCTCGCGGTGAATAGAGCAAGTGTGGTATTTTTCTCACAAAAAGTTTCGCTATTATTTTCGTTATAAAATAGTGGTTTTACACGTCCGATTTTCATCGACAAAACTTTTGGCTATTATTTTCGCTATTATTTTCGTTATAATTCTCGGTAGTGTAAAACAGCTCTAACACGGTATTTTTACTTTTGGTGTTTGACAATAAAGTACTATATTATAAATAAAAGTATGAACATTGTAACAACTTGCCCCAATCTTCCCTACATTAGGTTGTCCGTTACCTAAACTAGAATTGCGCAAATAAGCATGACCCAAAGAGTTACACACTCATTCATGCAATTAGTATGGATTGGCATTTTTACTTTATCATACGCAGTATGGTAAAGTATTGTAATCGTGCCGGAAAAAATGAGATTTTAGCGGAAATATGTCCGTATGGGTACCCTGAATATATTTGACCAAGGTACAAAATAATGTCGTGTGTGTGTAGCTGCATGAGCAAATTCTATTTCATCGCGATCGGTCGTATAGCATTAAAACTAGTAGCCAGGATATGTCAGACATTTTGATTCTAGTGACAGTAGGTAGTGTCAAATGCTAATATTTTGACAATACCTACTGCCAATATAAGCAAAATATCTGTCAAATCCTGGCTAACTCGTTTTATTTTAACGCAGACACGGTCAATCTCGATCAAAAGGAATTTCATGCAATTAAAAACTAATAATTTTATATATAGTATAATAAAGTCATGTGCCTGATCACATCAGATTTTTTGTCTCGTTTTGATAATCTTCCTCATTTTAGTCATAAGTAGTAACTAAATAAGTTAGTCAGGACTAACGTCACTAAAGGCCCAAACCTGAAAACCCGGTAAATAGATTCGTTGTGTAGCGATTTTGTAGATACTAACAGAAATCTGAGGCTCTATTATAATGTAGCATCACCTTCATGCAATATCGAATTGAAATATATCACATTGACCACAGCATGCTGGAAATTATTAATAATAGCCGGTTCATGTGATAAATTCTTCACTTTAACCTCGCCACTTGGTTATTATTAATAATAACCGGTAATTATTAATAATAACCTATTTATCACTATGACCGTAACATATATACTGCTCATTGTTAGAGTTCCAACCTCAAAACTGTAAATTCGATTTGGAGTGTAGCGTGCACGATTGCCAATCTATAATTCTTTTATTTTAAAAATTATATTATTGATACAAGGTATTGCAGCTTACCCGGGTCATCTATTTTATCGCACTAATAACACATCTTAAACTTCTCAACCGCTGAAAACTCAAACAGGGCGACGCTTTTGTAAATACAATCAGCTGATCCGGCGATTCAATCTTGCCCCCGGTAAGTGATGTACTCAGAATAGCATGTTCTATCTATATATATATATATATAGAAAGGTTGCTTCTTCGTATGACGGAATTGCCCGACAAACTTCCTTTCTCCTTGTATATATATATATATTGGAAGGTTATAGAGTTCTATAGGGGTTTCTTATCGAAACCTATACGCTATAGATCTATAACGTTATAGAATCTTAAGAGTGAAAACATAGAATCGACCCAGTAGTTAGTTCGAAATCGAAAGAAACAGTTTAAACACACTAACTTAATTTTTTGTTTGTTACATTTAATTATATAGTTTATTGTTATTATTATTATAGGTATTAGTGTTGCGTTTTTGTTTGATAAACAAATACGTGTATGAATTGACCAAATTAAGATATTGAATGGTATTATATTTCAATGCAGTTTGGAAATTACCGTTTGGAAACTTTCAGGCAGCGCGCTCGTAGACAACCTTCGGTTAACACGGAATTCTTGTTGCCCAAGGTTCTTTACTTATTCCATACGTGTCAGGAATTGGAACGCCACGAGTCCCAATGTGTGGGCGAAAATTCAGAAAGGATAAGTTCGGATTTCAAAAGCTTCGAGCCCTAGTTCGTATTATATGTACATGTACATGCTGCGAAACAAGAAAGTTACATTTTCTGCGCTCCCACTCCGGACTCGAAATTAGAGAAATAAAACGTCAATTGAAGTGTTCTAGCTACGTTTCCCCAATTTCCCATTCGAAATATGCAAAATTGGGTACGTTTCACTGGGCCATGAGCAGAATACTGAACCGTTCCATATATTTCCATATTACCGTAGTTGGGGTAACGAAAAATAATGAGGACTGGACTTCTCAGGAGTCTAGTGAAATATTATTATTTATTTATTTACTATATCCGCATATTCATATCTAGTTCTATTTAATTAGTTTATTTGGTATAACTAGTATTTTCCCTTAAAGATTAAACAATTTAAATAAATATTATTAATAATTTATTATTTTAAATATAAAGATTTAGAGGCGTGGTTCCTATGTTCCACAACCCGAAGTATATCCCTCTGTAATATTGGATAGACACGCCGCGCCAGTAATAGATGTAGTGATCGGAATAATGAAGATGCAATAATTGTAAAAGCAAACTGATTGTGCAAATAATAGACATAATTGTCGATAAGTTATTGCTACTATTATCGATTCTAGATATATCTCGAGATAATCGATTATTTCTTTGCATAAGGTAGTAGTAATAATAAAATTAGTAGCAGTAATATTAGTTATTATTATTAATATTATTACAAATATTTAAGTAATACATAATGAAAGAGGACATATCCGAGTACTGAGTGATACTCATTTCTTTTTATTCGATTGATGCCCGACTCTTCCTCGTAACCTGAGGCGTGTAAAGTTGCATTCACAATGCAAGTTACCCTGAGCCATAGCGTAACGTGAACGAGTAGATTTGTCTGCAGATTGGCCTCAGAGCGTGGCCCAATTTCGTGCCACGTTTTCATTCTGACCATAGAATGTCCACTCTGGGCTACAGCATCAGCTGATTTCACAAACACCGGTTAAGATTCCACTTTTGTAATCTAACATTTATTGCCGTGACCACAATATTTTTAACGTGTGAGCATTGGCAACGCTAATGTTATGATATTATAATAAAATTAAAAAGTATATGGATTATTTTCAAGGTTGGCACGAAAACGTACGTTGGCAACGAACCCTATTTCCTGCATAGAGCATATTATGTCCAATGTCTGGTCCAATGTCATTATTGCCCAAGGTCAGCTAGCAACCAGCGAAACCGGTGTATATAAAGATGGTTAACTTTATATCTAATCACTATTATAGATTTTCAGGTCACAATAAAAGCTAAGGTTTCAGTGATTCAGTGACTTTTATGCTACCTAGAAAATACATAGAAGCAATCACAACATTCAAAACAGTAACCATACTAATATATATATATATATATATATATATATATATATATATATATATATATATATATATATATATATATATATCTACAAGGAGTCACTGTCGTCCGTTACTAATAAGGTTGCTTCTCTAATGGGAATTCGACGGGCCATACCGAAACGGCCATACCACCATCCTACCAGGATGGTGGTATGGCCGTTTCGGTTACCTGCAGTTTTATCCATCGCCTTCAGCAGCAGTGTAGCGTAACAAAATTGAAAGAGGAGTGCTATTTAGAATAAGCTATATCAATTTGGCCGGAAAATGCAAGCGAAGGAATGATAGTTGTGAAGATTGGATGTCTATTTTATAATTTAACCTCACATACCATTGCCCTGAAGAAGGCGGTAAAATAAATACGCCGAAAGCTTGGCTTAATGATTGAAGAGTATTAGTATTATTAAGTCTCCCGTCGAATTCCCATTAGAGAAGCAACCTTATATATATATATATATATATCTATATATATATATATATATATATATATATATATATATATATATATATATTAGTGTTACTCCATAATGTATTTATTTTTGTTCATTATGCTTCTTTACATCATTATGTCATATAATTGATATTTCTTTAATGGTATCATCACATAATGTGCTATTGAACCGTTGTAAAATTGCTTCTGTAAATAATGCATTGCCTTGATGTGGCTAACGTGATTTTGGCTATTTGCTCTAATTGCTGCTATAGCCAGCATTTCCACAAAGTCACCAAATCATCTAGTGGGCCCTTTCTTTTAGCTGTATGTTCGTAGATGTATATTAATTATAAAATTTTCAGAGAAATGGATAATACAATTTTTTTTCCATATGATGCAGACTTTCCTGGACACACTGTATATTCATACAATTCTTAGAAAAAATACCATTTTCCTGCAATTTAAAAAATATGTTTAAACGTTGCGTCTATGTGAGCTGTTTTTGAATGCAAGCTGTAAGCACAAATTTTCACACAACTAGATATTTAAAATAACTGCCATGTTGAAAGTAAATAAATTAAGAATTGTTGGGGTATTGTTTTTAATTATAAAAAATTTTTATTAACAAAATATAAAAACTGCAATACTAAAACGACAACATTTATTATGATTGTAGCGTTGAAATAAAAAACGTTCTTCCTTGTAGATATATAATATCTACAAGGAAGAACGTTTTTTATTTCAACGCTACAATCACCAACGTTCTTCCTTGTAGATATATAATATCTACAAGGAAGAACGTTTTTTATTTCAACGCTACAATCACCCCACCTTGTATCGCCTCACGGAATCCTTCTACACTATTTATTATGATGTTTTGATCTTATGAATTGCTGTAATTTCCCTTGGTACTATGTCAGCACCTATATAGAATTGTGTGAATGTTGTTATAGCTCTTCTAATAATCCTGCAATCAAGGATCTTCATCAGGCTAATTTGTTATTGCGAGCTTAAAGAATTGGGCCAGTTGGGCATTTTTTTGTGGTATGTGTGTCAATAAGGACAATTTTGTATACAGTTGAAACTTTGAATTTAGAAAAAAACCGTTTCGATACACCCTAATGTTTAATATTGCTGTTTAAAATTTTAGCGGAAGTGACCTTATTCCTTTACATCAAGTTAAGAGCAAATTTAATAAAAAGTTGCTTGTGAACTTTTCGGTGAAGGATGGGGGAACAATTTCCATTCAGGTGATTGCTAATAACGAAATTGAATTCGCTCTCCGAAGACTTTCGATAATGGTTCATCAGTCATCCAATGAAACATGTCCACTGAGCACAATAAGCTGATTGGTGATCTATCTAAATTTCACACGGGACTACTTTTGCACGCACCTTTTGTTATTCTGTCGGACCGGGATGGGAAACAGTTTTGACTTTGTAAATTTTAATATTGATCTCATTATTCAAGTCAAATTATATGTTACGATTTTTAAAACGTTAATGCTTTTTCTCTTTTCATCAACATTGAGGAACATGTCGGAGAAGTAGCGAATGACGCTTGAATAAGACATGAACTGTCGCACTGATAATCCACTAAACAAAAGAATTAAAATAGAACGCCACCCTATGCCAATATGGTAAGAATTAACCTCTCAATTAACTTATATAGGAAAATGGTCATTAAATATTCTCTATAGCGGAGAACAGCAAAGAAGCTAACGGTATAGATATAATACCAACTACAACAGCGGATTCGGTCGCGTTGATTTGCGATTTGATATGTTTAGAAGAAACTACTCTAACCTGTATTTCCTCCCTCTCCATTTTCCTCCTCTGCTTCAGATGCTGTTTTTATGTACAATCAAATCATGTCTGCTTATCCTTCTTTTTTCCAGATCTCATTTAAGCTGTGTTGAACTAGATTCCACTTTCTTGGGAAATTCTCTTACTGTATTCATCATTCATATTAGTTAATCCTCGAGATGTGTTAGTTCCACTGCCTTCATCTTTCTCTACATTGTTCACGTTACATTATTCGCTGATTTGTATGTGATTGTTCTGACTGTGCTATTATGGATCTCAATACTTTTATTTGCGGTATCTTTAATGCTTGTTATTCAGTTATCGGTTTTGGTTTCGATGGCATCAGTCTATTTCGTTTTGGTGACTGTGATCACTTCTGCTCCCAGATAGTTTAATGGCATTGTTTGCTATATGATTTTATGGTCGACTTAGTTTGTATTTAACCGGTTCTAGGGAGATTGTTAGACATTTTGTTGTTTTACGGACATGGCTATATCATGGACTTTATAATGTTAGCAACAGAATATTAGTAATAATAACTGGAAATGTTTACCGACATACTTTGTCAAATCAATATTATAGGTTAATAATATGGTGCCATACAGGAGGGATGTAAATGAATAATAATAAACTAATCTGGTTGTAGTTGGTTGTACAAACAATAGACGAAGCATTACAAACAATATCAAGCAACAACACATCACAACAGTACAACGATCGATTTCAAACTGAAGACACCGATGGTCAACGCAAGGTTATTTTTCCGTTTTTCACTTTGATAGGTACATTGGACAATCCGCAAATATCACAAATAGCGCTTGTCACTTAGAGGACGTTGTCAATGCCTTGACAATGTCGCTAAGCAGTGTAGCAAAATAATATCGGAATAAAAAATCCAGAGCCGTGATTGGTTCTAAAGCAGTGAGGAATGAAATATTTCTCACGCCTCGCGGGGTATAAGGAGTCAGGAATGAAATATTTGCCAGGTGTGTGGAGAATGGTTAGTATTACTTATCATAAATTGCCATGATAATTAATGCATTCATCAATAGGAGTAGAAAATAGTATACTATTCTATGAGCAAGCAAGGTAAGCAATTTCTCACGAGAACGAAGTTCTCGTTCGAGTGAGAAATTGCCATTAAGGCGGATTTTCCTAGGAGCATGTTTTTACGCAGCGTACAACGCATTTCATGTCGACAGCTTACTACGCCGCGCGTTTGGGCTTGCCAAACGTGGCGCATCAGCTATTCAGGTGGTCTACTTATAGTTTGGTCAAGGGATCTTTGCGTGTTGTCAAAAGTGACAGTCGTCTGAGAAGACGTGGTACGTTACGTTGTACGCTGCGTAAAAAACCTGCTCCTAGGAAAACCCGCCTTTACTTGCGAATGGAATACTATACTTTTTCTACGACCATACAACGAAATTTTATAAATTAATTTTTGTGCATATAGGGACGGCTGTATGTCACTATGACGGTTTACAGGATTTTGACAGATTACAATTGTTTGGTGCGCTTGTCAGTTAGAGACGTTGTCAATGCCTTGACAATGTCGCTAAGCAGTGTATCAAAACAATATGGAAATAAAAAATCCAGGGACCCAATTCTCGTCATCTTTTTGAAGCGAATGCGTAACTTTTCGAATGGAGTAGGGATATCACCGGTTGCCCTCTGGTTCGTATCTAGGTTGTTGCTAAGAACAATATTGCGCGCGCCACGCCCATACTATTCAATCAAACGTATGGGAACGTATGCGCGTGGCGCGTGTGTTATTGTTCTTTGCAACAAGCAAACTTGCTCGTAGATACGGGCAACCGGTAATATCCCTACTCCATTCGAAAAGCATTAGCCACAGAAAGATGACGAGAATTGGGTCCCTGAGATGTGATTGGTTCTCAAGCCGTGAGGAATGAAATATTTCTCACGTCTCGTGGGGTATGAGGAGCGAGGAATGAAATCCATGTGTGTGGGGAATAGTTAGTATTACTTATCATAAATTGCCATGATAATGAATCCATTCCTCAATAGGAGTAGAAAAAAATAATTTTTCTACTTTGCGTTCGTTATAAAGTCATAACGAAACCGCTTACGGTGTCGTTATGAAAACACTAGATCACAAACTTTTGGTAACTTTTAGTTTTCCAAGATTGATGAAATTGACGCCAAGTGTCAAATAATGCTGACATCTCAATGGCTATTGGCTCGCTTCAATCGTATTTGTGAATTTTACTACAACTACCAACTGTTGAAAACAAATATTACTCTATATTGTAAGATGATAACCGCAATTTTTGACATTTATGTAAAATTAATGTCGCAAAGTAGAAAAAATAGTATATAACACTCGTTTTAAAAGACGCATTGGCGCACTCGTTCCATTTGGCCAAAACAAGGCGTGCGGCAATTTTTGTCTTATAAAACTTGTATTATAATATACTATTTACATCCACTAAAGAAATGATTATAAAAGTTCCAATGCAAAAAATAAAAATAAAAATTAACTAACCAAATTAAAATAATGAAGTTTTCCATTCTTGCAATTAGTAATTGAATAAAATAAAGCACGTGGTCATGTATTGCAAGGATTTAATTAAGTAAGTGCAAGCTATCGATTTCGTTCATTGCGGAACATCATCAGGCTCATCTAAAAAGGAATAATTACAATTAAGATATAATAATATGGTACGCCAGGTGCTCATAGTCTAGGGGAAACTCGAAAAACGCAGAGAACAAAACTCGTGTACAACATATGCGGAGACTGTCACGGTGCATACTGAAGGTTATTATATTTTGTATGAACGCTCAAGAATTACGCACGCGTGTGGAATTCTTTTATCTCGTGACATCAAATAAAATAAATTAACTAAATATAATAAATTGACTAACCAAAGGCAATGAATCATACAATCATACAACCCAATAAATGAATCCAACACAACATATAGTAAAATGGTAAAAATTGTTTATTAAAAAATTAGCTCACTTATATCGCCTGTGTTGTCCAAAACGTTTGAGCGATTATATTCTATTTAGTAAAAATCTGTATATGTCACTTAAATTGTCAGTGTCCGACCGAATTTATAGTATTATTAGTTGTCTTTATATCGATCATTTCAAAAATAATCTCTCACGCGAGTTGTTTTTTTTTTTTTAATTAATAATAACATTAGTTTAGTTATGTCAATTAATAATCACCTTCGTTTGGTTATGTCAATTGGTGCGTGTTAGTAGGTTGAATGAAAATGTACTACAGTGATTATCGTTTTATTGTGTCAAACAAATCTTCAGGTCCATACTATAACAATCGCACTTTTGTAGTTGCAGTCATAACCCCACTTTTGTTTACCTGATTGTTTTCGTTTTGTTTTAGCTCTGTTTTGCGTGTTTGTGCTGTATGTAAAAAAAGGTTTGCTACACGGACATTGGTTACCGTTTTTCCGTCGTGTTGTTGCCGCAACCTGTTATGCGGGTGAGTTTGACCCAAACAATTAACAACGTTGTCTCCCACACTTTTGACTGTCTTTAGGTAAGCGAAGTTCTATGTCTGTGTACAACAATTCCTCATTACGCATTGTTCTGCAGTTCCTGAAGAAGTAGCCAACTAGCTGCCAAATATGGAACACAAATAAAAGTGTCACCCTAAAAGTGTGAATCCATAGTTCGTTAATAATTAGGGGCAAGAATAGTATACTAAAATTAACTAATAATAATATTCATCTATCAGACACAGCATCATAGCAAAACATCAATAAGTTATTCCCTAATGGCATAAGCTTAAAATATACTACACCAGTTTGTTTATAAGAGAGACATTCCAGTGTATCATTAACTTTACTCCCATCACTTGGTACTACGCTATAGATTTCGGTACAACTTCACCTTCAGGCTTCAATACTTGTGTAAAAGTCATGGACTATCCGCTATCGGAGCAAACATAACCTAAAGATAAAAGAAAATTGTATCGAATAAATCTCACATTGATGTTAGAGAACCGGAAAACTTCGTTGCAGTGTGGCAGAGAAATGAATACCCTCGGATAGAGCAACCTAGAACTAATACTGTTACGGCGTCATTTAAACTGGAACTAACGACTCCGTTCTGAGCAGCGGCTTGTCGGTGACAAGAAATTAAAGGAAACCAACGTCGAAAAACACCAAGTGAATGCAATCGCTACTAGTAGAGACCTCTGCCAACTTGCTGTGAGTGTTATTAGTTTAACAATAATGCGGTTATTAGTATTTATGGCACGTACGAAGAGGTCAGATTTCAAACGAAGCCTGCAGCTTTCAGAGCCAGCTTTGGGCTTTTTCCGAGGACGCCGATGTTTTCTTAATATCGTCTGTTGGCTGCTCTATTTATTTCTAGGGTTTCTTTAACTTTGTCTTTCGATGACAATAAATATTATGTGGACGGAAGAAACTCCAATTTATTTTTCCACGAAAACCTTAATAGTGTTTCTGGTGATTATCCTTGTACTAACGTAGATATTTCACTTACTGTATAGTACTTATGTATTGCCGTTCCCTTGGGAAAGTTGTAAAACAGTGGCAGTAGAATCAATCTTATTTATTTAAGTCACTCCGTAGATAAAGATCGCAAGGTGTAAGATCCGGAAATCTTGGTGGCCATGATACTTCTGAATACGTAGCAATTACGCTCCGTTTATGTCTTATATCAAAATAGTTCCTCACGATTCGGGTATTATGTGTAGGTGCTTCATCTTGTTGGAACCACATATATTATCGTAACGCCAACGGTATTTCGTCTATTATTTCTTCCACATCCTCAGAGAGCAATACTGCCGATATATCTCCGAAGATAAACTTTTGTTATAACAAATTGGTCCGGTTAATCGTTTGGCCAGTGGCCATACCACACCATACATTAAAACCAAACCGCACCTGATTATGGCGCGGTGCAGGATGGTGCCGATTTCTCCGGGCCCCGTAGTGCAACTTCTTTCAGTTAAAAATACCGCAGTTAGAAAAACATATGTCATCGAACCATAATTTTTTCTGGGTTTTCACCAATTTCTTTCAACAGATGGGTACAGATGGGTAGATATCACATTGTTGAACAAAACGTCTTCCATGGCACCATGCGATTTTCACCAATTCTCGAAGTGTACAACTTTCAGTCAATTCTACTATCTTATTGTAACCAAACATTATAAAACCAATATGGCGTCCATTAGAAAAACAAAAGTTTGATTGCTTCTGGCGTATCCATTGGCAAAAAAAATTAAACTGACAACCAAATTGTAGACAAAAACGTGCCTTTATAATGTCTTTTTTATGGGATCACAAATAAAGAAGTTATGATCACAATAAAAAAATACATTTTTTGTTTCTTTCAAAATAGCTTGGAAACCATTTGGAATTCAACTGTTTTCTGAACAGATTGTAAAAGAGCACGTAAATATGCACTACTTTGTCCATTTAACCGACTTTCTACCTCTAATAATAACAAAACTACCCATACAATCTAACGTCCGGTGAGACACACTGCGCGATTAATAAAATAAAAACATACTACCAGAAGCCATCGATTTACAGCAGCCTATTCATATCGAACATGAACTACATGATTCATATTTGGAGCACCACAAAACAGACGAATATAAACAAACTCGAACGTCAACAGAGAAAGGAATTGATAACACTATACTGCCTACATCCACGAACACCGACATCTGACATATACACCAGAACAAATGAACTGACATTACCGCAATTGATAATTCAAAACAAACTCCTGTTCATACATAAAATAAACCATAACCTAGTCAAAACCAGAATGAAACTAAAAACGGTACACGAAATACACAAATACATGACAAGAAGTGTAAACCACATCCGACCCGAAAGCAGCAAAACCACTATATACGCTCGCACTATACAACTAGACGTAATACGAACCTACAACAAATTACCAGAAGATGTCCCAAACCTACAACAGAAAACATTCAACCTGAAAGTAAGAGGTTTGCTAAAGACAAACAGAATAAAATAATAATTCCATGACAGCTCACTGACTGACTGACAAACTAACCCACGGAACGGAACCCTCAACACCAATAGTCCGAGATGAGTGAGTCAACTACAATCCCGAGACTAAGATAGAGGAGGAAGCAATGCTGCACATGTGAAGAGGGTGCATGTGTGTACACTGTACTGTATATGTATATACTGTATTGTGCGCACGTTTGTCTCTCATGTCCTGGGCCAAATTCGATGTTACTATAGGAGATCCCGGTAACTATAAGAAATATCTAAAATGAGTAAGGTTGTTGTGTCGTCCTTTTTTGAGAGAAACTCAATGGTGAAAACCAAAATTAGCTATCGTCTTTTGTTTTCGAGTTATAACACAAAACTTCGATTTTTCGCTATTTTGATACTTGTCGATATCTTTGTTGTTTGTTAAATCAGACGAATGATATTTCCACGTTCTTCAGGCACTTTTTCAATTATAATGCAGTGGAATTTACAGATTTGAAATATCTCTAATAGTTTTGTAGATATAGCATAACGTTGTTTTTCAAATGGAAACCATAGCTTGCTATGACTGAAATAAATTGAGCATTTTTTCCTCTTTTCAACAATATATAACATGCTGGTCCAAAATATTCCAAAAGTAACGTTTTATTGAATAACATGAAATTAGTATAATATATCAGAGAAATTATAATTATTGTCTTAGAGATTTCTTTGAGTAGGCGTATGTCACTACTAGTTTGACACTACTAATCAGTGAAATGAGTAAAATTTCATTCTTTTATTTTAATTGAAAATTACGGAATGCCGTTTGTATAGTATGAAAAATGCGCAATAATCGAATGCTTTATTCAAAGTATGGAATATGGATATCTTGGAGGGTGGGACAATTCCCACAGCACCTAGGCCTCATTAGGCTCCTTTTGCTAACCTCCGAGGGGTTCGTGTGGCCTACGCTGTGTCTGCCTCGAGCCATCCTGCGGCCTTCGTGACGGCGAGGATGTCGCTCGGCGGAACCCATCTGATAGCGGATAAATCCAGCCATCTTTCACCCAGGAAACGTTGACGTAATGTCGAAAGTGCTGGACACTCGCACAGAAAGTGTTCTGCAGTCTCTTCCTCGCTTTCGCATCCTCTGCACATATGGTCCTCTAAGATTCCAATGCGGCTAAGATGCTTTTTTAGCCTGCAGTGCCCTGTATAGATACCAGTTAGCAGTCTGAGGTTGCTTCTGGTGAGTTGAAGGTAGTACATTGTGGTCTTTGGGCAAGGGGCTCTTAGGGTTTCCCTTGCAAAGACGCACTTGGTGGTTTCGTCCCATCTGCTCCTGAAGAGAGTGTGGGATGTTCCTCTTAGTTCGTTGAGTATTGTTTTTAGGGTCGGTGGTATCGCTGGCTCAGGTCCTATATAGGGAGTCCTCGCAGCGTGTTTTGCCAAGCGATCCGCTTCCCTGTTCCCTTTACTTTTACCGTGCCCCTTTATCCAGTGGATGGATACCTTATTTGCCTGTGCTGCTTTTGTCAGGGCTACGGTGCATTGTTGTACAAGTCTGGAGGTTGGTTGAGGTCTAGACAGCGCTTGTATTGTTGCTTTGCTGTCCGTTAGGATCAGCACATTTTTGCCACTTATACCTTTTTCAGTAATAGTTTTGGCTGCGATTGTTAAGGCAATCAGCTCTGTTTGTGTTATAGTCGTGTACCGTCCTAGTGGTAGACCGATTTTCATATTCGGTGCTCGGGAGAACACTCCTGCACCAGAAGTATGTGGGTATTTTGAACGTCTGTGTATATGTGGACAGATCCTGTTTTTTCCCCCTGGGTTGGTGGTGTGAGGGATGTTGTTAAGGACCTTCTGAGGATATAGCGGGGTGGAAAGTCATCTACCTGAACTTCAAGGAGAGGTGTCCGTAAGACAGCCTCGCGCCAGAGGTGGAGACGAGCCTCGCCAACCCTGCCAGTTTCCCAGAATCCTGCCGTACGGAGCCGGAGGATGCCCGCCAAGGCCACTTCCTCCACATGAATGTCAAGGGGCGGCAGGCAGAGCATTGCCTCCATCGCGGCCGTCGGTGTGGTGTGCATGACTCCTGTTATTCACAGTTAGCGTAGAAAACTTTTTTGCCCTTTATTATTAAAATAACGAAAAACCGTGCTATTATTGGGTTGATAGAGCTTAAATAAAAGTGCCAACTAGTTAGACCTTTTCATTTATTCCTAAATAAATGAAAAGGTCTAACTAGTTGGCACTTTTATTTAAGCTCTATCAACCCAATAATAGCACGGTTTTCCGTTACTCCTGTTATGTTTAGGCATGCGGTCCTTTGTATGTGATTGAGGTCTTCTTATTCAAAGTAATAACAATAATTGCGATATAACATCCGAAACATAATTCAATCGTTATCCAGGTAGTGCACGATCGCACAAACTTGTTTTTGGGATTAAAAGAACATCTCATCAATTGATTATGATATGCCAAAAGCCGAACATTGTAATATGGAAGTGGTATGCTGAAGAAACTGTCATGTAAGTATGTAGCCGTGATCCTACAATTTCCAGTCGTCAATCTTCACTTTATGTCGGCATGTCGAGGGTATAACTGAAAGGTTAAACATTGCAGGATATATTGTTTTATACCAAGTAAAATAATTAGATAATTACCTGAATATAAAAATAAAAAATAAGATTACCTACTACAAACTACTTTAACCATTTTTCAAATTGATTTCCACTTTTAATGATGCATAAATTATATCTCGTCGCAATACTTCGAAGAGCGTTGTTTATAAAAATATTTGGAACGGCATTGATACATTCTTCAAAATGCTGCCTTAGGTCCTGAATGTCGTTATGTGATCTTTTATTTAATTTGTTTTTAATGTACCCCCAAAGAAAAAAAATCCGAAGCTGTAAGATCTTGTGATCGTGCTGGCCACCTCACTGGCCCGTTGTTTCCAGTCCAACGGTTTTCAAAGTTTATATTCAATAATTCCCTTACCCTTCGTATTTCGTGAGGTGGTGCACCGTCGTGCTGGAAGTATATAGTTCCCCTCTCCATTAGTGGCAAATTGTCCAAAAATTCATTCACAATATGATGATTTACAATATCGTAGTATCGGTCGCCACTAAGATGTTCCTCGTATGCTAAAATACGCTCGACAACAACTGCACAGCAAACACTAAAACCTAAACGTCCTTGGTTTTGCACGTTGACGGTACAGTGAGGATTGACATACACCAATTTAGTGCTCATTGTGCCTATTAAAAATTCCGGTACTTCGGATGTGGACTTCATCAGTCCAAATAACTTTTTAAAAAATAATTGATTCTGCTAAAGTTTTTCACGGTACCACTGGCAAAACTCCGTTCGTTGCTGAGGGTCTGTTGGTTGCAAATGATGTTTTCTTAAATCATATGGCCTAAAATTATGCTTCTTGAGGATTCTCAAAGCTCGACGTTTTGATACCCCAGATTCAGTTTCTTTTTCACTACTTGACGTTGAGGGATTTGCAACTGCGGCTGCAACTGTGTTGGTGGCAGATTCTTCAGCATTTTCAATATGGTAATGTTTGGGTCTTGGCATACTAAATGACCCGTGCTTGACGAGATTTTCTTTTAATCTCTCAAAAATAGATTTGTGAGGTTGTGTTCTTTCTGGATAACGATTGAAGTATGTTTCGGGTGCAATTTCAGCATTGTTATTACTTTGAATAAATCATTCGCATATTTTTCATATGATTCATACGGCATTTCGTAACTTTTAATTGAAATAAATATTCAAAAGAATGCAAATTCAATACTTAAGTCACTGATTAGTAGTGTCAAACCACTAGTGACATACGCCTACTCGGAGAAATCTCGAAGACAATAATTATAATTTCTCTGATATATACTAATTTCATGTTATTCAATAAAACATTACTTTTGGAATATTTTGGCCGGCATGTTATATATCGTTGAAAAGGGGGAAAAATACTCTATTTATTTTAGTCATAGCCAGCTATGGTTTCCATTTAAAAAACACATCTTTATGCTACATCTACAAAACTATTAGAGATGTTTAATTTGTATGAAGATTTTAAGTTAAATGGGCAGTAATTAGAAATATTAAACTAAAGTTGGGTAAATGTGGAGTAAGTAGCAAGAAAATATGTATAAACGTTGAACAAAACCGCACAACTCAGTTGTACATCATTACATTATAAAGGACTTTAACAATATGGTACATAAGCTCTCTTAGATCTCGTGCGTGCAGTTGAACAGTTCGACCATTACAAAGTTATCATAAAACTATAACGCAACACCGATAATCATATCATCATCGACATAAAACTATCTAAATGTATGCTCAAGATTATTTAAATATTGACCTCACGTCGACGAGAATCGTTTTCGCCTTGTCAGGTCGCAGTCTCTGAATCATAACAATTATTAAAATATTTACAAAATATTCAGAGGGTCCGTAGCCCTAAGCTACGGCGAACCGGAACCGTAAATCCAGTTTAAATATTTACATTGGAAATGCAGCATTATCTTGAATAAAATCGTCGAAACTCGATTTTAAGCGGGCGCCTCCTCGCGCAAACTCGCCGCCGGCGAAGAAAAGGTTGAATTTGAGAGAGTGGCGACCGTCGAAATAGAGTGGAGACCGATTCTGAGAGTAGAAATTGCTTTACGAGTTACAACAATCAAATTTGAACCTTTGACATGTAATTGACCGGAGGGACCCAGAGGTCGTGACCCTCCCCTAAGAGGAATTCCAACAATCATTGCGGACGGAAATCGTTTCTGACCACACAGCCGTCAATATTCACACCCTCTCCCGCTCACAGGAAAAATAAACACTGTTTTTAAGATACATACATGCAACTGCAATCTCATGTCACTAACTACAGTCTGGTGTATTATACATAATTATCGTTTACCGAGTGATGCTTGGAAAGTATGCCGTCTAAGAGTACCGATCTGCTGTTTTCAAGGAAAACAGTGTTTTCATAATAGAGTACCTCTGCCTAAGTGAAAGGACATATTGGTTGGATTCATATTGCATTTCATCTACTGTAAACCAAACGCATCTAAAAAGTAAGATCACGGGGTAAAAGCTGCCTCTTAATGCCCCCGAGGGCGTTAAGGATTCTTAACGCCCGCGCGGGCATTAACGTTGGCGATAATTTATAACGTTAATTATTGGCGATTAAGGTTATTCTGTTTGACAATTAATTATCTGTATTGTCACTCAACACCGAATTGTTTGTATTGTTATTCAACTCTGTAAATACGCATGTCACTTGATAACATCAAAATATTTTTTAACATTATTCAAACGGAGGAACAAAACCATTGTAGAACATAAAATTTTGTATGCACCTCGGGCATTAGTTGATGTTTATACTCTCGGGCGACTTAAAAAGCTCTCGCGCCTCCAGCTTTTTAAACGGTCACCCTCGGGGCATAAACATCCGTGTAATGCCTTTGGTACATAAATAACTATTTTTTAATATTTTGATACTATTGACAGTAGGTATTGTCAAAACATCAGCGTTTAACACTACTTACTGTCATTAGAATGAAACTTATTTGTCAAATCTTGGCTAACTAGTTTTAAATGAATGCAGACACGACCGATCTCGATCAAATAGGATTTGCTCATGCAGCTAAACCATTAATTATACCAAAAAATGGCATAGACATAAATTATTTAGAATTTCCTCTAGTTTAATTTATTATTTAACTATTTTGACGAAATTACAGAAATGGCGGCTCATTTATAAAATCATTAAAAAATGCTAAGAGTAAACATCCAGTTCCTTCGAATCCTTTTGAACCAAAAGCTTTTCAGATCTATGTTTGGTCATAAAACTTCTAAATGTGAAGTTTCGTCCCGATACCTTTAGTAGTTTCTCCGGAATCGTGGCCACAAGAACAGGTACACACACCCACACCCACACAGACCTTTTTATACCTTGAAATATGTTCAGGGCACCCAAGGGCATATTTCCGCTAAAATTTAAAAAAATGCACGATTACAATACTTTTCCTTCGATCGTTTATTTATGAATCAGTTTAGTGAATAGGAAATCGTTCATTAAACAACTCTATTAATGCACGAGCTCTATTTATGCATGATTTGTTATAGTCAATCACACGACGTAAAAACGTCGTTTGATTGGCCAATCGAACATATGTGAAGTGAAACCTTCAGATCAAAACATACCTCCCTCTAGAACTGGCAAACTACATAAATTGTCATATAACCTAAAAAGACATTGGCAAAGAAAACTCTATGTGGACGACGCTAGTAGAATACGATCGACAAAAAATGTTTGTAACCAACTCGAATATTAAACGGCGATTAATGATCTGGACAGTTAACGCTATCGCTACGCTCGAGCGTTAAACAGTCTTGATCATGAATCGCTCTTTTTAATATACTTGTTGGTTAAATAACTACTATCATACTGCGTATGATAAAGTAAAAATGGTGAAGAATCCTAATTATTTATTTTATAAATAGTAATCGATAAAACAATATTCATATTTACATTTGAAAACACATTTGAATGATTCAATCCATGATTTTTACCTTACTTAATAAGTGGAACTAATTGAAATCTTAATTTTGGGGTAGTGCTAATAGAATAGGTACCTACATAATAACCAAAATTCATGTAATTTTTAATGCATTGATGTATTATGCCGTATTATGAGTGCTAATGATTTGCATCCATCTCTACTGACTGCATGCTTTTCATTTCATCGCACCATTCTACCTGCAAAATATCAAACTAACATAAGCAACGCGTTCTAAATTGAAAACTGTTGACAACAAAATGATTAATTCTATAAAATTTGTCTAATGTGTTTTACTTGAATCTCGCGAAACCATGGGAAATAACTACACACAAGCCTTTCTGTGTTTTGTTCATAGCATGTGATGAGTGATCACCCTTTGCAGCGAAATCTTGCTGATGACCGTATTCCAAGTTCTTGGGTGCGTCTGTTTTGCCTTCATATCAATTCCACATCCTAGTGTAACTTCCTCCATCGCGTTCATTCTTACGGTATGTTCGAACCATCTTAACTTGCTATTCTCTAGGTCTTCTCTTTCTGGTAAAGTCAAGGTGGCAGTAAAGTATTAATCAATGAAAATGCTGTTACCTTTTGTATCCAGATGATATACGGAGATGATATATGTATGTCACCGAATAAAGTAGAGGGGTACACACCAGCTACCCAGAGTGGGGGACGCTAGCGTACCAGAGTGGGGAACGCGTTGCCGGACCACGCGGAGACCACTGACCGGACGGGTGGTGGCTTTCCATTGTGATGGGCGCAACCGTACCGCTATCCACTCGTTATATTAGTTACTGCAATTATTGCATATTTCTATTTGGTTTCACTATATTGGCTGAAACAGTTGTGTATTCGTTGTTTAAAAATTGAGAGTTATAATATCAGAAGAGGGATCTAATTCGCGTGCAAAATCCAAGAACAAAGAAACAGCTGAAAATGTTAACCCTCGCTGCCTGACGGAAGTACTTGAGATCATATTATAGAGATTATGGTACTTGGGATCAAAAATGGTTGTTTTCAAGGTATTAGTGATGCTTAAAAGAGATCGTTTAATTTTGGTGAGTCATACCTTGTTGAGAATTATTATTTGTACTGCATTGAATGGAAAATCATGTAAGTACGGGTCTGCTTAATTGCAGTATGCAAAACTATTGTCTATTTTCGATATGAATTTAATTGTTGTTATCTTTGTGTTGATACCAAGAGAGTTGCACACTGGTAGTGATTGTTAAATGAGATTTTATAATTTGTTGGGTCATAACTTGTTGAGATTTTGTTGTTTGAACTGCATTGAAAGGAAAATCATGTAAGTACAGGTGTGCATAATTGCAAATTGCGAACCTATTGTGGAGCGACCTCGAGCCCTGAGTCATCGCAAATGCCGGAGAACCACCAAGTCCATGTACCTGACTAACTGGTGGAGTGTTTTTTCTACTATTGTGGATTATTATTTCATGTACCGAGTGTTCGACGCTGTCGAATGTTTCTTGCATAGTCTCGGCGGCGCCGGTTTTAGACAGTGGATGCCAACGATACGACGCACTTGTAGTAGTATTGTTCTGGTATCATTGTGTTTCGTTCAACTTGACTACGACTTTTGTTTGTTTAATTTACGATTGATAACACTATTATCAATTTTCAATATGATCTTAATGTGTTGTTTTTATTTGTTTATATCGAGAGAATTGCATACTAACTGAAGTTCTTGGATTCCAGATGAGTTTTCAAAATTGCCACACTTGTCAGAATGGTCAAGTGGTTTGTAAAACTTTTTGCTGATGCTTGTTATACGCCACTTAGAGACGTGTTGGAGAGAGTGTTTTAACATTGGAAACGTATGCATTGTTGGTACCAGTGCCGAGACGGAGTAAGATCAAAACCAATGTTTTTACGGTTTGTGATTGATAATTAATAGATCATAGTTGAAATAGTGGAATGCCTCAATGGTTTGTGATTTATAATTTAACGATTGATTGTTTTCCATAATAAGTGTAGGTAACTACTGTAGCCTTTAAAAAGTGTTTTATTCGTAAAACATTGAGAATACGAAAAATCGGTATAATTTCTGATTTAAACTTATTCATTTCTTAACTTAAATAAGGAATCTCCTTATCATTTGTTGTTTAAAAATTGAAAGTACTTTTGCTAAGAGTACTGTAATTGGCGCGGTTGTAGAGCTTACGCTTGTATTTGATATTTAGAAATATGAAGGTGCCTTTTCTTCGCATATTATAAATTGGAAATAGGAAATCTTTTGTTTTGTAACTTCATAATGCAAAATTGAAAGATACTTGTTTAAGAATAGTAAGGTTACGTTTCTAATCATTATTGGTGAATTGAAGGTTTACGTTCTTCATGAATTGTAAATTAACGATTGAAGTATCTTATGCCGTGTGTGGCTTAATTTGCGAATTTAAGGTTGATGCTTGTGACCTTCATTGGAGAGTTGAAATTTATTAGCTTTGTGTAGCTGAATTTGAGAGTGTAGCTTTTGGAGTTTGTGTATTATGATTTGAACATTGAAAATTAATGTTCGTCGTGAACCATAATTAGAGAATTGAAATTTATAGCTTTGTGTACCTGAATCTGAGAATTTGGAGTTTATGTGTTTTGGTGTATAATAACCAGACACTTGTAAGATACTGTTTTTCGTGTGTTATAATTTGAGAATGGAAAGTCTTGACTATCAAAAATTGAGTATTGGTAGATATCAATGTTTTGTGATTCATAATTTATGGATCGTAAGTTTATGTTCTTTAGGTATTATAATTAGAGAACGGAAACCCCTTATGTTTTGTCTAACATAATTTTTGAAATGAATTGGAATTTGTGTGTTATAAATTGAGTATTGAAATACCTTATTCCGTTTACGTAACGTAATGTGAGAATTGTACGTTTGTGTATTTCGAGTATCATAATAGCAGACATTGATGTCCTTGATCGTTATGTGTCATAATTTCAGAAATAAAGGATAATTCGTTTTGTTGGCATGTTAAGAAAATTGAACGTTGTTATGTAATTCAAAAGTTGTTCTAGTTTATATATCCCAATTAAAAAAAAAGGGAGTGGATCATTTGTACGCTTTGCATTTATTTAATCATTAATTGTTGATAATTGTGAACTGGTCTTTGCACATTGGTACAGATGAAGAAGGTATGTGTGGTAATAGTTAGTTTTGAGAGAAATATAACATCATTTTGTGTAAGCCAAACTACGGTTCTTGAGTTTAAGATGTAAATAAGCTACATGTAGTTCCTGACCTTGGAGTGGAAAAGAGAAAATATAGAAATGAATTGTAAAAGTCACTATTGTTGTGAATGCGAGAATGTTGATGGTTATTGAGTTGAACTGGTCGTTGTACAGTCCCTGAACTCTGGTGTTGATGTTTCTTGAGTTAAACTGGTCGTTGTACAGTCCCTGAACTCTTGTGTTGTTGTTTGATACGGCTCTAAACCTTGGTAAAATAGTTATGGTGAGATAACTCTAAACTTGGTTAAAGCAGTCGGGATTTGTTGTTTGATACGGCTCTAAACCTTGGTAAAGTAGTTATGGTGATAACTCTAAACTTGGTTAAAGCAGTCGGGATTTGTTGTTTGATACGGCTCTAAACCTTGGTAAAGTAGTTATGGTGAGATAACTCTAAACTTGGTTAAAGCAGTCGGGATTTGTCGTTTGATACGGCTCTAAACCTTGGTAAAGTAGTTATGGTGATAACTCTAAACTTGGTTAAAGCAGTCGGGATTTGTTGTTTGATACGGCTCTAAACCTTGGTAAAGTAGTTATGGTGATAACTCTAAACTTGGTTAAAGCAGTCGGGGATTGTTGTTTGATACGGCTCTAAACCTTGGTAAAGCAGTTATGGTGATAACTCTAAACTTGGTTAAAGCAGTCGGGATTTGTTGTTTGATACGGCTCTACACCTTGGTAAAGTAGTTTTGGTGATAACTCTAAACTTGGTTAAAGTAGTCGAGATTCTTTGGTTGACTACAGCGTTAGATCATGTTAAAGTAGTTGGTGATCTCTAAATTTGACTAGATGACTGTTAGTTATGTTAAGAAATTAAGCTGTGGTTACTGGATGTAGATTGATAGAAACAGCCACTGAACTTGAATGAATGAGAATGCTCTTTGCATGTTATAGTTGAAAGTAGCTCCTGGGCTTGCTAAGAACGATGGAGTGCCTGAAACTGTTGGTAAAAGAAAATCTAGATAATTAGTCCGGTTGTATTCTGTCAGAAAAATTGCTAGGCACAGCAGATCAGAGACAGGTATCCCGAGAGCGTGACACCTTGCAGGATGGCCGTGTCACCGAATAAAGTAGAGGGGTACACACCAGCTACCCAGAGTGGGGGACGCTAGCGTACCAGAGTGGGGAACGCGTTGCCGGACCACGCGGAGACCACTGACCGGACGGGTGGTGGCTTTCCATTGTGATGGGCGCAACCGTACCGCTATCCACTCGTTATATTAGTTACTGCAATTATTGCATATTTCTATTTGGTTTCACTATATTGGTTGAAACAGTTGTGTATTCGTTGTTTAAAAATTGAGAGTTATAATATGTATACCAAATTAAAAAAATAAAAACAAGAAAAACCTACCAGAAGAAGCGAGGTTGGTTGTTGGTTCGCTCGCGCGATTCTTATGGTAACTTTTTTGATGTTCTTAAAAACGAAGTTCAATTTTTGTTTGATTCCAAGGTGTTTTTTTTTTATTTCATGTCAGCGTATTTAAGCAGAAGATAACACTATTTTTCAGCAGATTATCTAACATGTAACGTCTCTAGCTGTAACTAAATGTACTAGATATAAGATATTCAGGTAAAAAGTCTGGTGTTATGCGAAACGAGAAGCTAGAAATTATTCAATTAAAAACGCTTGAAAGGCTCTTTTAAGTCGATTTCGCGAACACACTGCAGGTAGGATTCTTCCATAGGAGTCATTATCGCGTTTTGTATCCTTGAAAAAACCTATACAACTTTAAATAAGCAAGTTTTGTATCCTTGAAAAAACCTATACAAATTTTCAATAGGCACGTGAAGTCAGAGTTTTTGCTTGTGGAAACATGATCTGGAATGGCTGAATTTGGTTAACCCGAAAACAGGTCAATCCTACTAGACTAACCGACCAATCTGACATGGTAATTGTAAAAAAATATACTACTATAATAAATATAACTTCGGGCACTGATCAGTTGCATGGTAACTGGTAAGTCCTAATATTTGCTAGTTCCTATTGGTGAAAGTCATAACACTTACGCATGTTGTACATAATTATTATAACTTCAATATAAAGGAGTTCTTGTTCTTTACTGGAATTTTTATTATTATTATTATTTATTGAAAATCTCTGATACATCTCATTAAATATTTGAAACCTAGATAATATAATTTAGATACAACATATAAATACTAAAATTACACTAATAATTTTGAAATGTAATAAAGAGGATCAGGGCAAATTGGAAGTACCGAGCTTCGCTGAAGCCTAGGGTACTCCCTTTGCGGGTATCACTGCAGCTTTACCCAATTTTGAAAAATACAAGGCCATATATGCTTTGCAAAAAAAAATTTTCATTTTTCTTTGCAAAGCAAAGGAAAACTGCAGAAAACCCTTGCAGCCTTGTTCAAAGGTCATTAAAAACACACACACACACACATTTATTAATAGACAACATACATTAAAAGAAGGTAAACATGAAATATTAAGCAGCAAATTTAGGGTTCTTTATGATAAAACTCTCCTCAAAATATTCGCGCTTCCCAAAACCGCAATTTCTTGAATTTCCCAGGGCGAAATTTTGCACGGCAACTCTTTAACTCTTTACTATTATTATTATTATTCTTATTATTATTATTATTATTTAGATTGGAATTACAAATTAATAAGCCCAAAACAATTGCTGCACAGAAAATAGCACAGCAAGCAGCTGACTGGAAGTCAAGTTCTACCTGTGCGGATACGCCGAAATGGATAAATTTTGTAAAGAAAGTAATTCACTAATTTTGTGTGGCATATGAAGGAACATCCACTGCTTTAAACGCCATTTTGGCAATTTTGAGAAGATCAAATTTGGCCGTGTAGCGGCGTGGGGCGAAAATATTCTTTAATTTGGTATGGTATACATCGCGCATTGGCGTTAAGTAGACGCCACAAGAAAATTGTTGGTAAATAAAATCAATTTGCATGTGAGGTATAAAATATGTATACATATTTGACCAAACTTTAAGTAACGTCATACGAGGACTCGTGAGCCATATTTGCAGTGGTCCTGGTTTCAGTTGATTTCTGCGAAATACCAAACGATCTGAATATATTCTTTGGATCGCGCGCTGCCTCTCAACTATATTGCTCCTTATCGGTGCTCACTTGATCGAACAATTTTAAAATGTAAATAGACGCCTATATAGGATACGTCGGTCCGCTCGACTCTACAACTTTAAACTCACCACCAAGACGTGTATATTCCGTCGACCGGGCCACTCGATCGAAGTACTTTACCGAATAACTTAGCAATTACGAACTTATCGTTCTCGTCGGTTGCATTTCAACGAAACTAGTTAAGTTTGTTAACGAGCAAAAGCAGCGTGCTTGGCTAACCATTTATTTGCTATCCATATTAACTCACCAATTTCAGGTACATACATACTTACTGATAGTGATTTATAACTATACCACTTTTGAATAAACTGGCCAATTAAAAACTAGCAAATTTCCACAACAGTGCTCCTCAACAGTGATAACCGACATCATAAATATGTTACATAATATTGAGTGTGGCAACGACGACGATTTTAGATTAAATATAAACGGTTGCTGTTACCTAAACATATCCTTCAAAAACGTTATAGTAGAGGTCATTTGCAAACTATTTCACCCACAAGTGCACTATCCAAAAGATAACAGTTTTCGAGATATTTTAAGTCTTCTTGTGTGTGCCAAAAGGCGTCATAAGGCGTAATAATTGTTGATAAATGAAAATTTCCTGAATCTACGAATTAATACTGGGACAAATACTTATTATTTTAGATATTCAAATGCGTAACTAGCAACTATGCCATTATTGCAAAAAAAATATTATACCTTCGAAAGTCATTTGGTCAAAAGCTACTCTGTTTCAGAGCTATCAATCAAGGTACAAATCTCAACAAAACGCGCATCGAATTTTAGTGAAAGGGATAATAATACTTGGGCGATTAAGTAGTTTCCTACAGTTGGGGCAAATAAATGATTACCTAGAATACCAGCCCAAACATTTAGTTTTTCGGGATATTGAGTACGGTAAGCATAACTTCGGTGCTGATTTTGTTAGGCCCAATATCGAAGAATGGAGGGATTATGTTTACCATGTAACGGAAAAGTCGATTCATCAGTAAAAATAATATTTTGTATAAAATATCCATCTGCGTTCGCCTTTTCCATTACAGTTTCACAAAACTCTGTCCTCTGCGAAGGTTTCCTGAGTCTTTGAGTACTTATAACTCCGGAAATCACCCTTCTTCAGAGTCTTAGCAACGGTTTTGTTACCAATACCCAATTCCTCGCCAACCCCTCGAGTGGATTTCTTATCGTCCAGTACTACAGAACCGCAGATTAGTACATCCCGTCGTTCTTTTGCCTCAATTTCTTGTGGACTTATCTCCCTTTGGATGACCAGTACTGCAGCTCTTTACACAAAGATCTTTTTCAAATTGATGCACAATATTGAAAATGGTTTGTCTGCACGGGATAGGTCTGCCTTCAAAAGTAATTGCAAACAACGAACTGTCGAGCCGAATTGCCACCGTAATACCACTTGATGATCTGAAGCTGGTCTTGCGTAGGGTACATCGCGATTGCAAAGATATGAATGTTATGAAGCGTTGTTAGATCTGCGATAGTTTTGCCGTTGCATGCATGTGCTCCGAAACGCAAAACCAAACTGACCTGACCAGACCTGCTCTCCCACCAGTCGGCAGTCCCACTATAATTGGCTGCCCCACTCAACCGATGTTAGCAGTATTGTCGCGTGATACGCTAGTTTCTATAGACCTATGCCTAATTTTTGCGGACACAATCTGTATATATTAATTTTTACTTTCTCTTGGGGGCCTCTAGTATACACTAAAATTGCAACTAAGAAACAAGCACATTGAATGTTCAAATAAGGCGCATGTACACTAAATTAGCAATAACGCCTTAACGTCCACCAACAGCTACGGGGGCATCGGCAAGCCCTAATTGTCATTATTATACTCTCTGTGGCACGTGTTAAGTTGTTTGGCTTCCAGCAATAACAAAAGAGCAATAATCATAAATATGTAACTAAATAACAACAAATTTGTAACTAACATATTGCCGTGAAATTTTGTACCAACATGTCTAGTATTTAATACTAATCATTACTAATTATAATAACTAATCTAATTTAATTCATATAAAATAAAAGTCAGTTATCTACACATTCCGACCTACAAACAGGTAATTCAGTTAATTATTCTAACCAGCACCACACATGCATTTTTAAAAGGCACAAAAGTTATTTAATTGAAAAACGAATAATTAATACTTTGTAAACAACGCCATTGGAAATATAAAACCGCGGTCTGTCATCAGCCTGTAAAAGTGTTAATTAATTTACGAGCAGGCTACAAAGCAACTCAAAAATTAATCCCAGCCACCTAAATGTCAAGAGCAGATGCGGTCCATAATGCAAATTAATTTACAATTAAAACAATTCAGAGCAATTTTGTGACTTTAGTTCCTTTATTTGTTTTACTTAAATAAGTTTAATGATTAATCTGGTTTATGTCAATACCGTCTAATTACAATACTACAGATCTATATATATATATTTTATAAATTAATTCATCAATATGAGAGCATATTTGCAAATATGTCGCTACCATCAATTCTCACAGAATAAAAACTAAATTATTCATTTCAATTATTATAAATGAATGGAGTTGGTAGGCAGTACGTGTCACAAAGAGATTTAGTTTACCAGTTCATACACTAATCCTGTATATGGTAACATTTAGTATTAATAACAACCGAAAACCATCTGGCAATGGATGCTGCGATACATTTCAGCGATGACGAATGAATGATGAATGAATCTTTCGTCCAAAATGTCAAAGATGACGTCATTTCCGAAAAACGGAAGCAGTAAAAATGGACAATCGAAATGTTTTGTGTTTGGAATTACATCCCGATTGAAACCATCGCAAGCAAAGTATAGCGTGTCGTTTAAATTTTCAATGATGGCATTAGTTCCTGAAAAAACAAAGTCGTAGAAATTTACAACCGATATTTTATGTTTGAATAACGTCCCCATTCATACTATTGCATGCCAAGTATAGCGTTTAAGTTACTATTTTAAAGATAACGGCACTTCCGAAAGAACTAACATCAAGTATATCCTAAAATATTAATGTTTGGTCAATTTTAGCTTATCCAAATTTCATTCATCTGGTTTCACTAATAACTGCGTGGATCACCCGGTATTATTATATTACACCTCAAAATAGGTAATGGAAAGCAGTTTGGTCTAGGCCATACCAGTGTGTCCCGGACGTTTACATACCTACCAGAATAAAATAATTTGTAACAGATGGTACCGGAATCCTTAAAGCCCTTTGCTGGGAAGATAAAGATACCTCAAAGAAATATTAAAACAAGTTAGTGGTAGTACTATTGTTTATGATATCTTATATATAAATTCTTATTATTATTATTTATTGGAAATCTCTGATACATCTCATTAAATATTTGAAACCTAGATAATATAATTTAGATACAACATAGAAATACCAAAATTCAATTAACAGATTTTGAAAAGTAATGAACAGCATCAGGGCAATTTGATACTACCGAGCTCGCTGAAGCCTAGGGTAGAGGTTTAAGGTAAACTGGTACTCCCTTTGCGGCTTACACTGCAGCACAACCCAATTTTGAAAAGCTATGACCTTTATGTTTTGCAACATTAGGTTGTAGAACAAAATCAAAATTGCAGTAACTCCGTAGTGCGTTGTGAAGAGGTCAGTATTGGCACCGTGCATGCCCCGTGGAAGAGAGACGAAAATCGGTTTAGGCACCCGTGGCGGAGAAACGGAGAAATATCGGCCTACAAATGTGCAGTAGTTTACGGCGCATTATGTTGTTGCCTAGCTGTCATAACTCATAAGTATACAATTCTGTGGTTCACAGCAACAGATCGTTCATCGATAACTTCGTAATGGCGGGGCACTATAAGTGTTGTATTGACAAATGTACGAATAATAGGAGAAACAACAAGAAATGCAAATTTTATAGATTATTACACTCATGTTGAGCTAAAAAAGAAATTTATTTTCAAATTACATTCACAATTCAGCAATATAATCTTATTATTAAGTTTGAGTAAAGGGGTTTGTCCAATTTGATTGCTTGTTTTATAAGAAAGTTACAATATAATCTAAAAGTCCCAAAACATAAAGTACACTTATTTTGTGTTGTGCACGTGTTCTACATAATTACAATATAACCTAAAAGTCTCAAAACATAAACTAACCTCATTTTGTGTTGTGCACGTGTTTTGCAGGCTAATTGATACAGTGACTGTGCGAATATGAGCTAGATCTCGGACCTTACAGCACAGCCTTGCTAGTTTATTAATCAAGAAACAATAACTTAACCTGAACTAATTGTAAATGAAACATAACCTTACTTAAAAGCTGTTTATAATTATATTTTATAAAATATTGTAAATTAAATTAAGTTCAATGAAATTAAGTTAATGAAGTTCACTATTAACAGTTATTTTCCAAAAACAATATAATAATACAAGTTTGATTGGACCACTAAAACACTACAGATAACTGTAACATATAGTTGCGAACTGCTCCATTTACGCCTCGTGGACAGTACTCGCCTACTCCGGGTGAGGCGCTTGCATCACGCACCCTCCCAATAAACACATGCAGATATTATTTATTAATAGACAGTATACAAATGAAGGTAAAGATAAAATATTTATATATATAAGCAGTAAGATAGCAGTAAATTTAGAATCCTTTATGATAAAGCTCTCCTCAACATATTTGCGCTTCTCAAAACCGCATTCTTGAATTTCACAGGGCGAAATTTTGCAAGGTAGCTCCTTCCCATGTTTAACATAATTTAGAGCAGCGTTTCCCAATCTTCTTCCGCTGTCCTTCTCCCGCTCACGGAAGTCGAATAGGTCCGCTCCGCTCCTAGGGTTCTGCAAAACACCGGTTTGAGAAACACTGATTTAGAGTATCCGTTCCCAATTAACCTACAATCACCGGAACAATGTTTACTTTCATTCCCCTCATACATTCAAGTTCGAGAGGTACTCATATTTAAGTTGCTTTTTAAGCTCCTTCCTAACTACATTCGCATCAGCAGGTAACGAAAACTCTATTAGAGTGCACACCTTCTTCTGGAAATCCATTACCACGATATCGGGCTTATAAGCATCAAGCATTCTATCAGTGGAGATAGACATATTCCACAATATGGTAATATAATAATAATAAAATAATAATATAATAATGGAAATAGCAACATGCATACGGGTTGTGCTCACTTACTGAGGCTTGGTGTTTATGATTACGAGCTTCAAGAGAAATATTATGCGCCATTTGGTATGCCGCGTGTAATTTTATTTCACGAAATGAGTCTCAGCGCACGGTCGGCCGAGATAACATAATCGGCTTACAGTTTAACCTTAAATTCTCCGTCAATAAAACAACAGTAAAATCCCGCCAGTTCAAACTCAAACACAGCAAGTTGCCGCCGCCACAACCACCTCGCCTGCTAACGCTAAGTGTCATTTGGCGGCGGCCGCGGCCCAAATGTAAATTACTGATAAGAAAAATTGCGGTCACCGATAACGGTGGAATAAATAATGCATGGCATAATGGCACCTAAACCAATTTGTGTAACATCAATTTAATTAATTTCTCACTCCCTAGTACCGCATAATTATGTCATACCTATACGTTTTACAAGTGATAGTCTTGACTTGTACGTATTCTAGTCGCAAATAGTCGTGTAGTGTTGGAAATACTAAATTAGTCATACAATGCTAAAAATATCGATTTGTTAATTTTTATTAAAATAAATAAACTGCTAAAATGTATTCCAAATTCATGTTCCTCGTTATCAAATTGATATCTATCATACATATCACGTGAAGTGTTAACATATGCGAATGATATATAACTTTACAATAACATACACTAATGTTATTTGCGCTTGACGGTTTTTCCATGAATCTGTTCATTTTTCAACTCAATATTTTCTGTCAATTATAAAAGAAAGCTTCCATCCTTCCTCTGGCATAACTTGTTAGAAATGAATAAATTGTTTGCAACATAATAATAGTCCTATAATGTACCTCCATTCCTGTCAATTAGAGAAGAAAATTTGTGATTTCCTAACAACTGCGTGTATTTAACCCCATTTGTCCGTAAGTGTTTGACAGACCGCCTTGGAGAGCAAGTACATTGTACCGGGTGATTCAATTTCGAGGCTCACCATGGGGATCTCGCCTATTAGTGGAGATGGAGCCTATGTTTAAATTTGGGAAAGAAATTTAAGCTATCATTTTTTATTTTGATGATATCCACAAAAAAACTGAAATGGAAAGATATTGTTTTTAATTTTTTATTCAAAACCAAGAGTAGCTAGACTTTTGAAACACAAACATTAACGAGCTATTTTTTAACAAGGAACGCAGTGTTATTTTTTAATTTGAAATAACATCAAAGAAAGCGGCGTAAGCATGGCCAACTTTTGTTTTTCTTATGGGCGCCATGTTGAATTTCGGCATTTTCCGATAGCCGTGTTTTTTTCATATTTGCGCAATGTGTAACATATTGGCATTACTTTTTAAAGCAATGGTGTAATAATAAAAAAACTTATTGTGGCGCGGTTCTCCATCTTGCTGCCACAACATTATTCACATTATCCACGTTATTCTCCTTTGGCCCAACGCAACATCGGCATCGCCAAAATAGTCTGCCACTTCGGTGCGCAGAAGATTTAAAAATCGTTCTCCATTCAAGTTTTCCTGGAACATGAACGGCCCAATTAAAGGCTTGAGCATTACAAGAATTTCTGGGTGTACTAAACGATCCAAGCTCCGCTTAATTTCTGGCCAATGTTAGGAATATTGTACGATGGGGCATTTCGATGAGAACAATAATAACACCTTATCATATAACGGTTTTCGTTATTGGTAAACGCCTTTTTACATCCACAATAATTAAGGTTTATTTGGTAAAGGGCAAACCCAATGCTGCGCGCGCCGCTTGATCCAAGTGCATTTCATTGACGTTGCTTGGCAACGAGTCCGGCGGTCTGTAACCAAGCTTCAGTTGGGTACCTGAAGACTTTTATTATTACACCATTGTTTTAAAAACTAATGCCATGTTATACATTGCGGAAATGAGAAAAAATCACGACTGTCGGGAAATGCCAAAATTCAACATGGCATGGCGCCCATAAGAAAAACAAAAGTTGGCCATGGTTACGCCGCCATCTTTGATGGTATTTCAAATTAAAAAATAACACTGCATTCCTTGTTAAAAAGTATATATCAATCCAAATGGGTTGGCAAATAGTAACATTATTCTAAGCATGTACCACAATACAACAATTTGAAACTGCTGTTTTTTTATGCAAGGTTTTTAAGTTACTTGTTTTTTGTTTCCGTTTACTTGTTTATTGTTACTGGTATAGCTGGTCCTTCAAGGGATATTGGTATTGGTAAAAACTATTACAGTGGACAATGATCAATTGGTTACAATAGTTTTTTTTATTGAACAAAATTGAACAACAAATCGAAGTCAATGATGTCTACTGTTAAAAGTAGGAACGATCGTAAGAGCTAGTTATGGAAAATGATAACAATCACTTCATTATCTATCAGCACCCAAGTAGGAACGTTTGGTGAAATATTTAGATAAATAATTGAAGCGAAGTACACAGAATATACAGAATATTAGTGCGAAGAACCAATTTTACCCCACCTATAGCGCGTTTTCAACTCATGGAGTTTGTGCTGATTTGAAGTTGGTCTGTCTGCGGTATGACTCCGCACATCATGGGGATTCATATGGTATACAGGTCACAGGACCGATGGGCCAGGTCTGAAATGGCTGGTATTATATCAAATATTATGATATTATTATGAATATTTCAAAATTATTTAATTTTTTACTTTATAACTAAGCACATTCGCTGTTTACCCTATATAACACCCTCTTAAAAGAAAATCGTTTAAGTTCGATTTTTTGTTGTTGCTAATGACATAGTCTTTATATAAGCTGTAGGAATAATAGCTTGGAAACCAGTTCTTGTAATTAGCGTAAAATATTTCACAGTAAATCTTTAACATCGACGCACAATTAATATAAACATATGACCTTCAAATGCAGATAGGATGTTTTCTTTTTGGATGCCAGTGTAGTGTTCGTCATCCATAATATTATTATTAATAGAATATTTTGATGGTCTGATCAATGTACGTTTTTGTATTATATCATCTAACCAAAACTACCATTATCCGTTCAGGTCGATGCGTCCGCAAGGACAAACATGCGGTCCGAAGGACGAAACCGGAAATTAGGATTGCGCTAGTGCATACGCTCATATAGCAATTATCTAGTGATATGTGGTAGGTTGTAGCCTATAAATTTAATTAATAATGTATGTACTATCTGTGCATGCAAGTTGGGTGGCACGCGCGCGCATAGAAAATTATCAGTTTGCACATAAATTCGCGTATAAGTGGTATCGCCGTCGGAGCTTCTGTGAAAAACTAAAGGCCGCTTCACATATATCAGAATGCACCATACGTGCCTTCAACAAAAAGATGATTATCGCTACTGCATCTATTTTCAACCCTCCGAAGCTAATCGCTACTCTACAAGAAACTTTAATTCCATAATAACAATAATTTTATGAATACCAAACAAGATAATATCCATCGCTCGAACTGGAAAGAGCAGCAGCAATACTGCCTATAAAACCATGATCCGGAATCACTCATAATCATAATAACTACTATAATGTGGGCGGATACTGGATACCCTAGAATGCCACAAATAATACTTTTCTAGTGCGGTCACAGATTTTTTGTTGACATTTTCTCATTAACTTTACTGTGGGATTTTTTGCCTACTGGTGCGTATAGTATCTATATAAAATCAAATCAAGTTTACCCGTAAGGGCATAATTTTCACATAAACTTATATGTAATTCAGTTAACAGTCTAGAATACACCGGGTGATTTTTTGGAAATATACTCGAGGTTGCCAACATAACCATGGCTTGTCTTTGTTTATTATGGATATTTATTGTTTTCAATTTTGTAACTTGAACTGAAATTTACATAGGATATATGGTAAAAAAACGACAAAACATAGCTGTTGACAGAGATTCAATCTTTACAAAAATTGATTTATCTATTGCTCATTCCACCATTTTCGACAATTGAGTTCCGAACTTATACATAAGGAAGCAAGCAACAGTAAATTCGTTAATACTCATAAGAATTGAAGATCGATTTGCTTATGTGAGGATATCATTCGGAAGACCTACTTACCTACAAACAAAAGCGCAGAAAAGTGCGTTTTGGTTCCATTAAAATTTCGTTCAACATTCAAATAAATCGTTATAAAATGTTGTTTTGAGTAAAGTTGCAGGGGTATATCAAAAAATGCAAGTTACAGCGTGGTTTCTAATTATTCGATTTAAGTAAACTCAAAAGAAACCGTAATCCTGTATATTTAAATATAGGCAAAATATATTTAAAAAATGTATTATATATAATATGTAATATATTAATATGATATTTATATTATTATTAAAAGAGTAGCATTTTTGGTGCGCACAGACCTTAAGACAGTTATCGAGCCGTACGTAATTTTTTAATGCTGGTCGCAAATAATTCACGGTCTACGTTCTGCCTGTTGGGCGTAATCTAAATTGCGCCGACGTAACAGCATAAATTACACTCAATTATAACGTTATTTACACGAAACCTGGAATACTTCAACCCCCGCTGGTCCGGTTAAAATAGACAGCGGATAGATAATGGAATAGATAACACTGCCGCTGTGTAATCTTTACAACATAAATTTTGTTGGTAAGTATACAGGGGCACGTCGGAATCGTTCGTTCCTTCGTATAATGTGACGGTGCTGTATCAGGTGAGTTGATAATGTTATGGGCATTTTGAGAAAATGATAATTAATGATTCCAATAACATATAAGATTTGTATTTCTGTCGAATTTGAGAGTACTATAGTATTGTTTTGGAAATTTTTCCGAAAAGCCTTTATCGACTATGTTTGAGTATATTGGTAGTGTTATAGTATACAGGGTCTCCCACGACGAGCTGCCATTAGGAGTATATGGAGAACCAAATGAAATGAGAGATTGAACATTTGTTGACATATTGTTGGACACGATCGTCTCAATTAAAATATTTTGAGTTTTCGGTTACTTCCGGTTACAGCGGAAATAATGTCAACTTTTATATTTCAAATGGAACACCCTATATTTTATCGCATTTTTGAAATCTTCATTAAACTTTAGATCATTTTTATGTTACATTCCATATACCTAATATTTGTCTTTTTTGAGATATTCATTAAAAAATGACAGCTGCACGGTTACTTTGAATTACGTATAAATTATCCCCTGTGACAGTTGATAAAAAGTTGGCAGGGAAATTTGTTGTCAAGGTGACGTATTATCGACACATCCGTAGAATTCTTCTAAAAGTTATACAGGATGTTCAAATTATAAGATCAAAGTTGAATTCGAGAAAAGTACTAAAAGTCGATTTTTTCAAATGGCAACCCTAACATTTGCATTCATTTCTCAATTCTATGGAAAATTTTAGTACAGCTTTGTGTTCAATGTCCTATACCAAAAATGTACTTGTACCTACTGAAATCGATTTTTTAACATCACTGTAGAATTAGCAAAAATTACCAAATCTAGATTGCAATTGGAAACAACTAAACAATTTCGAAAAAACAGAACTTTATTAAACAAGTTTTTTGGTCATTTTTCATTATAATTAGCTTAGTATTTAGTATTTAGTATTATAAAATTATAAGCGTACAATAAAAGACAATATTAAAAATGAAACAATCATAAAATAAATTAAAAACTGCGTAATTCTATTTCAGTAACTGTTCAAAAACATTGCCGTTTTCCGCTATACATGCTTCTATTCTTTTTAACATATTATTGTTGGTGGCGTCCCTGATAGAGTTAGTTTTTTTTGTGCAAACCTTTGAACGGTACACACGTATGTTGATCGCTCGCGAATTACCAGACGTGTTGTCCAATCAATAGCTTAATAAACAAAAATAGTGACGTGCGCGTACTATAGTGCTGACTATGTAAGTGCAAGAACACTAGCAATAAGTAGGACACCATGTCAACACAAGAAATTGTGATTACATCAGAAAATGAACATCTTTTGTACAAGCAATTGCAAAAGGAAATATCCGCAAGAAAACAGATAGAAACCAAATTTAAGGACCTAGAGGCACAACTCAAGGCCCTGCAAGAGACATTTCTGGAGCAGTCTAGTAAAACAGAACCGGGTACTCCGCATAATGAAGAGTATTATGCAGATGAGGAAGAATTGGCCAGAGAAACAGAATGGGTAGTGCAAAAGGCAAGGAAAAGCAAAAAGCGCAAAATGCATGAATCACTTGTAGTCTCACCTCAGCCCACAAAGACAAATCAAAATAAAGAAACCAAAAAAGACAAAACGTTCTTGCCACCACCTGTCATTGTGAGCCAAGTAACAAACTACGAGTCAATGCGAAATTCCATAAACAATAAAGAATTCAAGTACAAAGCTACGCTAATGAATTCTGGCGATATAAAACTCAACGTAGAGAAAATCGACGAATACAGGAAACTCACCGAATTCCTAAATGAAGAAAAAGTCAACTGGTACACTTATTAAAACAAACAAACAAGGCCAATTAAGGTCATGGTGAGGCGCCTACATCCAACTTGCAAAAATGATGACATAGTGAAAGAACTAAAAGAAGACGGCTATTCTATAATTGACGCCACCAATATACTAAAACGAAGCGATAAAACTCCACTTACCGATGTTTATGCTTACGTTTAGTAACGAGGAAGATATTAAGAAAATCTATAATATTAAATCTATCTTAGGAATGAAGGTAGAAATAGAGGCGGTAAGAAAGCCTAAACTGGTACCGCAATGCAAAAGATGCCAGGCTTTTGGACACACCCACCGCTTCTGCAACAAAGAACCCCGATGCGTTCAATGCGCGGGAAAACATTTTTCGACAGAATGCAAGAAACCAAAAGAATTACCACCAAAATGCTGGAACTGTGGAGATGCTCACCCTGCAAACTACAGAGGCTGTATGGTGGCAAAAGAAATACAACGAATCAGAGACCAGAAAGGGCTACCCAATTTACCAACTCAACCAAAAGTAGGTCAACAACAGCGTGTAAGTAACATCCCAAAATCAAAACCAATTACAACATATAAAAAAACAAATTCCAAAAAAAAAAAGCCACAGATTCCTCAAAAATAGACAAGCCATCAACTTCGGGTGACTCTAGTATGCAATTGCTACAAAAAATTCTAGAAAGGATGGACAAAATCGAAGAGAGATTATCTAAGCTAGGACAGTAAAAAACACACACATAATATGACTAACGATTTACGAATCGCAACTTGGAATGCTAACGGTATACGAAACAGAAAATTGGAAATAGAAGTGTTTCTAAACTCACATAAAATCGATATATGTCTTGTTTCTGAAACACACTCAACAAATCAGACACATCTAAAGCTAAATGGATATCAGGTGTATGAAGCACGTCATCCGGATAACCAAGCTAGAGGAGGAAGTGCCGTAATAATAAAAAATAGCATAAATCACTATGAGCAGTGCCATCTCAAGAGCACAGAAGTACAACTTACGGTCGTTGGTATAAAATCAACCAAACAGAATTTTACTGTGGGTGCGATATACTGCCCCCCAAGGTTCAATCTCAAACAATCAGATTATAATAGATTCTTAGAACATCTCGGGGAAAGGTTTATACTGGGTGGTGATTATAACGCAAATGATCCAGACTGGGGATCCAGATTGATAACCACAAAAGGGAGAGAGCTGAGAAAAGCAATCCAAGCTAGAGGATGTCGATTCCATTCTACAGGTAAGCCAACCTATTGGCCTACTGACCAAGACAAAATCCCGGATCTTTTAGACTTCTTTATAACAAGAAAATTTTCACCAAACTTCATTGATATTAAGGAAAACTTTGATCTTGACTCTGATCACTCCGCAGTACTAATGACCCTAAGCGAAAGCATAATCAAAAAGGAATGTACCCCAACCTTGACCAATAAAACTACAGACTGGGTAAGCTTTAATATAGAGCTTGAAAACACAATACAGCTAAATATCCAGCTTAAAACCAGAGATCAGCTCGATGTAGAAGCCGAGAAATTCATCAACACCATCCAGAAAGCCGCTTGGAACAACACTAAAGAAATCACCCACAGAACTATTGGAAATAATTATCCTATGGAAATTAGAGAAATGGTCAAACAAAAAAGACAAGCTAGAAGAAGATGGCAGCAGTCACGAGATCCAGCTGACAAAACCATACTTAATAATAAATCCCAACAACTTAAGCGCGAAATTCAAAAACTAAAAGAGGCATCATTGGAATCCTTCTTAACTAAATTGACTCCCGATAAACAAACAGATTACTCGTTGTGGAAAGCACTGAGGAAATACAAGAGGCCAGTGGCCTATGTCCCACCTATAAGACGAAGAGATGGTACCTGGGCAAGAGACAATAAACAGAAGGCTGAACTTTTTGCAGAACATCTAACAGCAATCTTTCAGCCTCACAACATCGAATTAGAGCCAATCACGAATGAACATATAACCTATGAAGAAGAAGCCATACAGCTAGTTACTCCAAAGGAAGTTGCCAGAGAAATCAAGACAAACCTGAATCCAAAGAAGGCACCTGGATATGATCTTATCACAGGAGAAGTTCTTAAGCAATTACCTAAGAAAGGTATTCTTATGCTGACGTATCTAATAAATGCATCGTTCAGACTAAAATACGTCCCACATGTCTGGAAAGTAGCAGAAGTTATCATGGTACCAAAACTAGGCAAACCACCAAACGAAGCCAAATCATATCGCCCAATATCACTGTTACCAATGATGTCGAAGCTCTTTGAAAAGTTGCTTCTAAAGAGAATGAAACCTATCATTGAGAGAAAGGAACTAATTCCTAATCACCAATTTGGTTTTAGAGAAAAGCATTCGACTATAGATCAAGTTCATAGAATAACAGATATCGTAGAGAAAGCATTAGAAGAAAACCTAATTTGCTCAACAATCTTTCTGGATGTGACACAAGCTTTCGATAAGGTTTGGCACGAAGGATTGATACACAAACTAAAGAGTATGCTTCCTCTACAATACGTCGAGCTGCTAACATCCTATGTATCTGATAGGCTATTCAGAATAAAACAAATCGATGAATACTCGGATCTAAAAGAAGTGAAAGCTGGGGTACCGCAGGGTAGTGTGTTGGGACCAATTCTCTATCTACTGTATACAAGTGACCTTCCACAGCTGGAAAATGTAACAGTCGCCACATTCGCAGATGACACGGCTCTAATGGCAGTGGGATCAACTATTGGAGAATCTACTAGGAATCTTCAACAAGCTACTAATAAAATGTATAACTGGACCAAAAAATGGAAGACAAAGCTCAACGAACTGAAATCTGTCCACATTAACTTCACAAATAAAAGAATCGAGGTCATACCTCATGTAAAGATTAACGACGCCATAGTTCCTTATGCGAACACTGCAAAGTATTTGGGTATGACTCTGGATACAAAACTAAGGTGGAAAGAACATGTTAAGAAGAAAAGAGTAGAGCTTGGCCTCAAATATAGAGAACTCTACTGGCTTCTGGGAAGAAACTCTCAGTTGTCAGTACAGAACAAACTACAAGTGTACAATCAAATACTAAAACCGATCTGGTTATACGGCATCCAGCTTTGGGGTTGCGCAAAAAATTCCAACATACAAGGAATCCAGACTTTCCAAAATAAAGTACTAAGGAATATGGTTAACGCTCCTTGGTACATACGGAATAGTGACCTACATCGTGATCTTGGTGTCCCACAAGTCATCCAAGAGATAAAAAGATTCGCCACTAAACATGAATCTCGCCTAAGCCACCACGTCAACGTAGAGGCCCTGCAGCTACTGGACAACCAGAACCTAGTGAGAAGACTAAAAAGAACTAAGCCCTTCGAACTAGTGACTCAGTGAAATGTGAAAAAGCAGAGCACAGTGCGTGAAGTGTTAGTGCTTCTTGTTTAGGACAAAGTTAATATTGGACATCAGTGGATAGCCTATTAGAGACAAGTACCTAGTTTTAAGAATTCAGATTTAAATTGATGGTTAATCTTTTAGATTAGTTTCAATGTGTTAAGCGCAATATGCTTATTAAAAAAAATATATTATTGTTGGTGGCGTCCCTGATAGAGTTAGCACATTGAACGCAGCTCCAGCTCTATCTTTCATGTACTTTTTATCAGTTATTGGGTTCTCAATAATTGGGTGGTTTCAAATGGACGGTGCTCCAGCGCACATAACTGTTGCAGTAAGAGGCTTGCTTAACGCGATGTTCGCCGATCGCTGGATTGCGGTTAATGGGTCATACAAATATCTACCGCGCTTCCCCGACTTGACACCAATGGATCTTTTCATTTGGCGAGCTATAGAGACGTAGTTTATCAGGACCCCATAATTAATCAGGAGAACATGAACGAAAGAGTTTGAGAGCTTTCAATGGGTTATGTGCTAACTAAATCAGGGACGCCACCAACAATAATATAGGAAATTATTACAACAACATATTTAGCGGTAAATGGCAACGTTTTTGGCCAGTTTATTTTCAATATTGTGCTTCATTCTAGGTTTATAATTTTATAAATACTAAATTAATTATAATAAAAATACCTCTAAAACTTGTTTAATAAAGTTCTGTTTATTCCAAATTGTGCAGTTGTTTTCAAACGGAAACTAGATTTGGCAATGTTTGCAAATTCTACTGTAATGTTTAAAAATCGAGTTCAGTAGGTACAAGTACATTTTAGGTAAAGGACATTGTACACAAAATTGATCTAAAAATTTGCATAGAATTTAGATATATGTTAGCGTTACCACTTGAAAAAATCAACTTTTTGTATTTTTCCAGAATTTAACTTTGATCTTATAATTTGAACACTCTGTATAACTTTTGGAAGAATTCAACCGATGCGATGTGTCGATAATACGTTACCTTCACAACAATTTTGCCGGGCAACTTTTTTCCAACGGCACAGAGGATAATTTATATAAGTAATTGAAGAAAATTAATATCTCAAAGATAACACATGTTAGGTATAGGGAGTGTAACATAAAGTTGATCTAAAATTTTATGAAGATTTCAAAAATGCGATAGAATACAGGCTGTTCCATTTGGAAAATAAAAATTGACATCATTTCCGGTGTAACCGGAAGTAACCAAAAACTCAAAATATTTTAGTTGAAACGATCGTGTCCAACTATATAAGTCCACAAATTTTCAATCTCTCATTTGATTTGGTTCTCCATATACTTCTAATGGCAGCTCGTCGTGGGAGACCCTGTATGATAATACAAGTTGTATAAGACGAAAATTGGCGCACAAGTTGTTTTGGGTATGTCGACAGAGGAGTGCCCAAATGGAACAAGTGCGACATTAATTGCGGTTGTCACCATACAATCTAGAGTAGTTTTATCTTAAACAGTTGGTAGTTGTGGAAAAACGGAGAAATACTATGGCGAGCCGATGGCTGTTGAGATGTCAGCATTACTTAACGCTTGGCATCAATATCAAGAATCGTGGAAAAGTTTTTTTAAACAACTGTGTCAAATAATAGTTTTGATACGAACACGTGCGCAGGTGTACGGCTTGTTGTCGTAGGTGGGTGTGGGACATTCATGAATTTTAAAAATAACTATTGTGAATGTTAGGTGTTGGAAGACTTAACAACATTCTGTTTCGTGTGTCTTTCGATCAAGTTAGCTGTTACTACTTAGTCACCCAAGTATTATTATCTCTTTCTTGGAAATTATAAGACATTTTGTTGAGATTTATACCTTGATTGATAACTATTGAAACAGAGTAGTTTTCACGACCAAGTGCCCATCAAATGTATAAAATATATTTTAAATGATGTTTAAAGTTATTAAACATCATGGTTTTGCAAAATATTGGGTATTACTGTTCACAAGTTTTTAATTCAGTGCCCCCAAATTATTGAGCATGCCCTGTTACCAGTTACAAGAAGCTAGGAAAAAGGAATTCACGAGCGAGTACAGATAATATTTCTCGCGTAAAATATCTTGAGTCAAAACCAAATCAAGACGTATTAAATTTAGTTTTCATATCATCGGACCCTGTCATCGCCAGCATGTGGGAAGTAAGTAACAGGAGGCATAGAAACCTGATAAGGAAATTTTGGAGCTACTGATGCCGCCTAATATAAAGTTTGTTCGACCAGTACTATCATAAGTACATAAATCATATTATTTCTCTCGCGCTCTCTTGCGCATGCGCAATAGCCCTTCCAAAACCTCCATTGTGCATGCTTAGCACAATACCCAATTGTTGTTACTGCTGCTCGAACAACCCTATAGTACTAGGTATATACTGGTTGTACTGGTTTAAAGTTGGCTCATGTAAATGTGAGATCACTAGTTGCTAATTTTAATGAATTTAAAAATGTTTTATTGTTTGAGGCGTATGACATCATTGGGGTGAGCGAGACTTGGCTTAGTGACCGTATGACTGATGATCGAATTGCGATTGATGGATATGAATTAATCAGAAGTGACAGAGGGGCGAGAGGTGGTGGAGTGGCCTTGTATGTTTCAAATGTTCTAAAATTCACTCGTGTTCAGGAAGTGAGTCAGAGGATGGAACAGGTATGGATAGTAGTTACAGTTGCCTCGAAAAAATATGCATTCGGGTGTGTCTACAATCCTCCATCGGGTGATATAAACAGTTTTTTGGATGAATTTAATTTAACGCTGTGCCTTATGCAGGGAATCTCCGACGCAATTTATTGTGTTGGGGATGAAAATGTAGACTTTTTAAATAATAATAATCCTAACACTAAAAAATTTAATGAGGTCATATTTGATATGGGCCTTTGTCAGCTTGTTGAGTCTCCTACTCGCATCACTGCTAATACACAGACTTTAATAGATTTTATTATAACGGATAGTGTTGAAACAGTTATTGATGTGGGCACATTGCACACGCAGATTGCAGACCATGAGCTTGTTTTCTGCCGGTTATCTTGTACGAAAATTCATTCTCCGGTAACTTATAAAACTTACCGCAATATGAGTGGTATTGATGTTGGCGCGTTGACTGAGGAGATATCGACACTTCCGCTTCACTCCATTTACTATATGGCGAATGTTGATGAAAAAGCACAGTTTCTAAATGAATGCCTAAATTATTTGTTAGATAAATATGCTCCAATCCGCACATCTAGATTTACAAAACCACTTGCACCTTGGTTAACTGATAATTTGAAGTTGATGATGAATTTACGCGATAAGGCACTTTCAAAATTTCGAAAAAGTAAATTAGCACATCACTGGGAATACTACAAAAGCCTTCGTAACCTTACAACGGCGGCGGTAAGAACTGAAAAGAGGATGTTTTTGAAATCGGTTGTGGATACTAGAAATTCTAAATACATGTGGCGCACCTTGAATGCGATGAATGTTGTTCAGAAAAAGTCATTATCTATTCCTAATAAATTAAAAAATCCAAATGATCTGAACGACTTTTTTGCTAGTTCTGGTTCTGGCTTGACGTGCGATGCGGATTTGCTTGAGTTCTATGGCAGGAATACACGCTTTCCACAGATTGACGTTTTTAAGTTTGCTTATGTCGATTTGATTTTAATTGATAACATCATTCAGGGCATACACTCGAATGCTACTGGAATTGATAATATAAACATTGCTTTCATTAGGATGTGCTGTCCTGCTATAGTTCCGGTAATAACGCATGTGGTTAACTGCTGCTTTGAGCAGGGCGTATTTCCCAGTGTATGGAAAACCGCACTTATTACTCCACTTCCTAAAACATGTAATCCCGATAACTTTGGAGACTTGCGCCCAATCAGCATCTTGCCAACGCTGTCTAAAATTATGGAGAAGTGCATGGAGCAACAGTTACGTCGGTTTTTGAGTGCCAATACCATACTGCCGCCCATACAGTCCGGGTTTCGACCGTCGTTTAGCTGCACTACGGCCCTTTTGAAGGTGACCGATGATATCATTCGGGAGAGAGACCAGAATAAAACCTCGATTCTTGTATTGCTGGACTATAGTAAGGCTTTTGATCGTGTCAATCATCAAATGTTGTTAGCAATTCTTAATTATTTATTTTTCTCGACCAACTCAATTGCACTTATTGGGAGCTATCTCATGAACAGGTGTCAGATGGTCTCAGTTGATGGACAGTTGTCTGGTGCTCTGCCGATTGATTGTGGGGTCCCACAGGGGTCAATTTTGGGCCCATTGTTGTTCTCTCTGTATACATCTCAAATTCCTAGTTGCGTGACGTACACCTCAATCCACATGTATGCGGACGACACACAACTTTACATTTCGTTTAAACCCACTGACATCGCGTCGGTGTGCGACAAAATAAACTCCGATTTGGAATCGCTTTATGAATATTCTTGCAAGTTGTCGCTCACGCTAAATTCAAAGAAATCTAAGGTGCTCGGAGGCAAAAAACCTTGGATTAATAATGGACACTTCTCTCCGTTTTGAGAGCCACATCAGTGAGTGTGTTAGGAAGGCTTATGGTGCGTTGAGGTGTATTTACCCTCATCGCCATTACTTAGACATGGGAATGAAGAAATTGTTGTGCGAGTCCTTGGTATTGTCCTGTTTTAATTACGCTGATCAGGTTTATGGGCCCTGTCTCACTCGGGCAGCGTCCAATCGCATACAGCGTGTGCAAAATAGCTGCTTAAGGTTGATACATGGGGTACGCAAGTATGACAGAATATCATATACATTAAAGCTCTCAAATTGGCTGAATATGAGAAATAGGAGAGATTTGCATTTTTTGTGTCTTGCACATAAGGTTATTGTTTCGAGAACGCCTCCATACCTGTATAATAAAATATCTTTCCGCACTGACGTACACCATTTAAATCTTCGGTACAAAAATTCAATAACAGTTCCGGGTCATTCCACAGCGTTTTTCAAGAGATGCTTCTCATATAATGTTGCGTCAATGTACAATGCGTGTCCGGATGGTGTGAGGTCGCTTTCGTTGGGACGGTTTAAACGTGGGCTCCGTGATGTTATGCAGACTTCTCAAAATATAGGCTACTTATAAGACTCGGTGTGTGCATCTGTATAGTGCTTGGTGGGATTTGTGTGCGTGCAATTATTATTAATAAAAATTTTATTGTTTTGCTGGTTTTAAGTGATTTGGTGGTTTTATTTCTCAGATCATCTTGGGCCAGAATGTTATTTTGTTTATTTTTTTTGTTTCGGCTTTATATCATGTGTAGGGATCTTTATTTATATATTCGCGAATCGTAGTTTTAGTTTAATATGTTAAGTGGAACAGTTGGCACTATTGTGTCTAACTGAACTTCGCCTGTTGCGAAGAGACATTTGATTTCTCTCTTATTCTTGTGAGCAAGTTGTTGTACGTATAATCTCTCTTCTCAATAAAGAAATATTATTATTATTATTATTATTATTATTATTATTATATAATTTCAAGGTAAAATGGTTATTACGTAAACTCGTCAGTAATGAAGAATCAATTAAAGAAGCGAATGATAATTAACCCAAGTGAGGATAATTTTTGGAAAAAAACACGTACGCCTGGATTTGAACCAGGAACCTTCCAATTTCCGGTTGACAGCTCTCCCAGTGAGCTACAGAGGCTGTGGAAATTTATAGGTTTTATTTGTCACTTCAGGACTTGCAATCCGAGTTTCGAATTTAACAAACCCGTCGTGACACCGATTTGGGCTAGATGGAAGTTTAGTAACTAGGAATCGCTAAATGTTTATTGCTAAACAGCTCATACAGATGAATAAATTCAAGGGAAAATGGTTATTACGTACAGTCCAACCACTCAGAACTCGTTCGGAGAAATGTAAACATTAGGATGCGCAGTGGACACGGGATAGTTTTGGTGGAGGGGGTCATTCGTGGGTTGATGCCGAGCGTACAGGGCTTCTCGCTTCCGCCGAATGTCGTCCTTGTTCTCGTTCTACGCACACCTCGAGTCAACTGTAAGTTAGTGGACCTGTAAACTCGTCAGTAATGTAGAATTAACTAAAGAAGCGAATGATAATTAGCCCAGGTGAGGAAATTTTTTGGAAAAAACACCTCGGCCTGGGTTTGAACCTGAAACCCTCCAATTTCCGGTTCACAGCGCTCCCAGGTGAGCTACAGAGACTGTGGAAATTTATAGGGGAAATTTATACGTGTGTACCAGGGTTGCCACCTGTACTCGTTTCACGAGGATTGTCCTCGTACGAATCATTTGTCTTGGTGTCCTCGGCGTGATACCATTTGTCCGCGTGCACACAGACTTCTTGTTTTTAAGAAATATATTGTTTTGGAGCAAAGCACATTTCTTTGACGCCAACAATATTTACTTCATTGAATATTCTAGTTTATTTTCTTGTAGAGATTAATTTATTTGCAATATTTATGTAAGTCAAGTATATATATATATATATATATATATATATATATATATATATATATATATATATATATATATATATATATATATATATATATATATATATATATATATATATATATATGTTAATTATTTGGGTATTCGACCACTCGAAGAAAAGAATAGAACTCGCTTTTGTAAATTGCTATATTTCGGACCTGATTGGGTCCTTCATCAGGCAATTGGCTCTACAAATCAATTAAAATATCAGAACACTGGACAACACTGGACAATAATTTATTTTGTCACCACTTACATGGAGTTTAATGAGGCGGCAAGCGACGAGTAACGACGGACATCACAGAATACGACGAATCATAACAACATTTAACATACCGGGAATGTAATTAAGTTAATTCCGTTGGACTATGTACATTTTTGGGACATCACATGCGTACTGATCAACGAACAACAATAAATAACCAAAGGTCACTGGCGGTCATAGCACAAAGTCGGCATATTAAGCCCATCACGTTAAGCAACCTAACCAACACACATTTCAGAAAACGAGACTTGAGTCTATGTTTGAATTTAAATTTCTTTTACAACGTATTTTGTCATGGTGTATGATGTTGGAGTAAATGCTGCTCAGGTTCTCAACATCTTGTTTAAAATTTACGGTGTTATGGATAAAATTTATATTGTACATTTCTAGAAACATTCTGTTACGGTAGTTGGAATCAGTATCAAGAATTTCGACGCTCTCAAAATCAAAAGAATGGTTGTTAGTAATAGCATGGCAGGCTAGGGCACATCTGGTTTTCTTGGTGTTGCAGTCACTCTTATGTAAAGCAATTCTATTGCGTAACCACTGAGTGGTCACCCCGATATACTTACTCTCACAGTCGTTACAAGACACACTATAAATTATGTTGGATCTATACATTAACGGTGTAGTGTCCTTGATGTTACTAAACGCTCTGGCTAGTTTAAAGGGGTAGTGATGGACTATTTTTACTTTATCAGCCAGGAGAGGTTGAAACACTTTTTTCAGCTTACCAGTGACAGTAGGTAGTGACATTAATTTGATATATTTACGGGGTTCTTCATTTATAGGTTCGAAAACACTAATAGTGGGGTTGTTGGTATTAGTTGAAAATAGTACTTTATTAATCAATTTCAACGGGAAAGCGTTGTTCAGAAAAACAGCTTGGAGCTTTTTTAGGGCCGAAGGTTGAAACTGTGGATCACATATTTTTAGTATTCTATTTTTCATGGCACTAATAGTGTTAATTTTATGGCTGAACGAGTGCCCGGAGTGGTAATTTATGTAGCGGCCGGAATATGTCAGCTTAGTATACCAATCAGTGGCAACCACACCGTTATCACGCCTTACAACCCTGCAATCCAGAAATGGCAAGCCGCCTTCTCCCTCCAACTCAACCGTAAACTGAATATTACTATTGAAGTTATTTAAGACCGCCAATGTGTCCTCGACCCTATCACTGGGAACAGCAGCAATAATGTCGTCCACAAACTTGTAAATAAAAGGGATATCAAAACCCAACTGTGGCAGAACGTTATCTAGGACATAGTCCATCACGATGACCGCTAAAACTGAGCTTATCGGTGAACCCATGGGGGTTCCAAATGTTTGCAAGTAACACTGATCCTCAAAAGTAAAATACAAGTTGGAAAATAGGAACCGCAAAGTATCCAAAAACGACTCTAACGAGAAGTTGCAGTGCTCCTTCACCATATCCCACCTCTCAGTAACAATATCAGTAACAAGATTAAGAGGTATATTCGTAAAGAGGCTGATGACATCAAACGACACAAGCGTATGGTTAGGCGGAATAGTTATGTTGCGAATCCTATTTACAAAATCAAAAGAGTCTGTAATATTGTAGTTGGTGTGATCAAGAACAGACGCAGACAGAATGCTGGCTAGATATTTTGATAATTGATATGTAGCTGAACCGGAGGATGAAATAATAGGCCTGAGTGGAGTGCCTTCTTTGTGTATTTTAGGGAGAAAATACGCCTTGCATAAGGTCGAGTTACTTATTTTAAGTGTTTTGTACTCGTCATTGCTTATATGTTCACGGTTCTTTAAGTTGACTAACAGTTTATTGAGTTTGTTTTGAACAGACACTAAAGGATTTCTATCAATTTTTTTGTAAGTAACGTTATCTTGCAGCATTGTTGTAGCTTTAGCCAAGTATTCTGTCCTATCCAAGATTACAGTGGTTGCCCCTTTGTCAGCACGTGTCATGATCACACCAGGATTGCGTTTAAGGAAAGACCTAGTCCTCACATAAGTATTGGTTAGCTGTGAGTCGATAACTGAAGTGTTGGGAGGGTTGTTTAAAAAATTTGTGACAATGTTAGTAGCCTGAGCTCTCATTACATCCCTATCATGTGTCGGACAAAGTGTCACGACACCTTCAACTTCCATCAGCAGTCGTCTGATGTCAACATTACCTCGAGGCACATTTACCGAACTTTTAAACTTTTCTGAACAACGCTTTCCCGTTGAAATTGATTAATAAAGTACTATTTTCAACTAATACCAACAACCCCACTATTAGTGTTTTCGAACCTATAAATGAAGAACCCCGTAAATATATCAAATTAATGTCACTACCTACTGTCACTGGTAAGCTGAAAAAAGTGTTTCAACCTCTCCTGGCTGATAAAGTAAAAATAGTCCATCACTACCCCTTTAAACTAGCCAGAGCGTTTAGTAACATCAAGGACACTACACCGTTAATGTATAGATCCAACATAATTTATAGTGTGTCTTGTAACGACTGTGAGAGTAAGTATATCGGGGTGACCACTCAGTGGTTACGCAATAGAATTGCTTTACATAAGAGTGACTGCAACACCAAGAAAACCAGATGTGCCCTAGCCTGCCATGCTATTACTAACAACCATTCTTTTGATTTTGAGAGCGTCGAAATTCTTGATACTGATTCCAACTACCGTAACAGAATGTTTCTAGAAATGTACAATATAAATTTTATCCATAACACCGTAAATTTTAAACAAGATGTTGAGAACCTGAGCAGCATTTACTCCAACATCATACACCATGACAAAATACGTTGTAAAAGAAATTTAAATTCAAACATAGACTCAAGTCTCGTTTTCTGAAATGTGTGTTGGTTAGGTTGCTTAACGTGATGGGCTTAATATGCCGACTTTGTGCTATGACCGCCAGTGACCTTTGGTTATTTATTGTTGTTCGTTGATCAGTACGCATGTGATGTCCCAAAAATGTACATAGTCCAACGGAATTAACTTAATTACATTCCCGGTATGTTAAATGTTGTTATGATTCGTCGTATTCTGTGATGTCCGTCGTTACTCGTCGCTTGCCGCCTCATTAAACTCCATGTAAGTGGTGACAAAATAAATTATTGTCCAGTGTTCTGATATTTTAATTGATTTGTAGAGCCAATTGCCTGATGAAGGACCCAATCAGGTCCGAAATATAGCAATTTACAAAAGCGAGTTCTATTCTTTTCTTCGAGTGGCCGAATACCCAAATAATTAACATATATTGATACCCACGACCGAATAACCCCAATTTCTTGCCATTCAACGCTTCATCATGGGTTTCTACAGTGATATTAAACGAGAATATCGATATACTGTTGTCAACAGTATGAAACAGCTAAACAACGTACACACCAGGCTGGCCAAGGCGAGGAACCGTCTGACGTTTTTGATGCGATGTAAGAAGAACAACGTGACACCAAGACACATCACCGACGGAACAAAAAATACGGTCGCCTTACTAGAAACAACCAACGGCAAACTACTTAGAAGGATCCACTCTTTTTCACACAGACTGAAGTCAACCACCATAAATCTCGAGATCCAAATTACACTAAATACTATAGGTGAGTTGGAGAAAATGCTGTGTAATTTAACTGACCAAGTCAGAGGCATGCTACCTTTCCATGTTTTTACTAGGTTCAAGGATTCATTAGAATTAATGTACAAGAGAGTTTTCAATAATGTCAAAATTATAAACCAAAATAAGTTCCAAAAGTTACGTAGTCAATATTGCAACACTAGAAACAGTCTGTTTGGTGATAACAGTAAATGGATCGTCAATCTGTCCTCGGTAAATGTGCCTACGGAGGTGCTTAATCTGTTGTCATTGGGCCCTAAATTTTGCCTTCCTAGTGATCGAGGTAATGTTGACATCAGACGACTGCTGATGGAAGTTGAAGGTGTCGTGACACTTTGTCCGCCACATGATAGGGATGTAATGAGAGCTCAGGCTACTAACATTGTCACAAATTTTTTAAACAACCCTCCCAACACTTCAGTTATCGACTCACAGCTAACCAATACTTATGTGAGGACTAGGTCTTTCCTTAAACGCAATCCTGGTGTGATCGTGACACGTGCTGACAAAGGGGCAACCCACTGTAATCTTGGATAGGACAGAATACTTGGCTAAAGCTACAACAATGCTGCAAGATAACGTTACTTACAAAAAAATTGATAGAAATCCTTTAGTGTCTGTTCAAAACAAACTCAATAAACTGTTAGTCAACTTAAAGAACCGTGAACATATAAGCAATGACGAGTACAAAACACTTAAAATAAGTAACTCGACCTTATGCAAGGCGTATTTTCTCCCTAAAATACACAAAGAAGGCACTCCACTCAGGCCTATTATTTCATCCTCCGGTTCAGCTACATATCAATTATCAAAATATCTAGCCAGCATTCTGTCTGCGTCTGTTCTTGATCACACCAACTACAATATTACAGACTCTTTTGATTTTGTAAATAGGATTCGCAACATAACTATTCCGCCTAACCATACGCTTGTGTCGTTTGATGTCATCAGCCTCTTTACGAATATACCTCTTAATCTTGTTACTGATATTGTTACTGAGAGGTGGGATATGGTGAAGGAGCACTGCAACTTCTCGTTAGAGTCGTTTTTGGATACTTTGCGGTTCCTATTTTCCAACTTGTATTTTACTTTTGAGGATCAGTGTTACTTGCAAACATTTGGAACCCCCATGGGTTCACCGATAAGCTCAGTTTTAGCGGTCATCGTGATGGACTATGTCCTAGATAACGTTCTGCCACAGTTGGGTTTTGATATCCCTTTTATTTACAAGTTTGTGGACGACATTATTGCTGCTGTTCCCAGTGATAGGGTCGAGGACACATTGGCGGTCTTAAATAACTTCAATAGTAATATTCAGTTTACGGTTGAGTTGGAGGGAGAAGGCGGCTTGCCATTTCTGGATTGCAGGGTTGTAAGGCGTGATAACGGTGTGGTTGCCACTGATTGGTATACTAAGCTGACATATTCCGGCCGCTACATAAATTACCACTCCGGGCACTCGTTCAGCCATAAAATTAACACTATTAGTGCCATGAAAAATAGAATACTAAAAATATGTGATCCACAGTTTCAACCTTCGGCCCTAAAAAAGCTCCAAGCTGTTTTTCTGAACAACGCTTTGCCGTTGAAATTGATTAATAAAGTACTATTTTCAACTAATACCAACAACCCCACTATTAGTGTTTTCGAACCTATAAATGAAGAACCCCGTAAATATATCAAATTAATGTCACTACCTACTGTCACTGGTAAGCTGAAAAAAGTGTTTCAACCTCTCCTGGCTGATAAAGTAAAAATAGTCCATCACTACCCCTTTAAACTAGCCAGAGCGTTTAGTAACATCAAGGACACTACACCGTTAATGTATAGATCCAACATAATTTATAGTGTGTCTTGTAACGACTGTGAGAGTAAGTATATCGGGGTGACCACTCAGTGGTTACGCAATAGAATTGCTTTACATAAGAGTGACTGCAACACCAAGAAAACCAGATGTGCCCTAGCCTGCCATGTTATTACTAACAACCATTCTTTTGATTTTGAGAGCGTCGAAATTCTTGATACTGATTCCAACTACCGTAACAGAATGTTTCTAGAAATGTACAATATAAATTTTATCCATAACACCGTAAATTTTAAACAAGATGTTGAGAACCTGAGCAGCATTTACTCCAACATCATACACCATGACAAAATACGTTGTAAAAGAAATTTAAATTCAAACATAGACTCAAGTCTCGTTTTCTGAAATGTGTGTTGGTTAGGTTGCTTAACGTGATGGGCTTAATATGCCGACTTTGTGCTATGACCGCCAGTGACCTTTGGTTATTTATTGTTGTTCGTTGATCAGTACGCATGTGATGTCCCAAAAATGTACATAGTCCAACGGAATTAACTTAATTACATTCCCGGTATGTTAAATGTTGTTATGATTCGTCGTATTCTGTGATGTCCGTCGTTACTCGTCGCTTGCCGCCTCATTAAACTCCATGTAAGTGGTGACAAAATAAATTATTGTCCAGTGTTGTCCAGTGTTCTGATATTTTAATTGATTTGTAGAGCCAATTGCCTGATGAAGGACCCAATCAGGTCCGAAATATAGCAATTTACAAAAGCGAGTTCTATTCTTTTCTTCGAGTGGTCGAATACCCAAATAATTAACATATATTGATACCCACGACCGAATAACCCCAATTTCTTGCTATATATATATATATATTTAGATTCAAACAAAAAATACTTTCCTTTGAAGTAATATTTTTGTTTGGCATTAAAAAGACGTGTCTTTACACCAAAGAAATCTAAGTTTGATTCAAATAATTATATTTGTATACAAGAAGAGATTTACTTAAATATTTTTGCTTTGACTTAAAAATTGGTTTACTTCTGCCAAGGAAATCAAATGATTATATTTTTGGTGTGAATACAACTGTATTGTTAGCTGTAAACACTCTCCTCGTAGTGTGGCTTTATCTTGAGTGTAAATAGTGGTTAAATAGTAGACTGGTGGAAGCCTACCGTTCAGTTGATGTCATGCGTCTGGCTAAATTGTTAAAGAGGCCGTGTGATCGGCAGTATAGAGCACAGTTCCGATTCTGCATCAGCGTACACTTCGCTACCCTAACCATGACTATATGTAGGTTTGGGGAAACCAACCACTGGTCGAGGATATGCGACATCCAAAAAGGCGGTGTGACACGTGGAGATTTTTCTCTACTGTAGGTACCCTCCGAAAAGCTCTAGTCAACAATAGGTCAATAATTTCTTTAATCAAACAACTATTAATCTGATTAATGAAAGTTTCCACCGTGTCCATGCATCGTTGTAAATTTAAAAAAGGATATAGAAATAAACTATTAAGCCTGGATAAATAGTTTTTAATAGAGCTACGTTCGTAGGATTATCGATTTCGACGTATTTAACATCATGTTCGGATCCAGCTACAATAAACATAAAATAAGCAAAACAAAACCTAATCTTCAATCATGTATCTTACAGTCTAAAAGTTAGCTACGTAAATGCATAAAACGCTCTCGGACATTGCAGGTTATGTTTAAGACGCCACATATAATTATTCCTAAAAATAAAAATATAAGGTTATAAAGTCACTATGCCGTCAGATATACACATCTTACACTAGAAAAATCTTCTCTGGCGTTTATAAAAGTTGATGCAGACAGATTAACAAACTTTACTGCTAATTAGGAAGCTTCAAAACGTAACAGCGTTGGTACACGATATAGGAGTCGACTATGTGAGGTTATGTGCGAAATTCATAGAAGTTATAGGTGGCGCGGTGGTAAGCCAATTTACACCAATACAAACTCTTGAAAAGGACGAATCACATTGCTAAAATTAATGATACACACACGGTAGACCTAGACACGGTATGGTAAAGCGCAGATTACTGGCCCCCACCACTTGAACTCAAGTGACGTTTTTACTTTTTTATACACTAACGCCTCCATTTGAATGCGAACTCACGTGACGTCATGCGCTAGGAGAACGCGTTTAAGGATCTTGTCCAGCATACCGTGTTGTAGGTTTACCGTGGATACACAATTACAAAGTGAGAAAATACATCAGAGGGCAATTTAAAACTAAAAAACTCTTAATTCTATTTTAGGTATCGTGACTATGGTGTGTAAAGATGTAATCACCTGGGAACTCTGTAATGTTGTTCAGTAGATAGTTGTTATCTTTGTCTCTGTCTCTTCGTTTGTGGATGTGGTATATTTCTGTAATGTCCATTAGGGCCGATTTTGGAAGGTTCTTCAGTAGTTTCATGTTTGAAATGTTGAAGTGATGTCCCTCTTCTATCATATGTTGAAACACAGCTGAGTTGTTTCTTGTGATATGTTCTCGGAATCTAGTTCGAAGGTTGCGGCCTGATTGTCCGATGTAACTCTTATCGCAGTTGGTGCATTTCAATTCGTATATTCCACTCTTTTCGAGTGGCGGGATGGAGTCTTTGTTGTTCATTAGTATTTTTTCTATACTATTTCTTGTAGGGTGTGCTGTTGTGATGTCATACTTTGTCAAGATAGTATGTAGTTTCTTGTGTAGTCTAGGATAGTATGTTAATTTTCTGTAATTATTCATTGCTTGTATGTGTGGATATATCTCTTTCAGACTTCTATCCTGCTTTAACTTTCTGTACAAAAGGTGTATCATGTCTTCCTTGTAACCATTGTTTACTACTATTTGCTTGATGGTGTTGAGTTCTCTCGTGTGTTCATCAGTTGTTAAGGGGACATTCAATAATCTGTTAAGGTAAAATCTGAAAGCTGCTGTCTTCACGTTGTATGCATGCTGTGATCTGTGGGGTATCACGATGTCTGTGGCTGTCGGTTTACGGTAGATTGTATATTGTAAACAACTATTTATCACAACCTTAAAATATCGAATTTATCAACCAACAATTTCGTCAATTTAGAAAATTATAATTATTTCGCTCAACACAATTATAATTATTTGAACTAAATAAATCTAGATCGTTATAATATACAAATTGTAAATTATAACTGAAACTGCGTTTTGATCCGCAAATAAATATTTCCTAGCCTTTATTAAAACACTAGATTTCTTTGAGTCAGTGCATTTTTATTTGAATTAAACAACGTTTTCTATCTGTGTAGGATGAAATTGCGCTACCTAACCTAACTTACAAATGTTTTGAACAATTCGATAAGATTTAATATTTTACTTCTTTTCCGACCCAGTACGTTTTACCTTAATTACAGCAATAATGAATTGCGCCGTCTAAAAAAATTAAGTGAGATACAAAATTCATCAATTCCTGGTTAACCACCAAATGTTGGCTCCAAAAAGTCAACGAGTTAAAAGCCTTCTGCACTTTGTTAGATTGAAATTTAGGTAGCGAAAGTTCGGCTTACGCGGCAGTTTTTGAGGATATACCCAAATTGTAGTTTTATGTTATATTACCACAGTAAAGTATGGTTTTTGTATATTTAATAAAGTAATGTCGTATTTGTATTTGTTATATTTCAAAAATAGTTTGTTATTTGATTGTGTTTTATGTGGCAGTATAATGTGGACATATTGCATGACATAATATTCTCTCCCACTTACTGTCCTCGTGAACAATTACAAAAAGGTGGGAACCCTGCTGTGTACATCTGTATGAGCTGCTTAGCAATAAACATTTAGCGATTCCTAGTTACCAAACTTCCATCTAGCCCCAATAGGTGCCACGACGGGTTTGTTTAATTTGAAACTCGGATTGCAAGTCCTGAAGTGACAATTAAAACCTATAAAATTTCAGAACCTCTGTAGCTCAACTGGGAGAGCTGTCAACCGGAAATTGGGGGGTTCCCGGTTCAAATCCAGGCGGAAAAAAATGTGCGTCGCACGGCACCTTACTGTAACGACATCGCACCGACACCAACGCGCCGGCGCCGAGGACGAACCGTGCCCGATTAGTTTACTTTACCTTTTGTCGGGCACCGGTCTACGTGAAACATTTTTGTTTTGATTTTTTTTTAAATATTAAATTAATATAATTAATATTAAAATGAAGCAGTAAAAATAAATCGAAAAGATAAGAAAATATCTAGTGCTATATGACGAACGCAAAATATAGGAATGCTGAGCAAATGTGGAAAATAATTGCAACCACCTTGGAGATTGATAATAGAGTGAATTCCGTTTAATATTGTCTCCGTTCTATTGCTTATTAATGGTTAAGAATATGTTCAATGGTGACAAGTGCGTTTCTTAGCGTCTGGGATGTAAACAATTTTTCACGATAACAGATTGAATTCCAACAAATATTGCCGGCTTCTATTGGTATTATAATTGTTTATTGTAGACTCGATGAAGTTTATGTGGATTTTAATTTTGTCAATTTTGTCTCTTCTTTTCGACATATAGACATACACATTCCTGTCTGAACAAGTTAGCCAACAGCTAAACTACATAATAATGTTGCATTTCTATTGTGTATCAATTCTATTTAGGTATTTCGACATTTAACGAACATGTCCTCGTTCGTGCTACAAAGTAAAAAAATAACATTTAATTTAGAGTCCAAGCTTGCCGGAGCCGTTAATCTTACACTACTTTGTGGTATAATACGTTCCTATAATGTGTCACAAATTACATTACGTTTGTGATGAAATTTTGTTTCAGTCTGAAAGATATGTCGTTAGGCGACGTCTGGTCCTAATGTACTGTTTTTTTTATTATTTCCAACACAAAAATTCAATTTGATGACCCTCGTTTCGAGGGGCCATTTGAACCTTTTATTACTTTATTGTAATATTTTACTATTTGTGGTAGATTGCAGTCCTATTATTTATATCAGGGTACAAGTATGTCACGAACTGAATTATGAACGTTTACGATGAAATTTTACTCTGGAAGATGTTTTTGTCGGCAATGTCTGGTCGCACTGTAACATTAGTTTTTTTTCTTATTTCCACAATTAAAATCTATTAAGGGGGCCTCGAAGTGGGGCCACTTAGTCTTTGACAACTTTGTAATAAACTGCACTTGTATTATTTAATCCAAATACAAGTGAATCATTTTTTTACTTGTTTCTTCTACGTTGGTCTATTGCCGCAACTTAGGCCAATCACCGACGCTGAGGGCAGGCTACACACATCCAGGAGTTTTGTCGAACTGAAGGAATTCCAACCTCCAGTAAAAGCGTTTTAAAGTGCACGTCGCATGATGACAGCACACGGGGCTACCGGCTTTACTTCCTCATCCGATGGAAGGCGCCAAAGGTATTTTTGCAAAGGTATTTTTTCCCTGCCTAAAATACCAGGACAGTCGATTTTAGTCCGAGCAGGGATTCGAACCCGGGTCTACAGCGTAGATAGCAGCCGCACTATCCTATACGCCATCGACATCGATGTGTGTCCCGGCCTTTACAAGAATGTGTCATCTAAAAACGACCAAACAGTTTTAAAAATTACATTTTCTTAACATTAACGACTATTTTTAGATAAATTGCCGTCTCAAACAGTTTTGCAATTATAGGCCCTCCATTTCACGGCATTCAAAGCCCCCTGGCTGTCTGAGCAAATGCAGATGTTTCCCTTTCGAATGTTCCTGTGGGTACAAAGATTGAAATGATGGCTAAATATCTATCTGTGTATGCCAAGTAACTGAGATCCTCAAATGGGCATTATAAAATGGGCCAAATACTGATGCCTTTGCAATGTTATTGTTAATTTAGCGCTTTTATATCATGTTTTAATTAAAAGCAAATTTTATTTGTGGAATCGTACGGTAAACAGGTACAAGTGCGGCTGTTTGTTTTATACGGGCTGCAGAAATGCGGTGGGCGCAAACATTTTAATTAATAATTCAAAAGGATCGGCTGCTCGTGAAAATTTTCGGTCCAGTTCTGACGAAATGCCTCCAAGGCGACCTGCTTCCTTTCGGTACTGCGTTAAAGCGGTCCGATTCATACTTTATTTAGAAAGCAGGAAAGATTTCAATCCCATGCTGTAGTTCATCGCAGTAAAGTTATAATTTGTGTCAAAAACCCGACCATTATGAAGTTAAATTATTCAGACGAATGTTTGTAGCACAAATGAGACTAAAATAATTAACTTTTAATTACACAAACACAGCACATGAAAGGAAGTGTTTATAATGTAGGTTTTTATTACTCATCTTTCTAATTTACTCAATCTGCTCAAAATTGACTAATGAGTTACTGAATTCCTATCTTACTAATATAACTTAACCTAACAGGCACCCATTGGTGTCTCTCAGTTTGTCCTGGTTTACTGGGCACGTTTTTCTTGCGCACTACATAGCACTGTCTCTGGTTTTAGAACTAACACCTATTTGGAGATCATATCAAAATTATGACATATAAAAAATTTATCCAAATTTACGAAAAATAGATGAAAATGAGTCCTAAGAATCAATGATAGATAGCTACTATATTAAATTATATTAAATGAGTGTAAAATACAAATTTCTTTTTTAATGATAGGTGGCTGTGATTTCAAATTTGAATTCTATAATTCACAATAAAATTTCAAAATAACAATTCGATTATAGTTATAACAAGTGTACTTTAATCAAATTTTCTGAACTACTCTGTATATGATTAACAATATTTAAAATTTGATAATTGCTTTTTTGGTTTTGGACTAAGCAAGAACTTTTATGAAGATTAACATATTGTGATAAATAGGAAATAAAAAAAAAATTATACGATGCCGAATTTTTGGCGGTCACTGTACATGATATGGTTAAGCGCCACAGTGCTATAAGCTTTATTAGAAATGTTCTAGTAACTGTCCGTTCCTCGTATTCGTTATGGAAAGGCAATGAATATTATCTGAAAGACTGTCCCAAGTTAGAAAACCTGCAAGGATAAATTATTATTCCTATAAAAGCTTCATTTCGGTGCTTAAAAGTGACGTAAAAGTGACGTACACGTTCATTAAGGTGTCCAATCTTTTCGACTTGGGCAGGAAAGTCCCGAATTTTGAACACTTGTCCCGCCGTTATTGCAATGTCAAGAATTTCCTACACACCACTTATCAGACTAATAATCTGACTAGCATAGAAAAACGTACTTACCATGACTTTATGCGGCACTCGCTCAAAAGAAAGGGACTATTAAAAGAATATTTCAAACAATTTTTAAGTCTCTGTTGTACTATTATTATTTTAATAATTAAATTGATTTTGATTGATTTGCAATTATAATTTATTATTACTTGCAATAAGAAATGACTATTTAGTCGGATTTCGATTAAAAAAAAATTGATTAAAAATCATCATCACTAACTTTATTGTTTCTGAAAACTCTGATTTTAAATTAAACAAATTTTATAATTGTCATCAACAAAATGTAAAATAATAATAAAATAATAGTAGAACAAAACCTAACTTTAGTTAATAAAGCCAAAATTAATTCGGGAGAGTATCATTTATTAACTATATTGTCTTATATCTGCGGTAATCGAAAAGTCTTGCGTGTTTAATTGAAAACATCATTTATATTAGGGTGATTCTTTGGGAAATCAAAATTAGTAATTGATATAAATTGCTCCTATAGACCACAAAAAAGTTGTGCAATTGAAGATGAATTCTCTAGCAATAGGCATACATTTTATCATTAAGTAAATAATATTAAAAAAAATCTGTTTTATTTTATTTTTCTGATCATGACAATATTTTGGAGACTGTGGCGAACTTAATAATAAAATTATAAACCCCTAACCACAACAATTCTTGTGGTTAGGGGTTTATAATTTTATTATTTTCTGATCATATTAAAGCTGACAAGGACCTTTGCGTCGCTAGCACAATGCTTTAACCAACTCTAACTCTAACTCTAACCAACGAACCAACGGAGCTGATTCAAATTCAGGTTGTTGCCGTAATTCTTAATTTATTTAAAATTTACAATCAGCCTGTATATCACCAGTTTTCTTGCATTTGATACTTCATCATTACGATATGTCTGCACAATCATCTTCAGTTACTTGCTGCACGCGAGTGCTGCGAAGAGTGCTCTTATGAACCAATGTAGCCTGTAAAATTCAGAAATTGTGGTTTGAATATGGCTTTCACTATAAAACTGACATCATTATTATTCATTTTATAATAGTTTAATTGGCGCATAAGGTGCTTGGAACATGACGAGCGCAGCGAGGAGTGCCCAACTGAACGAACGCGTCCGTACGCCAATTAGGCATTGGGGTTATAATATATAGCCGTAACTATGGTTACCGACCGTTTTTATTATGACACAGAAAAGAGAATTACAATAAATCCATTATGGAACCAAAGTGAAAAGTTATACATCATACAAATAAGTTTACACAAATAAGTTTTTACAAATAAAGACTTCAATTGGGGCATGAGTAGCTTCAGGCACGACGAGCGCAGCGAAATGTACCCACTACCCATATGAACCAATGCGTGCTCCGTACGACAAATTTAGACATTTTGGATATGAATTTTAATTATGACGCAATAAGTCCATTATGGAACCACTACTACATTATTATATACATTTTATAAGGATTTTATTGACGTACGACGAGCTTAGCGAGGAGTGCCCTAACGCAAATCCGTCGCTACGGCAAATTTATAAATTTTGGTTGGAATATGTAGCCGAAACTATGTTTACCTACAAATTTTATTATGAAACAAAAAAAAAAGAATTGTCAGAGTAAGTCTATTATGAAACCAAACTAGATAGTAATACATCATTATATGCGTTGTATAAAAGTTCAATTGGCACACGACGAGGGAAGCGAGAAGTGCCCACATGAACGCTTATTATTGCGTTCTACCTGCTCTAGCGATTAACCTATCTATGTCGGCGATCTACAAACCCCAGCGATCTACACACCCAGCGAACTACACTCCCAGCGATCTACACGTCCCAGCAATCTACACGCCCCAGCGATATACACGTCCCAGCGACCTGCGAGTCACTAGTGGTGATGCCGATGGTGAAATAAAAGCGAAACGTTTTTTTTTTAAGTTTGAAAATATTTACATTGTGCACCCGTCCCCCAGATCCCGCGTCTCACCTTGGAATATATAAAAAAATCTGATGTGGCCAGGCACATGACTTTATCATACAAAATATAACATTAATAGTTTAGCTGCACGAGAATCTATTTGATTGGGATATATCGTGTCTGTATTAAAATTAAACTAGTTAGCCAGGATTTGACAGATATTTTGATAGTCAATAGTATCAATAGTAGGTATTGTCAAAGCGTCAGCATTTGACACTACCTACTGTCATCAGAATAATAGTTATTTATCTCACAAGTGCCGAAAGTACGGAGCAGCGCGACGAGCGGTGATGCGGCGCGTCACCGATGGCGGAGCGTCGCAGTCGCATGTGAGACAGTCGCGCTATGTATTTTTCGGCAGGAGTAACATCAACGCTTTTTGTGTTGCTTTTTTAAAAAAAAAATACGTATTTAAAAAAATTTAAAAATGCTGAAAGATTTCTGTTAGATGTCCTGCAAAAATTTCAGCCTTCTGTTTGTTGTCTCATGCGTAGGTGCCGTCTCTTTGTCTTATAGTGGGACATGGAACACTGGCCTCGTGTATTGCCTCACTGCTTTCCACAGCGAGTAATCTGTATCTTTATCGGGAGTCAATTTAGTTAAGGATTCCAATGATGCCATTTTTAGTTTTTGAATTTCGCTTTTTGTTGGGATTTTTTTATTCAGTGTTGTTTTGTCAGCTGGATCTCGTGACTGCTGCCAACTTCTTCTAGCTCGCCTTTTTTGTTTTCCATTTCTCTAATTTCCATAAGATAATTATTTCCAATACCTCTATGAGTGAATTCGTTGGTGTTGTTCCAGGCGGCTTTCTGGATGTTGTTGGTGAATTTCTCGGGTTCTAGGTCGAGCTAATCTTTGGTTTTAAGCTAAATATTTATCTGAATAGTGTTTTTCAGCTGTATTTTAAAGCTTACCTAGTCAGTGCTTTTATTGGCCACGGTTGGGGGACTTCCTTTTGGATTATGCTTTCGCTTAGAGTCATTGGTATTGCGGAATGATCAGAGTCCAGATCCCAGTTCTCCTCAATATCAATTAAGTTCGGTGAAAATTTTCTTGTTATAAAGAAGACTAAAAGATCCGGGGTTTCGCCCTAGTCAGTAGGCCAATAGGTTGGCTTACCTGTAGAATGGAAACGACATCCTCTTTATGGATTGCTTTTTTCAGTTGTCTCCCTTTTGTGGTTATCAGTCTGGAGTCTGGAGGCATCTTCCGTTTGTGTATTTTACTGTTCTAGCTTTGGCAATAATCTTTCTTCGATTTTGTCCATCCATTCTAGAATTTTTTGTAGCAATTGCATAGTCGAGTCACCTGAAGTTGATGGCTGGTCTTCTTTGAGGAATCTGTGGCTAGTGCATGTGTTGCGCTTGTATTTGTTTTTTTATATTGGAATTGCTTTTGATTTTGGGATATTACTTGCACGCTATTGTTGACCCACTCTTGGCTGAGTTGGTAAATTGGGTAGCCTGAACGAATGATTATTATTTGTTTTTCTGTTTCATGATTTTTGTCTGCATATGGGGGTGCTGGTATTTTCGTTGGGTTCACAATAATCGGCTTTAAATTGCCTGCGGCGTTTGGGTTGAAACTTCCCTTTTTACACGATCGAGCATCGCTCCGTGTAACTTTCTGCTTAATAGAATTCAAACAGCTGTATGCAATTTAGAAAAGTGTACGTCCACGTCGACCCGGCCCCGTTCGGTTGTAATTTTTAATCATTACTCGCGCGGGAATGGATTACGACCCCTTTCCATGGATTTTGCCGGCCAAAGTCAATATTCGCTTCGAATCCCACAAATTACCCTTTTATAATTCCCGCATGTCAAAAGCAGTAAATTCTCTGACGCACAAAACACATAGACATCTACGGAACTGTTCCATTAGAAGACTTTGGTGTTCCACTATTTGTATATATTAAAAAAATTGTAATCAGGATGTACTCCAAAATTGTAAATAAAAATACAGTCAAGATGTCTGTCTATTTCCGGTTATCGGTGATCGGTTACGATCAAGGATTGGGTTTGCAAAGAATGTTCTACTGACCTAGCCTGCAAGGTTGGTCGTTGGACTGATTCCTGCGATCTTGTATCGTGAGTACAAATTTGCAAAAATTATTCTCGGAGCAGTTTCAGGTTGCATATTGCAGTATAATATCACCAAAACAGTTGCAAGCAACTTGGAAATGCAAATGAAGATATTAATTGTCGAAATTAAGCGAGTCTCTAGAAAAGTAGCTGAACTAAAGGTACTACTAATACATGTTTCCGTAAACAAGAACGTTTCCAATGCAACGGATGATGCCAATGTAAACACCGCTATTCTAAACCAACAGTCAAACACGATTCTCGAAATCTCCCCACAAAAATATGTCAACAATCCTCCGAAACGCGAGAACCATACACATACATCCGCTGAAAAGTCTGGGTATAGAAACAACTCACCAACCAGCGCTTAACTGCATGCTAGCTACACCTAGTAATGAAACGAAAAATACGATAAACAATAACGATAGGAATAATACAATGCAACAGAACAATAATAAGAATAGCGATGCTTTCACTATTGTAATTAATAAAAGGCACTCGCAATAGAATTCGCAAGAAATAACAAAATAATTTAAAAATTAATTGCGAACAACAGCTCGCCCACATGTAAGTCTTTGACCTAGCGACCGACACTAAAGACGCTGATGTAGTAGACCTAGACATAGTAAAATGCAAAAACTTGGTATCCAAAAAGCAAGTGGATTACACATCCTTTAAATTGTCTGGCAAATTTGAAGATCAGGAAAAAACTAAATCACAGGATTGGTGTCCTGTTAGGGTACACATCAACACTTATTTATTCCATTCGACCAAAAATCAGAGAGAAAGGGAATTGCAACAAAAGTCGACGTAGAACATCAAAGAATATTTTATTTGTTTCATCAACATAGTCTACAAAATAAAATGGATGATCTAACATTAATCTTAAATGAAGAATCTTGTAAATACGACATCTTAGCATTATCCGAGTATTGGTTGAAACAACAAATTGAAAAAATGGTACTTAGTAGTTTGTCGTCGTTCTTTGCGCGAAGGTCTGGGATTCAGCACGGGATCCTATATTTACGGAAGTAGCTAAAGGCCCTGTTTCGTGAATAGGAATAAGTATTGGAATGTTGTGGTGTTTCCTTACCCGATATCCGGATTATTATATCGGTCCCCAGCTAACCATGATTTTTTCTGTTCAATGCTTCGACAAACTACTGGAAACAGTGACATCCAGGTTTCAGATTCACACTTTGAGTGTGGAGATTACAATATAAACCTTCCTAATGACATACATTACACACTTCTACATTGATAGACATCTTTATAAATTTTGAAAAGTACAACAAAAGGGTACTACCTACAGTACTGTCTGACCACTACGGACAGAATATTATGGTTTTCGTTGAATGTTCATCTCACTGATGAAGCGTTGGTACAAATAGATAAGGACAGCAAAAATTTTTGTTGGTAAAGGCAGCAAGACCATCCTGACCCTGTGGCTACACCTAGACGTTAGATGGCGCTTACAGTTTCTGACCCGACAGTGCCTGCGTGCAGTTGTTCGACTTCATTTGTTACCACCCGGGTGGAACTTTAAAAGGCTGATTTGGAAACGCTTGCGTAAATTGTTTTAACGTGAAATTTCCCAAATTTCCCGAGTTATTTGCAGAAAGTAGGAATTGATATTCATCTATTCCTATTTAGTATCAGAAAGTAGCAGTTGATGCGAATTATTCTATTCCGATTGATCTATTCCGAATTATTTTCAGTAAGTAACAACTGATATTCAGAAAGTAGCAAATGTAATTCAGAATTCTCCAGAATTTATATCACGAGTCAGGACCGAGTACGCCATTAAAATAGTTATATATGTATGTAGCTTATAATAGTGATTTACAATGACATTTTCCGAAATATTGCCAAACTCAAATCATTCAATATTGTTAAACAATTTAATAAATATATGTTAGCAATCATAACTTAATAAAGAATAATACATAATAATGAATAATATCTTTTTAAACATGCATATTTATTTATTGTAGGTACTTATGAACATTTCCTTTTCTTAAAATGATAATATATTTCTTTACTCGTTGAACTAAATTTCAGTTCATCTTTCTAAAGAGTTCATAACAACTGAAATTTCATGTATTTTTATTCAATTTTTTTAGTTAAAATATACAAAGTTATTTGATATTATATTTTTTTAAATTTATACTTTAAATTGAGAACTTAATTAAGCGCAGAAAGAAAAATAAAACATTATTTTAAAACTCAAATTGTACATTATTCTGTGTGTACATACATGCATAATACATAGATTAATACATACATAGACCTAAAATCATGTCGGGAAACAATATATTTATAATTTCCTCAGAAATTGTCGAAATAAAATATGAATACAGTTATAATTATTAAAATTTACTGAATATCATTTGTCAATTTCAAATGGCATATTCTGAATATCAACTGCTACTTTCTGATACTAAATCGGAATAGATGAATATCAACTGCTACTTTCTGAAAATAAATCGGTATAGATAAATATCAACTGCTACTTTCTGAAAATAAATTGGAATAGATGAATATGATGTGTTGCTTTCTGAATATCAGTTGCTACTTTCTGAATAACATCAGGAAACGGTGTAGTAACATTGCTGATAATCTCATTACCAACAAGATATGCTCTATACGTTTTGCAGAAGTCGTCCCTGTTAAAATGAGATGATATTCCTGTGAAAATGCAGCAATATGAAAGTAATTATGCAATATATTTCTGCAAATAATAATAATAATCCACGTTTCAGTATCGCCCAACAATCAATAATACTACTAGCTAATTGTTATTATTAAGCCACGTTTCGAATTATTGTGTCAGAATAAGCAATCCCATATAGAAAATTTAGAAATAAACTGGTTTTTATACTTTTTTAATACATTATTCGTAAATTTCTATTTTAACACGTTTCTATATTCCATGTAAAAATATACAGGGTGAGTTATTAGTATCCCGGCGGTCGATAATTAATAAATCAATTGAGAAAGAAACAAAATATTTTTTACAAAAGTTGTTTGACATTTTCTACAACGTAAAATTATTGCCATTTATACAGGGTGTGACAGAAAATAAGTTCATTTTTAAGTTCATGACCATCGGCCGCCGGGATACTAATAACTCACCCTGTACACCCTGTATAGTTATGACAATAATAAATCTTCAACAGTAGAGTAACTTAGCTTCACGAAAATAATGATAATAAATAAATTTATAGATGCGAGTGTTTCTAAGATTGAAATTAAACTAAACAAAACCTTATTATCTCGCATGCAGAGCGAATGTGCGAAGATGTTCTCATGTGGTATCTATCACCTTAATTATGCTCGGCTATTGAATTTGTGCACGCTTCCGTAGTTAATTAAATTAATTCATAATCAAGGATACGTGCTCGACATTGTCTGGACCAAACAATACCAATGTTACCAATGTTAATAATACATTGTCTACTACATGTATAGTTCATTATAGTTCACATGGGGTGTATGTTCACATGTTTGCATATCTATATAATATACACATACGGGAGACTGCACCCTGTAGTCGTGATTTTTGATGTAGCTGAAGCGTACTATTCTCGAAGCACTCAGCAATGACTTCAGTATCAATTATTATTCGAATTGGAACGGTACACGGCACCCTTCACCCTACGGATTGGGTTTAATTAAATTTTACATCAATATTTAACAGGGTTTAGCAACCAAATGCGTACAATAACTTTGACGGATTTAGAACTCTGTAAATCCGTTACGCTCAGTGCCCTGACATATCGAAATCCCAAAGTCAATTAAGAAGTTACGCTACTAAAGTCTGTTGTGCTTTGAATGTTATTGTAAATTCTATTAATCAAGCTGCATGAACGTAAGTTTCCAAGTCAATTTAGCCAACTGTATCTTCTGTAATCCGCGACGGTATTAGCCACGCGTTTACTAAGTAACTTGTAACATTGATTGTTGAAAAGCGAGCGAGGGTGAAAAACGGCGATGCATTATAAACTAAAAACTTTGATGTGATCTTTTTTAAGAGAGACCTAGTGAGTAAAAATTTAGTCGTGTTAATTATTATTAATGGATAGTTTTACTTCGGGAAACGTCAGAAACGTATTCTACCAACCAAATCAATGAATAGGAAATCAAGAACTAACCAAAAGAAAACAAAAGAAGAAGAAGACACTTTTGTATGAGATACAGAGTATTATTTATATATAGATTTGAGAATTTACAGGAAAAAAATATCAATAAATAGGAATTGATAATATCAGAACAAACAGACAATAAACAGTAATGCAATAACCAGTAATGAAAACCGAAGATGTCCATTAGTACATAAACTTATAAAGCACGTGTGCGCTTGTCTCCGAACGACTTCAAATCAATGCGTCATGTTTATTCGAGTAGATCGACAAATCCATTAAGGTCCGTCGGAATTGAAGAAAGGTGACAAAAATAGATTCAAAAAGGTCAGAGAATGCTTCTTTAAATAAATAAATAAATAAAGCCGTTATTAACTTCACCACATCACAAATCATACTTAAATAAATATTAATAATATTGTACCCATTAGGTGAAGTTAAAAAGAGGGGGTTCGGATCCTTAAAAATAGAATCCGTTCTTCCACCCCAACCTACACCTTAAACATTTAGAACACTTACAACAATATCAACACGTAAAAGCTACATAAAAAGTAACACCAATAATTCCATAGGTTGGACTACGAGTCAATGCATTGCTCATTCAACAACAGTCTCCTGTAGTCTCTCTTAAATGCAACTAGGCTCATAACATTTGACCGAGAACGTAGATCAATCGGAAGGGAATTCCTTGTACCTGAATGATCTATTTCAAATGTAAGTGGTATGTCTAGGCATTTGGGTACAGGACCTATGGCGTAAGTTGAGGTGGTGTACATCTGTGCGAAACGAAATGTTGTTGTACCTAGGAACCTGTGCCTTAAAAATGAATACATACAGTGCAACAGAGTGCAGCTCTCTCCGACGGGACATACTCAGCCACCCCGATAAATGCACCATGGTGTAATATGCTCTCGTCGACGCACACCGTACACAAATGTAAGACACGCATTCTGCACCCTTTGAATGCGACGCCTATCCGTGGACTCCAGGCAAGGTCCATATACAACATCCGCAAAATTACGAAGTACTAGAGTTCCAATGAATCGCAAAAAATTACCGTCACACGCCTGGACAGAAACTCGCGGCTGTATAGTGCTTTCAGATTAGCAAACGCCAAGCGCGTCTTATTAGCAATATGTTCCTTAAATCTGAGATCCGAATCAATGATCAATCCAAGATCTCTCTCGTCATCAACCAAGGGAATGGGGACACCGCCAATGCTCAAATTTACGCGATCGGATACAGCCATGCGCGACTGGCTCCTATCCAACAAAACAACACAGGACGGATTGATCACAAGGGAGTGCTCTGCAGAAAACTGCTATACGCTGCTTAAATCCTCATTTATTCGATGATATGCAGCGTCCAAATCAGAAGGACAAAAGAGCAAACAGAGCTGGCAATCATCAGCAAAAATGGACTGTGCAATGCGGACAGGCAGGAAGAAAAACAAGAGGTATATACCAAATACAACAGTGGAGTAAAAATGCTTCCCTGGGCAACACCACGAGTCAGCAAGCGTTCCCCAGATACCTTCCGCTTGATCCTGACTCTCTGGGATCTACCAGACAAATAACTTAAAAAGAAAGCTAACGCATCCTCACCCAACCCAATGGACCTAAGCATCCCAAGAAGAAGATCATGACTGACACAATCAAACGCTTTTGTGTAATCAAGAAGCACCAATAACGTAACTTCCCTACGATCCACCGCGGCAATGGCATCATCCACTACGTCCAGCAATGTCGTACCACAGCTATGGCGTGCACGAAAACCTGACTGATCTGCCGGTAGCAGACTGTATTCCAGGAGATAATCACGAAGCTGTTTCTCTACAATGCGTTCAAGTACCTTTGACAATGCAGGCAATACACTGATTGGTCGCAGATGTTTATATTCGGTGGGAGATTATACTTTTGGTAAAGGTGTCACAACAGCCTCCTTCCAACAATCAGGAAAGATACGCGATCCATTATGCACGTGTTAATGACGTGTGTAATGTATGGCAATATAATTAGGCAGCCCATTTTTATAAAAGATGATGGAATCCCATCAACTCCGACGGCATACGACTTTAGGCTATTTACAGCATTCAATACCTCACCTTCTGTGGCCAGTCTCAACTGAAAATCTTGAGCCGCATTGGGATGGATATTTGACGCATAGAAAGCCAACCGATCAGTACCAGCATCCACAGCAACCACTGAATCAACAAAGTCACTGTTAATGCTATCCTGGTCGGACAACGATGGAGGTATTGTACCAGAGCCCCCGCCTGCCCCTCGCAAACGATCGAATGCTTTACACATTCGTCTATTGTTAGCTGCGTAGAACACAGAACCGTAGTATGCTTTTTTCTCGCGTTTAATAGCACCTTTAGTGTAATTCCGCAATGTTACGTAGTATGACCTGACCGCCGTACTGACCGTCCGGTGGAACCAGTTCAGAGTGGCATTTTTTAGGGCAATCATTTCTCTGACGGCATGCCTAAGCCAACATGCTCCGGGACGAGAGACTTTTATCTCCCGCTCCGGGAAATGTACATCATATAAAGATGGTAAAAAACGATTCAGCACACATACTTTGTTGTAGACCCCCACCGCATGCACGATTTCGAGCCAAGGAACGCAATCTAAATCGCGCTAAATCAAATCAGTAATATCAGAAAAACCGACAATAAACAATAATGCAATAACCAGTAATAAAAACCGTCGATGTCAATTACGATAATCACGCACGTGTACGGTTGTATCCAATCGGCTTCAAACAATACGTCAAGTTTATTCGAGTAAATCGATAAATCCATTGAAGTCCGTCGGACTTGAATTAAATATTTCGATACAGTATTAGAGTTTTAAACTGGACGAAGACGGAAATACGCGTTTTGGAAAATTAAAGATAGAAAACAGTTAACATTAAATTTTATAAATTCAAGGGAAAATGGTTATTACGTAAACTCGTCAGTAATATAGAATCAACTAAAGAAGCGAATGATAATTAACCCAGGTGAGGATAATTTTTGGAAAAAACACCTCCGCCTGGATTTGAACCAGGAACCCTCCAATTGCCGGTTGACAGCTCTCCCAGTTGAGCTACAGAGGCGCCTGGTTCAAATCCAGGCGGAGGTGTTTATTCCAAAAATTATCCTCACCTGGGTTAATTATCATTCGCTTCTTTAGTTGATTCTATAGTACTGACGAGTTTACGTAATAACCATTTTCCCTTGAATTTATTCATCTGTATGAGCTGTTTAGCAATAAACATTTAGCGATTCCTAGTTACCAAACTTCCATCTAGCCCCAATAGGTGTCACGACGGGTTTGTTTAATTCAAAAACTCGGATTGCAAGTCCTGAAGTGACAAATAAAACCTATAAATTTCAATCGCCTCTGTAGCTCAAGTGGGAGAGCTGCCAACCGGCAATTGGAGGGTTCCTGGTTCAAATCGAGGCGGGGTTTTTTTCCAAAAATTATCCTCACCTGGGTTAATTATCATTCTCTTCTTTAGTTGATTAAATTTTATGATTCATGCTAAGTCTGATGTCTGGAGACTATACCTGCATTGTTTAGACTTTAGATGGAGGTCGTGGCTTGCAGCAATTGGAAAATATTTATGATTTGGAAATGTTAAATTTAGGAAATTTTATAATGGCCAACAAGGAGGATAAAGTCATTAAACAACTAATTACGGATACTTCTGGTAAGTTAATAATTAGCAAACATAAACTAATTTTTAGCAAACATAAACTAATTTGAAAAAATTAAAAAATAAATAAATAAATATTACAATTTATAATCAACGTAGGAAGCGACTGATAATAATTAACCCAGGTGAGGATAATTTTTGGAAAAAACACCTCCGCCTGGAATTGAACCAGGAATCCTCCAATTTCTGATTGACAGCTCTTGCAGTTGAGCTACAGAGGCTGTGGAAATGTATAGGTTTTATTTGTCACTTCAGGACTTGCAATCCACGTTTCGAATTAAGCAAACCCGTCGTGACACCTATTCGGGGTAGATGGAATTTTGGTAACTAGGAATCGCTAAATGTTTATTGCTAAACAGCTCCTAAAGATGAATAAATTCAAGGGAAAATGGTTATTACGTAAACTCGTCAGTAATGTAGAGGTGTTTTTTCCAAAAATTATCCTCACCTGGGTTAATTATCATTCGCTTCTTTAGTTGATTCTATATTACTGACGAGTTTAAGTAATAACCATTTTCCCCTGAACAGTACAATTGATGTTCCCAACTAGGTTTAGCAATGGATGTGTCTCGGTGGTATGACCACATCCCATCTCCTGTTGTGAGTAACGATCATATTACCATATTATGAAACATTCCTGTTGCCTCTGATAGAATGCTTGCTGCTAATAAGCCAGGTATCGTGGTAAAGGATTTCCGTTCTTAGAATTCTCCGTACTTGCTGATGCGAATGTTGTAAGGAATGATCTTGAAAAACAACTTAAATATAAGGATCTCTCAATAGAAGTTGGTATGTGGGGAATGAAAGTGAATATTGGTCCGGCGATTCTAGGTTCATTGCAAGTTACTCTAAATTATAGTAAATATGTGAAGCTGTTGCCGTGCAAAATTTCGCCCTGGGAAATTCAAGAAATTGCAGTTTTGGGAAGCGCGAATATTTTGAGGACAGGTTTATCATAAACTTAAATTTTCTGCAATCTTACTGCTTACATATAATTTTTCATCTTTACCTTCCTTTGTATATAGTCTATTAATAAATTATGTCTTCATATGATTTTACTGACCTATCCACAACGCTGCACGGGGTTTCCACAGTTTTCATTTGCTTTGCAAACTAGTGTTGCAAAGCATAAATGGCGTTGTATTTCAAAATTGGGTTGAGCTGTGGTGATACCCGCAAAGGGAGTACCCTATGCTTCAGCGAAGCTCGGTACTACCAATATGCCCTGATAATCTTCATTACTTTTCAAAATCTATTAGTCTAATTTTAGTATTTATATGTTGTATCTAAATTATATTATCTAGGTTTAATATATTTAATGAGATGTATCAGAGAGTTCCAATTAATAATAATATTATTATAATATAAACAAAGGTTCTCGAAATCTAACTGATAAATAAACTAGGTATGTATTATTAGTTTAAAACTTATGACAATGAAAACTGATTTTATTAGATTTCCGCTCGCATCTTCCTTTATATGTTATTAAAATCAATACATTTTGAAACATGACTTTATAATAGTAATTATAATTTTATAATACTACTTTGTGCCATAAACGCATTATTAGCGTCCCAACACGATGTTCTGCATACCAAGAAGTTACGCAAACCCAGCTTTGAACATCTCACATCGATTATAACTCCCGCTAGATATTCAATTTGAAAGCCTGAACTTTTGCAATTAATAATTGAAATGTGGACGTAAACTTTCCCGAACGTTAAATCTATTTGTGTGTTTCATAATATAGCCTAACGTCCCATATATTTGTCGCCATGGTACTGTAACTGAAGACACTTCACGCCACGGCATAGAAATTATGTGTGGTATTTGTGGTAACTTTAAATTTCAACTTTCTTATTTACATACGTAATACGATTCAGCCAATTTCGAGTCCGATTTCAAGTTTAAAATACGGCTGTGTATATCTAACGTAGAGTTCGTGGAACGTAATACGCCATTCCCTTTTGATGGATTCGTCGTCGCTCTGCAATATTGAGTTCCATAACTTCAAATTATGAGAGTTCTGGATTATGTCAACATGTCTCCGAATAAATTAACAAATCTTGCCGACTGAACTTTTCGGAAACACCACGGAATTAATCATTACCATTCCTTTGACGGTTAGGCGAAAAGGAATCCACATAAGTGAGTTAAATCTAAACTTTTCAAATATTGAAGGTATATAGAAATTACGACAGCAACGTGAAATGAAAAATTAATCCACATTTGATTGTCGCTCATGTTCGTCGATTTTTCGTATAAATATGGTGTTCGATTTTAGATATGTTTTTAGGGCAACTAAAAAAGGTGATCGGTAGGAATGGATTGCAGCGCAAAATAGGACTCCCCTATTCATGGACGTATCCAGCACAAATCGGAAGGAGGGGGGGGGCAGCTGTCTAAATTTATCTTGCTGTATGGGAAAAGGTTTCCTATTGGCGAGGCCTTAAATTTACATGGGAAAATGCTCGGGAAGAAGAAATTTTTTGGTATTTTTCAAATAATTATTCGGGGTTTGAGAAAACTTAAGATTATTTAAGGACTTGTAACCCAACCGATCCCCATAGCGCCCTAAAAACTACCCTTAAATGAAAAAAGTACATTCTTCAGATAATTGATCCTTCTAATCATTTCAGTCTCCTTTTTCTCATAGAAATTATTACTAGTGGAATGTTTATAAACATTTGTCAGTTAATTTACATTTGTTTTTACTCTATTTGTTTAAATAATTCGTATTTCTCGAAGATCAGTCTGAATTCTGTTTTCTGAGTTCGAAATGGCAAATTATTATGTTACAGTGTCACTATACATTAAACAAATTCTTCCCTTTGTTTCAACAATTATTATTCATATTCCACTATTTTTCTAATTATGCTAGAAAAGTCAGCTTTTTTGTGAAAGTAACATAAATTTCATGTTCGAGATATCTAACAAACCTATTATCTATATTATCTAATAAATCCACATTAGATTAAACAAATTCTATGTGTTTAAACAATTTTTGTTTGCAATTCACTTAAAATTCGTTTTCTTATATCGGTCTGGCCAACTATTATTCTGAAGTGACAGCATTTATATTTTGGACTGATTTCCATTGGTTAAATAATAAAATATTATTAGTTTTCAATATCATTTATTCAAAAAAAGTTAAATGATTTGAAATGCCTGTTTTCGAGAAATTGGGGAGTTACATTTCTTTTTAAAATATTAAATTTCCTAAAGTCAACAAATTTTATTAATCACATTTCTCACTCCAATTCTTATTCTCATTGCCTACCACTGTGTGTGGCAAGATATATATTGTCATCCCATTTATATATTGTCACACCAATATATAAATGATGTCCCTTCAGAATAACAGTTGGCCAGACTGATCTACAAAAAAATAATTTTAGGAGAATTGCAAAAAAATGTGGAAAGAAATAGCATTTGTTTAAACAAATGTGGGTTTATTGTTGTTCGAGATATCTAGTCGGTATTCTCTACAAACTAGATATCTCGAACATAAAAGTTACGTGAATTATAATTGATTGTTTAAACAATAGGAAGAAATGGTTTAATAAATAAGGTCCCTCTAAGGTAATAAACTGCCATTTCGAACTCAGACAACAGAATTCAGATGGCGTTTCGAGAAAAACGAATTATTTAAACAAATAGAATTACGTTAAACAAATGGAAGTTGACTGACAAATGTTTATAAACATTCCACAAGACTTATAGTAATGATTTCTATGAGAAAAAAGATACTGAAATGATTAGAACGGTCAATTTTCCGGAAAATTTACATTCTTTTCATTTGGGGAATTTTCAGGGCACTGGGGCGTCAAATCCATATGTATCATAGGTGAAATTCTTCCTTCAATAGTCCGCTACAACTCCTATAACTTTACCATAAGTTTTCCCGAACCCCGAACAATTATTAGTAAAATACAAAAAAAAATGTCTTCTTCCTATGTATATTTCAGGCGTCGAAAGACAACATTAAAAACAAAATTTCGAAAAAAATACGTTCCACTTTTTTTTGGATTTGGAAACGACTTGGAGGAGATCGATGCTTTCTAAATAAAAATAAACACCCTAGTGTCCATAAGGGAAAGAGTGCTTTGTATGTATTAAACATATATAACCAAAATATTCGGGATATGCCCCCCTGGATACGCCCATGCTCCTATGTATTGTTATCTTTAAAGCGTAGTTTAAACCAGAGCAACAGACGGCGACAACAGCAGGCAGCAACATTAGATCAGATATCGTACTGCTGTTGACAACTCAAGTAGAAATGCTGTCGACGTGATCAGGTCGATCACAAAAAAGCAAGTCGCATGCTACATGTTGCCCGCTGTCGCCCAGGTGTAAATGAAACTTCAAACAAACTGACCCAAGTTCGATCTTTATTATATGCAGCCACGTTGAAAGAAATAATAATCTGTCCCTCATTTCTTGAACCACACGTTTAGAAAAAAAAAACTGAAAAATCTACATCATCTCTTCATAGTCTGGGAAGCAAAATGGTTGCTGTTACCATATAAGGGGCTTTTAGGGTGTGGTGGGTGATTATATATTTCGATGAGGCTTCATATAATCAAGATCGAACTACACTAAGCCTTGTGTCATAAATAATAAATTGTAGTTGTTTAGAGATATAAACAGTTTCTCTACAAAACAAGGTTTGTTATTTACAAACTATAATCGATATTCATTAACTTCAAAATGTAATTCCTATCGATATTAAGCTAATTCTTCTATGTATATCAACATTTATTAATTACTTAATAGTTAACAATATTTCCAAAAACAACTACCATCTATAACTTTTGGACACTTACTTATAAAAAATTTAAAAAAGTTTTTATGCTTACCGTTGTCAACCTTATTGAACTAAGCTCACTCTTCTTGGCCAGCGGATTACGTGGAGGCAAGGTCAGTACAGTGAGACGAAAATATGGACTAGTATAACCACTGTTATAATTATATTTCTGCACCTATCTTGCGATCTTGGCGATCTTGATGGAAATATTGCAGTTTCGCTTGCTATTTGTTTATATAATGCACCTTCAATGGTTTAATTTTGTAACCAAATATCTAACCCAATATTGGCAAGAGTCTGGACCTTTTGTTATGTAGCTAGTGCCAAACGAACATTGCAAGTTTGGTGGGAACAGCTCCAGCATGTTGCGTTCACACATCAGGACTATCTCTAAATCCTAGGTGAAGCTATATATTTACAAACTCGGACGTTACCCAATTGCGCCTTTGATAAATCTCGAAATTCTTGTGCCATATATGTTAAAATCGTACTCTGGCTGATAGCCAAACGTTAACTATTGAAACTTCCGTAAAAAATTAAGGGGATTTTTTTTACAGGAAACGAACCAGATTTGGGTGATCGTTGCCCGCCAACGAAAGGAAATTTTTTGAAAGGTATAAATTTGGACCACCCTAGTGTACATAGAGAATCTGATTGTTAACGCTGTCCGCTCTGACCTGGCCCGTTGAACTTTGTCCGAATCGCACCCCTGAAGTTTAAATTCTTTGACCTCTCTTCCCTTAAATTTTTGGTGTTCTTAGTTACAAAGTTCGCGCAAAATCCACATCCTGGACTCGTTAAAATACTTGTTGCTTGTGTAATTATTAGTACATTCAAATTGGCCGAAAAATGGGCTATGAAGGGAAAAACCAATACGGTTGGCCCTTTGGGATTCGACACGGGAAGTGATGGTATTCAATATTCTATGGCAACCCCAAATTTTGAGCCTGGCACCCATAAAACCATCCCTAACATGGAGGTTTTCAGTTTTTTCGCATTCCACCGCGAAACGATCTCGCAAGTTTGGCCGCTGTACAAAATTAAACGTTAATAAAATTATGCACAAGAAATTTATACTACACGTTTTCTTAATTACAGTAGTTCTTAAATTGGAAGTGTTTGTAGTTTAATAACATTTATATAATAATACAATATTAATATTATTTCAGTGTTATTAAACTCATAAAATTTGCGGCGCCGCAATTTTCTCGAATTATTATACATTCCAATTTCAACATGTCTTTTCGTGAATAGTTTTATATTTACATTTAATTCCGCAGATAATTATTTATAGGTTTCTGTTAAATATTCAACAAATTTATCTGTCCAATTCTTTTTGGGCACTCATAACTTATTCCTGCAATATTGGGCTAAAACTATCCAAAAAGTACGCCTTATGTTAAGGTGTTCGTAGTTTAAGAACAACTGCATACAAGAAAAAGTGATAAACATCTTTTTGTGTACAATTTTATAAACTATACAATATCTAAAACTACGAAATCGTGACAGTTTTGGGGTAAAATGCGAAAAACCACAACCGTGCTCGTTACGTGGTGAATTTTAAGGGTCCAACCCTGTATGAAAATTTATGGACGCCATCCAATATTGACACTCAACACTTGTTGATTTCACTCTACTTATAACTTCGGACTAAACACTATTAAAAAATTCTATTGGTGGTTGTTTTCTTAACTACGAAAACAATTGATACGGGTCTGCACACAAACGAAAAATGTTGTGATTCAAGCCTGCGACCGGCAGCACAGGTATATTCTTCAGTTTTTTCACTTAAAGCGTGTGGTTCACTTTATAGTGAACTGAAACGATTGAACTACAATTGGTTAATTATGAGATGACGCGGAATATCATAAGTGAAACTTGCAGTTTATAATATATTACCTAATAATACTTTTATGCGCCCTGTGTAGAAATTAAGGGTCTTAAGATTCTTAAAAACCTTTCTAATGCCATATAAGTTATGTTTAGATTTGTTCCAATATCTTTGAGCATTTGTAATGTTGCTAATTTAAATAAAAGATTGCCTAATTTTGTAATTTTTTATCTCATACTTTATTTAAATGTAATTTTGAATTATAATTTCTAAGGTGAATTACATTCTGAAATTGATATTCTTTTGGCTTTGCAACAGAAATGTACTTGCTAATCTAACTATATTTTCAAAATTGCGAGATGTGTGATACTGTTGATAAATTTGTTGAAAATATGCTGAAAGAATAATCCAAATCGGTAGAATTGCAAAGTTTCTTCTTGTCAAGCTGTATCTTATACAAACATTCAGGTACTTATTCAGGAGCTTTGTAACAGGCAACTGGAGAGTATAACCAAACTGCTTAATTTTTTGACAGGGATCCTTAACTTTGACCACAAAAATATCACGTTGCTTTCCACCATATGGCAACTGTAGGATTTATTTTTTCAAAATTGGAAAGGCGATTGGTGATCTTGATGAACTTATTTTCAATGTCCTTCCTGAAAGAATCATTAAAAGCGGCTAACATGCATTTTTGTCAAAATATTTGTTGTGCCCGGAACACAGCATATATTCCAATGGCCACAAATAAAAACACAGTATGTGCCCGATAGACTTAACTAATATTTACGTAGCAAATTTTTCTTAAAGATCTAAAACAATACTCTCGGAATTTATTATTATCAATGTTTATTTCATAATAAATATATACACATCAAAAATTCCATTAATAGTAGAAAATAAATAACAATAATTCGTGGTCCGTTATAGGGGATATCTGCCCCAGGTGCTGCTTCAGACCCAGGTGGATATAGACATTATTGCAAAAACAAAAACCTACGCTCAATATATTATGGGTGTTTCATCTAAAATATCTTTGATTATACCTTCTGGTACTATTGTGGCTATTTTCCGGAGTATGGTTGATGGAGAAGGATAATTGCACTTTGGTTTCCAGTTACATAAAGGGATTTTGGAGAGGATGTGGGTGTTATTGATTTTATTTTGTTGGGAGGCGTGTTGTACTAAGCGTGATCGAAGGTTCTGGATTCTTTCGGAATGTGTATACTGTTTTTGGTTTCATAAACTTCGTTGCTGGAGAATAGGAAACAAATGTTGAAAGTTTTACGGATGTTTGCGCATTCAAAGGTAAGCCAAGTGGTGATTATGTGGTCCTTATTGCCGGTTAGGATGACGGAGCGATAGTCGAATAGCGGGCGAATAAAGGTTTTATAGGTGCGGAGGAGTGTTTCTGAGTAGCAGCCAGCCAAGGAGATTGCATTTTAATGAGGAAAGGAGGAAGGATCGTTTTCTGACTCTAGATGGTGTTCTCTGGGTCTCTAGAAATAAAGTAAATGTATAGGTAAAAAAATTCAAATTCAAAAGATATTCAGCTGTTCGTTGGAGGTTGGTGGGTATTCCAAAAGGATACATTTACCTGGATAGGTTTCCGGGTTACTTTTCGGAATAGGTGTCTATGATGAAACAGGATTAACTGGGATTTGTTTTGAATAGGTTTGATAAGCCATCGTTTTTGCCAATTAACTACTTTCTTCAGTTGTTGATGCATGAATCGTCTGCCTTTTGTGTCGCGAAGTGGTTTCTTTTTTAGGGACTTATTTTTCTTTCAGGGATGTCGGAGATGAATATTAGGAAAGTAGTAGGGAAATCGGGGATCCTTGCGGTAGGTACTCCAGCTCTTATTGGAAAACTAAGGTGTTTTGGTTACTGATAGAGACGTAGCTATGTCTTTGGGTTAGGAGGTTGTGGCTATAGTTGTGGAATTTTAAGGTTGGACATTTTGTAATATAGGCCTGCATGCCAGACTTTCTCAAATGCCTTTTCCAAATTCATGAATGTCGCTAGAATGCAGTTTTATTTGTTTAAGGCTCCATTTATTGATGATGACAACTTAAGGAATATATCGTTTGTTGTGGTTTGGTCGAAACTTATACTGGCAGTCAGGTTTTGAAATCATAATTACCTTCGATTTTTTTTTTCAGCACGAGGGGATGTGTCCAATGCTAAGGCAGCAATTGTAAAAGTCTTTTAGGAAAGGAAGTGTAGTCGCGGGTATATTTATAATGATTTTGTAATTTATTTCGTCGTCTCCTGGAGCCATGTTTTTTTCTGGTCTCAATGTCTAAAGTATTTCCTCTTCGGTGATTTCGATGTCTGTATCCAAGTTTATATTGGAATTACGTGTGGTGTTTTCTGCGATTTGTCTTTTGATGTTGGTTTTACAGTTTATATCAGAAGGGTATTCAGTATATGCCTTAAACGTTTTTACCAGTAGATTCGCAAATATTTCCGCCTTACCCTGATAACTTGTGATGTATGATGTGCTATTTACGGTTAGTGCGAGGATTGCTATTATTTTTTGTCTTGTTAACTTTTTTAATTTAATACAAAAACATTTTCGTTTCCTATAGTCCAGCGTTTTGCAGGTATTTATCCAAATATTTTCTCTGCATTTGGTAATTTCCAGTCTTATGGTCGCATTTTGTCTATTCGACTCAGGAATGGATTTTGTGTAGCTACGCAGCAGGGGCGTAGCTACGGGGAGCAGTGGGAGCAACAGCTCCAGGCGCACTGAAATTGAAAGGTCAATAAAAAATCTTTTGTGTATAAAATTAGCCAGATTTGCCGAATAAAAGTCTAAGGACCTAAATGTTTTGTGATCTTGACTTGTGTAGATTGGTACGTTGTATTTATACATAACGTATATAACACCATGTAACTACTACATTTAACTTCTGTAATAGTTCGTTTTTTATGCAAGCGCATTATATTTATTTACTTATTAAGTGTACTATTATAGTATATTGTTCGGTCTAAATGATTGTTATGACTTTTAAATAGCTATTATTTGACTAAATTAGTGTTTTTTTTATTCATAAGCTTATAAGCATGTAAATGCTTTTCAGTCTTTTCTTGTTAATATGAAACACAGTGTGACTTATTTTAAAAGAAAGAAATTGCCTATCTCATAATTTTTGTGGTAGGTAAAAGTTTTTTGCCTAAAATGCTATCTTCCAAATAATCTTGATAAAAATAAAAGATTTGATGTGGCCAGGCACATGACTTTATCATACAATATATAAAATTAATAGTTTAGCTGTATGAGAATCTATTCTATTGAGATAAATCGTAGGTATTGTCAACGCATCAGCATTTGACACTACCTACACTACGTCATTAGAATAATAGTTATTTATGTCACAAATGCCGAAAGTACGGAATAGCGCGACGAGCGGTGATGCGGCGCGTCACCGAAGGCGGAGTGTCGCCGTCGCATGTGAGGGAGTCGGCTATCTAGTTTTTGGCAGGAGCGACATCAACGTCTATAGTGTTGCTTTTTAAGAAATACGTATTTAAAAAAAATAAATGATGTCTGTATAGTAAATGCTAGGTTGGTACCACTTAGACGAAACGTCAAGTTTAAAGGTGCGTTCCGATTGGTAGGTAATGGTAGCTAATGGCGGTGGTAGAATACGAAATTATAGTATTTCTTACATATCGTGATAATGACACATATTAGTTTGCATGTACATAAACATGAGTCACTATCAATTTTCTATTGGAAATACTATAACGGCGTCGGCTACCACTGCCATCGTCACTAATGAAAACGCACCTTAAAAAGGTAATTCAAATTGTGACAGATTTATATTTGTTCATGACACATCCCTACCAACATACTAAAATAAAACTACACTCATCGCTATACTTTATTTATAATTTTCTCAATGTATCGTTTTTAGAATTAGATATAAAGACTGTTGATATTTCTTATCAACAAACAGTCAAATTGGTGATCTTACTTTATTTGAAATTTGTATTTTATAATTTGCCGTACTACAGCGGCAACGTTCCATAGTGGTTTTCCAACCTCTGATGAGATCAGCTGTTTTCGAATGTGACAACACAAAAAAATATTTGTCAAAATCCTGGCTACTATGTAATTTCATATCAATGCAGATGCGACCGATCTCGATCAAATAGAATTTGCTCTTGAAGCTAAACTATTAATTTTACCAAAAAATTTCATAGGCATAAATTATTCAAAATTTCCTGTGCTTTAATTTATTAATTAACTAATTTGTCGAAATTACAGAAATGGCGGCTCATTTCCAAAATCCTTCAAATAGGCTTAGAATAAACTGAAAGGCTAAACTATTAATTTTACCAAAAAATGTGATAGGCATAAATTATTCAAAAATTACTCTACTTTAATTTATTTATTAACTATTTTGTCGAAATTACAGAAATGGCGGCTCATTTGCAAAATCCTTCAAAAAGGCTTAGAATAAACTACCAGTTCCTTTGGACCCTTTTCAACCAAAAGCTTTTCGGCTCTAAGTTAGGTCATGAAACTTCTAAATATGAACTTTCGTCCCGATACCTTTAGTAGTTTCTCCGGAATCGTCGTCACAAAAATCGTTTACACACGCACACACACACACACACACACACACACACACACACACACACACACACATACAGACATTTTTTTGTACCTTGGTCAAAAATGTTCAGGGGACCCAAAAAGACCTATTTCCGCTAAAATCTCAATTTTTTTTTTCGGCATGATTACAATACTTTATCTTACTGCGTATGATAAAGTAAAAATAGATCACCCGCAAGTGGAAAAAAAATATAATTTGTCCTAACAAATTTGATTTTTCGAAGGGTGCTTTTGCTTTTCAAGTTGAATAATTTTAACAATAGTAGGGTATGAAATAAAAGTATAAACATTATAATTCTAATAAAACCTACTTCAATTGCATAAAATTCAGTAATTTTAACAAATTTAGGTTAATTTCATAGTCCATGCAAATTACGACGATAAATCGAATTGTTTTGTTTTAAGAAACAAACATGATCTGAATAAAAGTTTAGAAACACACACACACACACAAACACACAGACATTTTTTTGTACCTTGGTCAAAAATGTTCAGGGGACCCATAAAGACGCGCTAAAATCTCAATTTTTTTTTCGGCATGATTACAATACTTTACATACTGCGTATGATAAAGTAAAAAAAAACTGTGTAAGAAACTTGTAAAAATGTCGCTAAACATCATTTGAATGGGCATCTCAACCAACCTTCACCTGAACTGTGAAAATGTATTCATGGTTGATTTTTTACTTTGATGGTAATTTTATTTCAATGCATTGGTATATTGCGGTTGTAACTTTGTAGATATTAGAATTTTTTACATTTTCAGATTAATAATGACAAAAACGAACACAAGCTTTAAATGCACACATCGCGAAATATATTCACAAATCGTAAAAAAATATATGCTTGCGGCTAATGCTTTAAACGAAAGTCAATATTTACTTGCCTTGAAACATTTAAGAATTCTTATACTTTAATCATATCTCTTTATTCCCAACTTGAGAAAATATCTTTTTGCGGTATAGCAATTAGCAAACTAATCATTTACTTGCGTGGAAGCACATTGCTTTGAGTGAAGTATTTATTTTTCTAGGTGTAAGCTTGCAAACTCAAAATACTTGAATAGTAGACTATAGCGTCTTGTCCAGTGAAATAAAGCAAATAAAATTCAAACCCAGCTGGATATTTAAATATGCCTTTGATTGAGTATTAGAAGTAAAAGTTTCCATCGATATCGTGTCTAGGTTGCGTGTTATTCACGGTCAAAGATCACCGAATTGGATTTATTATTGAACGGTTTTTTACGAAACTTCTAGATCCTTTAATTCTCTACACAAAATGTGTATACATCGTTAAAGTACGAGTTGGCGTTTTCAAGTTATGCGTCCGAAAATACGTCAAAAACACGTATAAGGTATCTATATGCTGGGAGATTGTGCGTCCCAAGTATTTAAAAACATGATTGAGCATCATTCAATAATAAGAAGAACAATAAAACTTTTTTGCCCTTTGCGATAGTCTTGAGAAGGTTAAGAAATGGGTTATGTAATACCACCTTGGCTTTTACGGAACCAAAATGAGTGTAACTATGTTCTTAAATCTACGCTAATAAGGATACTAGTTTTAGAAAATTCCATAAAATACGATGCCGGTATATATTTACACTTTTGTTTGTCATTTAAACAATTTTGGGGTTAGTTTAATTTATTAGAAATCGAAAACAGCCAGCTGTTGACTAATTGTTTTTTATTGTCATACAATCACAAACTGAGTTTCTCAATGGTTTTGTATACATAAACACCGTTTTTTGTTCAATCTGGAATTGAAAAATTGGAACTGAAAGTGGTATATATTAAATTAAATGTTCAAAAAATGCCAGACCTCTTCCAAAAAACAAGAGGCCGCACTGATTGTTCTTGCTCCAGGACGCAGAATATGTAGCTACGCCACTGCTACGCAGTCTCGATATAGTATCTGTTTTTCTTTGATCTCTTTAATTATTCTATGTGGTAATCGAGAATGGTGATTTTTTATTTCTTTGTTGGAATAGCTTTCGCAATGCATGTTTTAATTTCTTGGCATAAGTTCTCGGCGATGCGATGCTATGAATCTCTTCTTTGATGTAAGGAATCAGGTGGTTAAATTTTTACAGTTCTTGTTGAAAAGTATACCATCCAGCATTTTTAGAATCTTTGAAGTTTTTTTTGTCCTTGTATTTTGCTTGGATGCTCCCTGGTGTCCCATGAATATCGGTGAGGGTGATTCTAAAATCTTCAGGTGTAAAACTTGAAACACGTTACAGAATATTTTCCGATAATTGTTTGTTTGGCAATCGCCTTATTGTATGCTTCTTTCGTTTAAGAATCCCATTCTTAAGGCTTTCGTAAAGTTGTTTACATTAATTTAAATCCACTTTCGAAAGAAATGCATGCTCTCTTTTTCTGTGGCACTCTTTAAAATGTAATTTTTACTGGGTCTCCGAGATAGTATTGAAGTTGTTTGTGTTTTTGGAACCCGTTGCTTTCGCTTTTTGGTCACCGGCTTTCACAACGATAATGTTACTTCGAAACTGGGAAATTGGTGATATTTTCGATATGAAAATTGTGCATCAGTTTAACTGATATAGAAATTTCTCGTTGTCTTTGGTATTTTGAGGGAATATTTGCTACATAAGTGTAGAATAAAAAAATATAATAAAAGTGTAGAATGTACGGTTCCGTATAGCGCCATCGGATGAGCCGCTATCGGATCTCATCCTTTTATTCCTATCTTTATTTATATTGAAAACACTACTCAAAGCACGTTTGCACTCTTTGGTATAGTTCGCACAAGAGTCGCCAGTATTATTATATATTGTTGCGTTTGAATCAAGACATGTTCTCCTTGATATATACTCGACGGACCATAAATGAAATACGATCTCTCACTAGTAATTATTTATTTTGAATTAAGTTTGATAAATATTTACTTGCGAGGGGTCACATTTCATTTATGGTCCGTCGAGTATATATCAAGGAGCACATTTCTTGATTCAAACGCAACATATTTGATCCGGTTCGACGGACCAAATATGTTGCGTTTGAATGAAGTTTTATATATAATAACATTATCATGCTTCTATGGTATGAACTAAAAATGGATACTTGATATAATATAAAATCTATATGAAATATTTTCATGGAAACACTAAACATATATTTTTTGTTAGATTAATTATTACTATATATCCAATAGACTAAAAGTTATTATGGGGAATATATATCTGCCCGACAAATTAGGTACTCTCAACGACAAACTGTGCACGACAAAATATGTACTCAGCACGACAAATTTGGTATTCCCCACGACAATTGTTAACACGACAGAATAAGTATTCAGCACGACAAATTAAGGATCCTTAACAACAGTTTAATTGACCTTTACGACATATAATGGAATTTTACTTTTTAATATTTTTTGCGAAAAGTATAAGTAAAAACACAATTGAAATTTATAATATTGTATTGAAATAAAGAAACAAATTATATATATATATATATATATAAGTAAAACGTTTTCGGTCATCTCGTGTAGAAAATATACTTTATTTTGCAACGTTTCGACAGACTCACATCTGCCATTATCTAGCGTTTAAAACTAACTACAAAACTTTTAAACTATGTCAAACAAACTAATGTCAAATGTATTCGCCTTCTATTCTTCTATGACGGTTGCCATAGTCGCACGAACGCGACTACGTGTCATGGGTCCACTCATGATAACTGATGAAGCAATCCTGTCACTGCCCGTCGAAATCACCAACCGTGTATCTTCACGGTGCCTCAATGTTCTATGACATACAGGGACGTAACGTACTTCCTCCAGCAGCGGCTTCCAAACACTCGATAAATTAAGCGCGTCATCACGCTTATTTAAGTTGTTCGGCTTTTTTGCAATTTCTATTGCCTCACGTACCACCCGAACTGCTTGTATATTGTCTTTCGAAATAATCTTTGCACTGTCAAAATTAATCTTATGCCCAGTTTCAATTCTATGAGCCGCCAAAGAATTTGTTACTAATTTATGCCTCACAGCCAATTTATGCTCTTCTATCCGCGCGCTCACACGTCGGTTCGTCTGGCCGACATACGATTTATTGCACTCTCCGCAGCTAATTTCGTATACACCCTGATTTTCCAAATTGATAATATCCTTGGGTCGAGGTAGAAACGAACCTATACATGTCGCTGTTGTGAAGATCGTTTGAATACCATGTCTTCTCAACTCTCTAGAGATCCTGTCAGTGGTGCCTTTGATATAAGGTAAGCACACCCGTCGTGTTAACTGATCATCTCTCTGTTTGTCGGTATGTTCCTGGGATCTTAAGGCACTATTAATGGAAGTGTTGCTGTATCCATTCCTCTTCAGAACTCGAACTAGTGTATGCCGCTCCTCTACGGCGTGGTCAGTATCAGTCAACCGTCTGGATCTAATTGCTAGCGTACGCAACACCGCATTAAGTTGTTGTGGATGGTGATAAGATAGTGCATTCAGGTATCGGTTTGTATGGGTAGGTTTTCTGTACACCGTATATCCAAAAGTACCATCACCTTTCTTCAAAACAAGTACATCTAAGAATGGTAGCTTGCCTTCATGGTCGAGTTCCATTGTGAACTGAATGTTTCGGTGACGTCCATTGAGATAATTCAAATACACGTTTAGATTATCTCTGCCATGAGTCCAAATCGCAAAAATATCATCAACGTAACGCAGCCATAACGTAGGTTTTATTGTAGACTCCGCCAGCGCCATCTCCTCAAAATTCTGCATAAACAGGTTAGCTATAACAGGTGATAACGGTGAGCCCATGGGAGCACCCTCAACTTGTCTGTACTTTCTCCCTTCAAAAGAAAAGTAGGTATTAGTTAAGCAATGATTAGCCAGTTTCATGATCTTTTCACACGGTTGGTGACACTCCCTGATTATGTCAAGTGTTTCTTGAACTGGTACTCTGGTAAATAGCGACACTACATCAAAACTTACTAGTATATCATCATGTGATATTCTGACATCTTTAAGTAAGTCAATGAAATGTGTAGAATTTTTGACATATGAAGCCGCCTCCTCTGCGTACGTCTGCAAATGACTAGCTACATATTTTGCTAGGCGCTGAACTGGCGAATCAATACTGCTGACAATTGGTCTCAGTGGTACTTCTAATTTATGTACTTTTGGTCCGTATAAGTCCGTATAACTTAGGGCATATTGATGACTTCTCTCTAGGTATTAACTTAACTTCTGTATCGTGATCTTCAATTAAACGTTTTATAATGGATTTTGTCGTCTTTTCCAAATATGTAGTTGGGTCAGTATTGATCAATTTATAACTGGAATCTAGGAGTTGGTCGCGTAGTTTAAGTTTGTAGTCTGAGGCGTTCATTATTACGGTAGCATTGCCTTTATCAGCCGGCAAAACTACAATAGAAGTGTCGTCTTTCAAAGATTTTAATGCTTCATACTCCTTTCTGGTGATATTTGATTTTGGTAGTCTGTTGTGTCGCCTCAGACTACAAACTTAAACTACGCGACCAACTCCTAGATTCCAGTTATAAATTGATCAATACTGACCCAACTACATATTTGGAAAAGACGACAAAATCCATTATAAAACGTTTAATTGAAGATCACGATACAGAAGTTAAGTTAATACCTAGAGAGAAGTCATCAATATGCCCTAAGTTATACGGACTTCCAAAAGTACATAAATTAGAGGTACCACTGAGACCAATTGTCAGCAGTATTGATTCGCCAGTTCAGCGCCTAGCAAAATATGTAGCTAGTCATTTGCAGACGTACGCAGAGGAGGCGGCTTCATATGTCAAAAATTCTACACATTTCATTGACTTACTTAAAGATGTCAGAATATCACATGATGATATACTAGTAAGTTTTGATGAAGTGTCGCTATTTACCAGAGTACCAGTGCAAGAAACACTTGATATAATCAGGGAGTGTCACCAACCGTGTGAAAAGATCATGAAACTGGCTAATCATTGCTTAACTAATACCTACTTTTCTTTTGAAGGCAGAAAGTACAGACAAGTTGAGGGTACTCCCATGGGCTCACCGTTATCACCTGTTATAGCTAACCTGTTTATGCAGAATTTTGAGGAGATGGCGCTGGCGGAGTCTACAATAAAACCTACGTTATGGCTGCGTTACGTTGATGATATTTTTGCGATTTGGACTCATGGCAGAGATAATCTAAACGTGTTTTTGAATTATCTCAATGGACGTCACCGAAACATTCAGTTCACAATTGAACTCGAGCATGAAGGCAAGCTACCATTCTTAGATGTACTTGTTTTGAAGAAAGGTGATGGTACTTTTGGATATACGGTGTACAGAAAACCTACCCATACAAACCGATACCTGAATGCACTATCTCATCACCATCCACAACAACTTAATGCGGTGTTGCGTACGCTAGCAATTAGATCCAGACGGTTGACTGATACTGACCACGCCGTAGAGGAGCGGCATACACTAGTTCGAGTTCTGAAGAGGAATGGATACAGCAACACTTCCATTAATAGTGCCTTAAGATACCAAGAACATACCGACAAACAGAGAGATGATCAGTTAACACGACGGGTGTGCTTACCTTATATCAAAGGCACCACTGACAGGATCTCTAGAGAGTTGAGAAGACATGGTATTCAAACGATCTTCACAACAGCGACATGTATAGGTTCGTTTCTACCTCGACCCAAGGATATTATCAATTTGGAAAATCAGGGTGTATACGAAATTAGCTGCGGAGAGGGCAATAAATCGTATGTCGGCCAGACGAACCGACGTGTGAGCGCGCGGATAGAAGAGCATAAATTGGCTGTGAGGCATAAATTAGTAACAAATTCTTTGGCGGCTCATAGAATTGAAACTGGGCATAAGATTAATTTTGACAGTGCAAAGATTATTTCGAAAGACAATATACAAGCAGTTCGGGTGGTACGTGAGGCAATAGAAATTGCAAAAAGGCCGAACAACTTAAATAAGCGTGATGACGCGCTTAATTTATCGAGTGTTTGGAAGCCGCTGCTGGAGGAAGTACGTTACGTCCCTGTATGTTATAGAACATTGAGGCACCGTGAAGATACACGGTTGGTGATTTCGACGGGCAGTGACAGGACTGCTTCATCAGTTATCATGAGTGGACCCATGACACGTAGTCGCGTTCGTGCGACTATGGCAACCGTCATAGAAGAATAGAAGGCGAATACATTTGACACTAGTTTGTTTGACATAGTTTAAAAGTTTTGTAGTTAGTTTTAAACGCTAGATAATGGCAGATGTGAGTCTGTCGAAACGTTGCGAATAAAGTATATTTTCTACACGAGATGACCGAAAACGTTTTACTTATACATAACGATCGTGAAAATCTAAAGTTAAATATATATATATATATATATATATATATATATATATATATATATATATATATAAATAATATATATATATATATATATAAATACACTCCATTTGAGTGTTTTTTCCATTGAGTGTCCATCTTACTTGGCTATACCGTACTGATGAGGACATAGTCCGAAACACGTGTCTACGGTTGCTTCTTCGTATGACGGAATTACCCGACAAGTTACCTTTCTCCTTTTATATATATATATAGTAAACGAAAAAATATTGCTATATCTTTCAGTTTATTAGAAAAAGTGTCCCAAAGTTGAGCTAATTTTTAGGTCTCTCCATGAGAACCTCCCCTTAACAAACGCACATCCTGTATACTGTCACACAGTGCTGTGATATACAAGGTGTAAATAATGATAGGTCACCATGGACGATATAATTGGGGTATAAGTGTTCACAATTACCTAGTTCTCCCATTATACTTTACTTTTGCGACTGCGGGATGCCAGCGTTAGCAATTTTATTTTCCGGGCGTAGCACATAATTGTCATACTCAAAGACTGTTATTGTCCTTTGTCCTGAATCGGCAAAAAGGCAGAAAGCGAGAGGAAGTTGGAATTGTGTAAAATGGATTTGTGCCCCATCGGGGAACGGTGTACACTGTGGAAATTGCAAAATTTAATAATGGAAAGCACAGAAACCCAATGAACCGTGATAACAGCCCTTCATTTGCTATCGGGTGGAAAGGAGTTCCGGTACGTCCTGATCGCCCGCCGACTTCTGTTTTTTACTTTTAAATTTTGCCCTCTCCTGCAGCCCCAAATCACATCTAGTTACGCCACTACCGTGCAGCGGTCCAACCGCGCGCTTTGTCATTTGTTGGCCGCAAAGACATGCACATACCTATTGACTATTTTTACCGAACGCATTTTTTTACCGAACGAATTATTTTTCTTTTCCATATAATAATTTATAACCCAAAAGAATAGTAACATTAATTTATATTGCATTAAAAAAATCTAAATTTATTCCGCATTGCTTGGTGCAATTTGATGTTTATTTAATATAACATATCCTATTTACATGCAAAATTCTACTGGATCATTTTTGTACGAGTTTCTGAAGGACTGAGGACTGAGGACTGAGAGCACCAATGGACTGATCGAAGGATCTCATCAGGTATCAATCAAAAGAGCTATTGAAATCCTGCAACAGTTTTGGTCAAATAACGCAATATTTTAATTATATAATCATTCATAATTAATTCTCCATAGAATTAATTATGAGAGACCTATTCTGGTCATAGACATAACATGCTTTGACGACCACACAAATCTGCTACTCAAAACCCTCCACAACGATGATTATAGCAAGATCGATCACGGCAAGCTATGCTAATTTTCTAGTTACGATGTACTATGCGCATCATGTCTTAATTTGCAAAATATCAATATTGGTACTAACATAATACAGGGTCATTATAAATGATTGTAGCCGAAGTGGGCCATGCCCATGTTACTTCTTTTTCCCTGCTTAACTGAAACAAGTGGGTCTATTCTGTGCATATCTATAACGTCTATAAGGTCAAACCTATAAGTTGTTATAGATCTATAAGGAATAGCGCGATTCTGTGAGCCCTCATAGGCTATAGATACCCTTACAAATACTCTTAAATATGCATTGGGTAGTCATGTCCTGGTAGTCCTGGTAGTCCTGGTAGTCATTGGGTAGTCTGAGCGATTCTGAGCACTTCTATAACGCTACTATGGCAAAACCTGTAAGCTGTTAAGTAATATGCGATTCTGTGAGCCCCAATAGACTATAGATCCCCATAGATACCTACTCCTAAATTGACGTGTGGTCGGACGGTGGCTGTAACTTCCTATAGAAACTGTAAGCACCGGAGATGTGTTACCTCAGAAATATGTGATCAGTGAACGACTCTCAATCACAAAACGAACATCAATCGATTGATTATAATCGATCAGATCGAAGATATTGATCTTTTGTTAATTGATCTCATCGATATAAAAAATAAATAAAAATAATAAAAAAAAATTAAAAAACGGCTATTTCTGAAATATTTAGGGATTTTCTTTTGTAATCAAGTAGATACGTATCCATGTGAAATGTCTGAAAGTCACGTGACCACACTGGCTTTGTGAAAATACTATTGTGTAAATAAATAAAGCAGTAGCAATTATTTTTAGTATGGGAATGTTGTCAACAAAAAGGGCAAAGGGTTTGGTTTTTTTTCCTATGAATTTTGGGCTATTACGTTTTTGTGAATTTTGCAGTTATTGAAAATATTGGCATTTTTTTGTGTTCAGGTGGTACAAAGAAATGACATATATAACAAAAACAGTTGGGAGGCAAAGGTTCTGGTTCTTTTCTTTTGAGAAGGCATTTTTGGGTAAATCTACAATTTAATAAAAACAGTTTTAACAACTGTTTTATTTATTTTTTAATCACGATTATAACTAAATATTATGATTCTATTATATTTAAAATAATTCACGTGGACAAATAAACAAAAAAATACAAAAACAATGCACTAAAGCAACACTATAAAAAATAAATAAATAACAATTATGTACTAAATAGTTCTGGTTATAATAGAAATAAATAAATTTTATCACATTGGTTTTTCTTCAATTTGTCTATACATTATTTGATACATTCAATGTCCATGAACAAAATGGTACAGAACAAATGTAAAAATTCCGCGATAAATTGTTTTAAAATTTGTGTTTTGCAATTTGCAAAATTGTTTTAAACTTAACAATAATCATTTAATTAATAAAATTAACTAATAATAATAATGAATAAATGATAATAATGTCAATAAGTAAATAAAATTAAATAACTGACAAACTAGACATATAGAAAAATAATTTAAATATAATAAAATAAACGTAAATACTAAATAATTTTAACCGTCTAACTAAAACGCTTTAGGGTGTAGTAGGAGAAATGGCGAAGGAAAAATGCGAATACAGTTTTCTTTTGGTAAAACTCGAGCACACCAGAGCACAATTATGTGAACGCTATAAGATAAGTGGTAACAGCATATAGTGCGTATAGTGCCGTTTAAACAAGTTAAATCTTTTTCGACAGCGTTTATATTTCAAGAAACTAGGTATTTGCTGTTTACCCCTGCACATCTAAAATGCGCTGAACTCTAACAGGGCGACGCTTTAGTAAATACAATCAGCTCATTGGGCGGCTCCATCTTGCCCCATCTTGAGATGTACTCAGAATAGCATTTTCTATAAGACAGTTATTGGAGAGTTATAGAGGGTTTCTACTCGAAACCTATACGGTATAGATCTATAACGTTATAGAATCTTAAGAGTAAAAACACATTTATTTTTTCGACTACAATCATTTATAATGACCCGTTATAGTATGTATTTGTTTGTAGTTTGTTTGCACTACAGTAGCTGGCATATGCCGGGAGGCTTACGATTCACCCAAAATAAAGTAACTGCTATCGGTACTCATATTAGAAGTGTATTATTCTACGGATATCACTTCCGTCGAAATGATTTCCTTTTTTTTCTAAATCCTGATCAGATTGCTTGATATATGTATGTATATCTTTCAAATGTTCAAGTAGTTATAAATGTTAACGTGTCGCTCAACTAGGTAACAGATACAAAGAAGTGGATGTGTCATCAGGTTTTTACATCTACGTTCAGCCTATTACCTATTTATTAGATTATATCAGTAGGTATCAACCACGACTATGCGTACCATTTAGGACATTTTAATGGGTTATTCATAACTATTAAATATTGTTGTAAGTTAAATTAAAAGAATTCGTTCGTTTCCAAGTTATGTATATATGTGAACTAAAGATTACATAAACATAACACTTATTTAATAAGAACATAAATCCTCAATAGCGTAGCTCAATAAAATGAAACTTACACAATATTATGAGAGATATATTTTCCCGTGTAAGTACACAAAATTAATCAAGGCATTGTAAACAACGTGCCGCCTAAAGCCAACGTAAAGGAAAAATCAATTTTAATAGTTGTATAACGTGCCATTTGCCGATATATCACGAAGGTGTCGCTGGCAATTTTTCTTGACGTTTCTGGAGTGTGTCGCAACTTTATTGCCGCTGCTTAAAACCACCGAGTTATTGATATTTTAAATAACCCACACGACCCCGTCAAGAAATTTACATATTCAATAAGGACATTTTGTTTCATGAAACATGCAATTACGATAATTTATGGATTATTATCCCTACATTCCGGCACCGCCACCATTTGTATACTTAATTATATCTGACTTCTTCTTGTATAAAACTTCGGCTCTTTGATTCAAATATAGCTAACTGCAACTGGGTATTGTCTGCGAGTAGGGGTGGGCAATCTTGAAAATGTGTGATCGATCTTCGATTACAATTTGAGATTGATCAGATTAGTGATGGACATAATCGTATTATTTTAAATTCATAATCTATAACATACAATTTTGGGTTGGCAATTTATTGGGTTTCTCTGAACGAGGAAGTTGATTAGGTAAACTGATGAGGGAAACTGCGTAGAGAATCTATGGGGGTCAGAGTTTGATTTGATTTATTTTTGATTTTATTATTTTGTTGATTTGCTCTCTGATGCAGTGAATTGCTTGTCGCGGAATTCGTGTGTTGATGGTAAAATAGTAAAAGTTCATTTATTTCTTTTTCAATATTATATAGTAATGTTTCCGTAGTATGTATTTGATTTTGTGTACATTAATTTACGTTAGATTAAGTTGGTTAGGTGTAAGAGCAGTTCTCTTTAATTAAGGAGCACTGAACGTCGCCATTTCATATAAACTTTCGTACAGAATTAGCTTATGTTTTTTATACAATTTTTATTTTTATGTATGAAGCAGAACGATCGATTTTTTTCCCAGCCGTATGTCGGAGGACTTATATTTATATTTTTTAGAAAATCAAATATACTTACTAAATAAGCAGTCTCCGGGTTATGTCGGACATTAAAGTTGGTATGAGCTATCGATTTTATTCGTTACTTAATTTCTGGGCTAAATACTATACGAAATATAAATAAATAAGCGTGAGTTAAATTGTGTTGATATTAATTTAGTGTATAATAAATTCAAATCATGAAAATGGGATGGCAAATATGCCCTAGAGATTTACTTATTGTCAACAAAAATTTATAAACAAGCAAATGGGTGTACAGTGTACGTCAGCGTTTCCCAACCGGGGTTCCGCGAGATGTCGTCAGGGGTTCCGCGGAAAAATAGTGACAAATGCCGGTGGCGGTCGCCGGTTCATTGGCATTTTTATGTATTATTTTAGCATGGGGTTATTATTTGAAATATTGGATTAATAAACAAGGTCAATCCATGAATAATTTTGATTTGGAGCCCTTCTAACCCAATAAACCACTGTTATTTCGATATTACATCAAACGGGCAACATTCTAGACTATTCATTAAGTTCAATTGACTATATTACTTACTATTATCTGTAAAAACTCTACAATTATCCATAAAACAACATAACCTCTAGAACACAACAATCTGGCAAAGTTAAAACATTATTTGTTTTCGTCGTTTTGCCTTTCCAAATGTGTGACAAAATAAATCAATAATTTGAATCTGCTTCTCTTAATGGTACTTTAGGAGAATAACAGAGTTGTAGGTGATGGCTGTCAGTATGATCTTACATTCCAGATAAGATAACTAACCTATAACCAGACAAGTTCTGAGCTTCTATGACGAAAACTATGTCGGCCCATTCATAGAACATCAATAAATATACAGAGTGATTTGCAATTATAGAAAAAAATTTATGCGGACAGGAAACTCAAGCATAATTTCAAATTTAGTGACTGCATTTAATGAAACGAAAAATAATTAATTTAAATTGAAGTACTAATTTTGACAATGAAGCATATTTAAAAGTGCTTCGCATATTTTTATTTAAATTTAGTATGTTTTTGATTTAATTTTTACCTCGAGTTATAAATTACCTTGTATTTGTTAAGTTTTCAACACCGTGTATGCATGAACATGGTTTTGCTTATTAAGCAAAATTTAAAAGAAAATATAGAGATTATCTATAATAGATAAAATTAGTGTGTAAAAATACCTTCTACTTGGGTGTTTATCCCCACACTTTTTTCTCAGAGCGTAATGATCGTTCTGACTAAAATGCTTCATAAGGACTTATTTATTTTTCAATACCTTAAAAACCAACAAAATATTAATAATACAGTATTTTAATAGGCTCTAACTTCTTAGGGAATATTAACATCTTATGAGTAGGTCCATATGCAGCTTTTTACTTAGAATAAATGTGTCTTAACTTTTGTATTTTGGCTAAGGATTTTGTAATTTTTTGATAAATTTACTTATTTACTTATTTGTAAAATGTGCCTTTTCTATTATTCGTGTTCGCATTGTTTGATTTGTATTTTCTTCATCCTTCCTTTGGTTATAATTGAAGGACGTAAAAGGAACAAATAAGAGAAGATCGAGAAATATCTGCAATGTTACAGAAAATAAGTGTAATAAACTACCAAAAAAAGCTGTAGAAAAGCTATAAAAATTAATTGTAACAACGCTGGTTATTGGATACCAGCTAAATTTCTGTAATGCTTTTACAGAACACATGTATTCCACAAACATATTCCTGTGAAATTAGAACAATATCACCTTAATTTTACAAGGCATTTTTTAAATTTTACAGGAAAAATACTTTAATTTCATAGTAGTAAGTAATATTCACTGCGTTTCCTTATAGTTTCCTTGTATATGGTTTCTTGAAATACGTTACACATTTTTCTGTACACCATAAAAACACTCGAAATGCCTTGGAAAGGAGATTGTATATATGTGTTTGGGTTCCGCCATGTTCCAACCTTATTTAAAGGGTTCCGCAAGAGTAAAAAAGGTTGAGAAACGCTGGTGTACATTTTAATATCTGACATTATAATAGTTTTAATAGTATAACAAATATTCATTAAACGCTTTTTCTTAGGAAATATGAAATGCGTTTAATTACTAGTTTGTTTACTACGGTATTGTGTTTACTTATGAACAAATCAAAATAACATTGACGATAAAAATTGTAAAATAACTATTACAGATTTCTGATTTAATTTGTACTGTCCATAAGTACTGTCTAACTGACGATTTTAGTGATAATTAACGTATTATTAGTGCACTCAACTACGCTTGCTGTCGTTTCCCACAGAAGTTATTGCGAGCAGGCCGTGCTGTGCTCCTGTTAAACAAATGGTCTGTCCACGTAAATTATAATCCCTCCCTCGTGTGTTCGGATTTACAATTCTAATAAAAGAAAAGTCTGGGCGACCGAGTGTCCCGAAGCATGGACCTTTTGTAATTTTTATTCTGGACACAGGTCGCATTTTTTTTTTTAATTCATAACCGTTGAGTGACGCGATGTTGCCCCACTTCCCTTCCCGGATGGACAAGCAGATGCCGGAAGAATGATGGGGGTGCCATCTGGTGTACAGTTATTCGCGATTCCGTAAAACATAGTGACATTAACGAGACGAATATGTAGTGTGTTTGAATTCATCTATAAACTTAAACACTTGTCATTGAATTTAGTGATTTAGGCATCGGATAACGTCAGGGTGATACAAAGAAAAAAAAACATGTGAATATTATGCGGCATTTTCGTCTATTTTCGCAATAATATCGACTCGGCTACATGTCTCCGTTTCCTTTTTTATAAGTGTCTTTTCCTTAGCTTTCCCCATACTTATTTATTTTAAATACATATTGGCGCATTTTGCATAATGTCAAAAATATATTAGGAATGCGCCCATGTCGACAAAGGAACATAAAATAATATTCTCGAAAAAATGCCTCTTTTCCTTTGTATATAAAAAACCCACTGCAGCACCTACCATAATTCCATATCACTCATCTCATCCTTTTTCACAACGCATGGCTTCATTTCCTTTTCAATCGTTCTTTAAAATACAACAATTACTACTCCCGAATTGAATTGAATTAAATTACATTTATAACATTGCTTCAAACAATTTTTCCTTTGAAAACATATCAACCGGTTTTTACAACAAATCATGAATCCCTCTGACCCACTTTACGTACCTAAAAAAGTCCCAGACAAAATATATAAACCATTCACTTACAATAACGTCAAATTAAAACATAACTGTCTAATTGTACCACAATTTAACATTTATCACGCTTTTAAAAGCAACAATACCATCTACAAATTACTTTCAAATGACAGAAACCCTAAATCAGTTATGGGTGAGTCTGGGGTCTACTCAATCAAATGCTCTAATTGTAATGCTGCTTATGTAGGTCAAACCGGAAGGAAGTTGGCAAAACGAGTAGCGGAACACAAATCCAAACCGTCCAACTGATCAGCACAAAATTTTAACAGGTCACTGTATAAAATACAATGAACCTACACTTCTTCACAAATGTAATAAAAACCACGTTAGACTTATTAGAACAACTAGAGATAGAAAAACATAAAAGAAACCACAACATAACTTTATTAAATGATCAATTGGACTTCCAACAAAAACCATAGTTCATTTTTACTTTACAATAATTTTAAAAATATGAATTTTCAGTTTCCTACTTTGAACAACAATTTTTCGCTATCCCTCTTGGAAACTTCCAGCCGTTTGTCAATGTTTCGTCGTCGTTCGCACATGGCACACGTACTTCGATTATGCTTTTAATTACCTGGCCGTGAGTTACCTGCTAAATTATTGTTTATTTATTTTCTTACCACTATTTTCTAATTGTAGATTTAGGCTATTGATGTTTTACATAACGAAACCGGTACCTAAGAAATTAATATAAGTATTATACAAAAGAAAAGAGGCATTTCTTTCGAGAATTTAAAAAATACATTATATTAGAAACACATATTAAATTCAAAAAATGACATCGGTTGGTTCGCGCAAGTAACATTCTTTATCCACTAGCAATTGTCGCTAGTGACAATAGGCGTCTTGCATGATTTTACCTAACTGAACAAATAAAACCCTTAGATGGTAAGAAACCTGTGTGTAAATTTTGTCCGCTTAATATTGTTGCACTCAATTATTACTGAACATCAAACGGACTAAGAGCCAAAACGCTGTTTATCAAGGCCGTGACGTCATAAAATTGGTGAGAAGCTCAGCAAGCTTAGAGGGTGGCCGAAAAAAACAGGACCTACGGGCACGAGTACGGCATCGCGTTGAATGTATACGCATTGTGCTCTGACATCGTTTTTATGGTTTTATCTGATATTTTGATGTAGTGTGCGTTATGTTAACGTATAAGTATCAGCATATTAAAACCAGAAACAACCATATTATATTATTTATAAAAGAAGTGACTAAAATGTATACACAAAACGGCAATATAAGAAATACATTTAACAAAATTTGTATGTTACTCCTTTTAATAACTAATCTTTATTTATATGAATATTGTTATTTAAATCATTATTATTTTAAATACAAAACCGTTAGTCATTTTGACGCGGTTTGTATTTGCTATCATAAAGAATCCTTTACCTTTACTGTGACTTGGTCATCTATTGATGATGGACTGCAATTATATAGGAAAAAGATAGGAAAACCTTAATACGCGAGGAAAATTGTCAGATTTGTATAAAAGTATTTGTATTAGTTATTCTGACTAGATATAATGTTAACCAAGTGATTACGAAAACAGCCGCAGATTCCTCAAAAATTGCAAGAAATCAACTTCAGGTGACTCTACTATGCAATTGGCTCAATTCTAGAAGGATGGACAGAATCGACGAGAGTAATTATCAAAACTAGAACAGTAAAAGACACACACACCTAAGATGACGATTTACGATTTACGAACAGCAACCTGGAATGCAAACGGCATCCGAAATAGAACATTGGAGATAGAAGTGTTTCTAAACACACTGCTTTCTGGTTTCTGAAACACAGTCAACAAATGAGTCATATCTAAAGCCGAATTGATATCAGGTGTATGAAGTATGTCATCCGGCTGCCCAGGCTAGAGAGGAAGTGCCGAAATAATAAAAAAATAGCATAACCACTACAAGAAGTGCCATCTCAAGAGCGCAGATGTACAACAACAAGACAAAACCCCGGATCTTTTAGGGTTCTTTATAACAGGATTTTTTTTTGCCGAACCTCAGTGATGTTGAAGAGAACTTTGATCTGGACTCTGATCACTCCGCAATACTATTGACTCAAAGCAAACGCATAATCTAAAAGGAATGTACCCCAACCTTGACCAATAACACACACTAGGTAAGCTTAAAAATAGAGCTTAAAAACACTATCCAGCTAAATATTTAGCTTAAATCAAGAGATCAATTTGACGATGAAGCCGAGAAATTCATCAACACCATCCAGAAAGCCGACTGGAACAAGGCCAAAGAAATCACCCACAGAACCATTAGTAATAATTATCCTATAGCAATTACAGAAATGGTCAAACAAAAAATACGTGCTAGAAGAAGATGATAGCAACCACAAGTTCCAGCTGACTAAACCATACTTAACAATAAATTTCAACAACTTAAACGTGTAATTCAAAAACTATGAGGGGCATCATTGGAATCGGTCGTAACAAAATTGACTCCCGATGAAGAAACAGATCACTTGCTGTGGAATCACTGATGAGGTACAAGAAGCCAGTGGTCCATTTCCCACCTATAAGACGAAGAGACGGCCTTTGCAGAACATCTAACAGAAATCTTTCAGCCCCACAACATCGAATCATAGTCAACCACTGACGAAGATATAACCTATGAAGAAGAAGCCATACAGCTGGTTACTCCAAATGAAGTTGCTAGTGAAATCAACACAAATCTGAACCTGTAGACGGCACATGGATATGAACTTATTGCAGGCGAGTTTCTTAAACAATTACCTAAGAAACTTATTATTATGCTGACGTATGTAATAAATTCATCGTTCAGATTAAGATACGTCCCCCATGTCTGACAGGTAGCAGAAATTGTCATGATACCAAAATATCAAATCATATCGCCCAATAACACAGTTACCAATGGTATCGAAGCTTTTTGAAAAAGTGCTTCTATCTTTGAGAGGAAAGAAGTAATTCCTAATCAACAATTTTAGAGATAAAGCATTCCACTATAGATCAACTCCATAGATAAACGGATATCACAGAGAAGGCATTTGAAGAAATGCTTATTTCCTCAACAATCTCTCTTGATGTAACACAAGCTTTCGATAAGGTTTGGCATGAAGCGTTGATACACAGCCTGATTGAAGGCTTCCCAGCAGAAATGCTGGGTCTTACCTCCGTTGGACTGGCGATGTTACAGAACTTTTTGCTTGGAGTTTTCTTTGACCCTCCGGTAAATCATTTTTTGCATAAATGCATGCCGTAAATTTCTGAGTTTGTACTGTTACCATGTTCTTTAACAACGCCCTTGTATTGCATTTACAGGCTTCTTGGGGGTTTCTTTGACCCTCCGGTAAATAATTTTTTGCATAAATGCATGCCGTAAATTTCTGAGTTTGTACTGTTACCATGTTCTTTAACAACGCCCTTGTATTGCATTTACAGGCTTCTTGGAGGTTTCTTGAAGCCTCTGGTTGATGGCGTGGCCACTGCTGATCGATTTATTTTTCCAGGAGTTGCTAGCTGAGTTGATGGTATGGCTTGCACTTTCAGTCCCTCCTTGTGGCCCCCACTAGTTTTCTCCTTTTTGTCCGTTCGTGATCTTAGCTCGCTGGGTCTGATGATTTCCCCACGAGCTTTGGCCTCGTCAATTGCTTTTGATCCGTGCGGCTTTCGTTCTACCCGGAGCATACGTACTCCAATTGTCGCCTCTTTTACCCCCGCCGGCTACCAGAAACGACCCTGTTGGCTTTGCCGGGCAGATATCCTTACTAAAGCCCCTCCACAGCAACAAGGCGAGCTCACGAACTGAAATACTATGCTAGTATACCACTATAGGAAATGTAGTTGATACATTTCTAACGTGTTTATTGGTGTTCTTTTGGCTACATGTTTCGATATTCAATCGTCATCCGGTCAGGCAACAAAAATAACACAAGAAAAACACCTTTACCATCACTTACAAAGTCATGTAAATAACAAATGGAAAAATACACATATTAAAATTTTTACCGTCTAATTCGGTTGATCAATGTGCGGCATATAATTTTAATTCTAGGTTATGCATGTCTTTCTCCATTCTTACTATTTATATTTCTAAAAATACAAATTATTGTTTAATATACAGACGTCGGGTACAAAAGGATAAAAAAGCTTACATGTAAACGTATTCTCTTTGACTTAGAATTAATTTTCTTAAATTATCTCACTTTATTCGTGCAAGAGTGCGAAAAATTTTTACAACGAGTATCAAATCAGTTATTATTTCGTGGCGTCTGCGGCAGGTGGCGCGTGGCGGGAATTTTTAAAAGTTTTACGAACATCCGGTGGGGGTTAAGTTCAATAATTTCGTTCATTAGCAGGTCTGGCGTTCTCACATGGTGTCTCATAATTTCCATTTCCTCAAGCAGATACATTTTTTTAGATTTCTGAACATGGTGGAGTAACTGGACATTATCATAGTGTATTCTATGTTTGGATTCTGAGATATGTTTGTATACACTTGAATTTTTGCACGAACGATATTCTTTTAAAGGTGTTCTTTTAAGGTGGCTGTCCTATGTAAAATTTGTTACAATCACAACATGTTATCTTATAAATTCCACTTTTTGTCATAATGTCAGGTTTGTCTTTATTGTTGGTGAGATGGTTCTCATTTCTGAAGGATATAAATATGTTATATTTAGAAAGTGTGTATTGTATTTTTTGGGTTAAACTTCCCTGGTAATTATGACTTATGTAGCGATTTTTCATACCAACATTGGGGTATACCATCTTCATTATATTGTTGTTATGAATGTCGTATATACGTTGCATATTTTTCAAATTATCACCATTGCTTTGGCCTATTTTTAATATTTTTCTTTTTTTCATGTTTTACTTTATCAAGAGGAATCATTGAATATCTGAATGCAGCATGTTTGTGAGATGATGGGTTATATGAATGGTATGGTATTATTGGTATTATTGTGTCGGTACTAGTTGGTTTTCTGTAAATGAAATGAAATGAAATGAAACTTATTCGTTCTACTATTTACATAGCATTGCTTTGAGTTATTGGAGTCATGTAATATAATATAACACATACAATACACTGCATCAATCCTCCATGCGGCTTCCTCCAGTCGTACAGTTCATGCTCGGGCTGACGGTACCGAGGGTATCTTGTCTTCGTATCTATACTGTTGGGTCACGTCAAATTGTCCGCATCAGAATCATTTGCGTTATTTTTTGTTTGAAAGGTATGTGTTGCAGTTTCTTAATATTGTCTTGTAATTTGTTGTATTTGTTTATTGTGTCAGTTGTTATACTCAATGTGTACTTCTTTGGCTTTACCCTCTGAGTTCGTATGTGAGTGCGTTGCCTGGTGTTCCTGTTGTATGTATGTAGGTTTTAGAGGTTGGGAAGGCCCAAAGCATCGGGGCCCCACTGGACCATTTGTGCAAACCTCTTGTGCTCACTCTGGACTCGTAAACCAGCCCAGGCTCTGGGCAAAGGCTACGAGGCACGATAGAGGAGCATTTCGAATACTGTCCATGGTAGGCCAGGGGTCCCCGAGAGCACTTACCCTATGGTGTTCTAGGGCGGGGCATTCGCACAGGATGTGTCTTACCGTCTCATCGTCCTGCGAACAAGCTCGGCAGGTGGACGTGTCAGTCAGTCGCATGTTGAACATATGCTTCCGTACTTTGCAATGACTAGTGAGTAGTCCAGTAATGAGCTGGAGCTTGCCTCTGGGCAGTTCAGAGAATTTCCTGGCTATCGTTGTGGATGGATACCTGAGTGTCTCCTTGGTCAACGAACAGCCTGGCGTGGTGTCCCACCTGTGAGTGAAACTGCGGTGGGTAATGTCCTTCACCATGTTCCTTAGGGCAGTGTTTGAGGGAAGGATGACGGGTGCAATGGCTGTGTGACCAGCAGCTCTTCGTGCTAATCTGTCAGCGCACCGATTGCCTCCATTGTTTTTTGAGTGCTCTTTTATCCAGCTGATGGTGATGGTATTTCTCCTGGTAGCCTCCACCAGGGAATTGTGGCAGTCCAGTACGAGCCCCGATGTGAAGCGACACCGTTCAAGGGCCAGAATGGACTGTCTACTGTCAGTGAATATCACTTTGTTTTTGCCTGACTTGTTAGATTGACTAATGATGTCTGAGGCTGTTTTAATGGCGAAAAGTTTCGCTTGTGTGACAGAAGGGAATTTACCAAGCGGAATCGACCGGCGAGCCTGGAACTCGTGCGAGAAGATGCCAGCACCTGTACCGTTCGGTCTCTTAGAGCCATCCGTGTAGATCTTCAGGCTTCTACTGAGATCAGCCTCAAGCTGTGTTGTGGGTCAGATATGGTTTCCTGAAATCATAGTGGGGAGGGATGTAATCTGTAGGAGATTCCAGAACGAGTTTACCCTTGGCGACTTTCCACCATAGTTCGATCCTCTTGCCACTAACATGTCTGTCGCAGGAGTACCCCACTGTACGGAGTCTGGATAAAGTTGCTAGGGCCACTTCTTCTGCGAAGATGTCAAGGGGTGGCAGGTACAGCATGTTTTCCATCGCAACAGTGGGGGTTGAATTCATTGCGCCAGTGGCGCTTAAGCAAGCCATTCTTTGAATGCGGTTCAGTTTGGTGATCGTGGAGGCCCGCATGACTCTGGGCCACCATGCTACCGCTCCGTATGTGAGCATGGGTTTGATAACTGCCGTGTAAATCCAGAGCGTGAGCTCAGGTGAGCGGCCCCATGTACGTCCCATGGCTCTCCTACACTGACCGAAAGCAATGCTGGTTTAAAATTTGTTGGTTAAATCGTTATTCCATAGCAGCTTTCTGTCAAAGACAATACCTAGGTATTTTACTTCGTCAGACAACCGCAGTGTTGTGTTACAGAGCTTTGGTAGCCTGAAGTTTCCGGGATTCAGGTTTCTCGTGAAGAGCACCATCTCGGTCTTGGCCGGGTTGACCGACAGGGAGTGTTCTACGCACCATGCTTTGACAGTGTTGAGGGCTCCCTGCATCCTATCAGATAGGGTGTCATTGTGATTGCCTCTAACGAGGATAACGAGGTCGTCAGCATAGCCAGTTGTGTGGTAGTGAAGATCGTTTCTGTTCCTGTTGTGAATGTCTTTATTTGTTAATAGTGTCAAATCCGTTTTAATTTTTCTATTTAGCGCCTTATGCAACAGCAAAAGGTCGTTTAGTTGGAGGGTCTGTGTGATGTCTAGTTCTCGAGTAAGCTCGAACAGTGCTTTTGTCGTTGTGAGGCGGTCGAAGTTGTAAATCAGTTTCAGAGCTTTATTTTGCTTTATTTTGAGTTTACCTTGTTCTATGTCTTTAATTATAACTAAGTCCAAAAATTGTAGTCTGTTGTTATTTTGTTGTTGTTTTTTCTCGAGGGTGAACGCTAAGTTGCCTAAGTTGTTCAGGATATTACGTAATGCATGTATATGTGCATCAGTCCCTCAAAAAATAATAAATATGTCGTCAACATATCTTCCATAGAAGAAAATATGTGTTGTTATCACTGTGTATTTATCAGAAAAAAGCATTCTTTCCATTTCGTTGACATAAAGTCATATTACTAGTTTATTTTAAAGTACTTTAGGTCTCAATTCCGGCACTGCAGTGTAACTCTGATCTTTCACATGACTTTACTAAACCTACTTGTATAATTGTTAGTACTTACCTACATACTAGTTTGTATTGAATTTACATTATGTAAGTTTAATGTAACTGCGGTGTCACCTAATTTATCAACAAATATTTTTATATCCGAGAAACTAAGATATGGTAAATCTCCAGGGATTTATTAGTTAAACACGCAAAATGGCGTGTATGAAGAAGCAAAAACTGACATTGCGATGCTTCCGGCAATTCCTTTTATAGGTAGGTACTACACCGCTAATTACAAAACGGACTCCCCAGATATTAATTTAACGGGTTCACCAGTTATCGATTTTACATGCAAATATTGGCCTGTGTCCAGCGCTTTCCCAGTTTGGAGTCCGGTACTCCCTACGGGCGGTCGCATAAATAATAAACGAAAACAGTATAACAATAAAGTCTGGGCTGGAATGGGTAAAAAGGGGTTTCGTTTCCGGGTTTATCATCATTTGCAACACTCGTAGTCGTAAGCGCGGACCTGGAATCAACCGGCAAGGTCCGCTATTTTAGTCATCTAAATGTCTCAAATTTTCCGGGACCGGCAAAATACATTTTTGCTTGCTCTCGTCGGGGGGATATGTATAAAACAATCGAACAACGAAATTGGTTGAAATAGTTTTCAACGCTGCGAGCTGCCAATGTAATGAAATTATACCGATCGTGCTCTGGGGAAAACTCCCAATGACAGATCCGACAGTATTGTTGAATTAATATATTGCTGTTTTTTTTTTATCATCTGCAAGGAATCCTGTGGGACATGACAAATAAGTTTTGTCTTTTTTTGCACCACCGTTTTGTATGAAATCCAATTTAATATTAACGTGTAATTGAAAAAAAAAAAATAAACGCTGAAATTAAAGTCTTTGAATTGTCAATACATCATACACAATAAATACAAGGATTTTACTTACTGTGTTACACCTCGAAATCGGTGCAACGACAGCCAGGGCCATCTTAGATCATGTGGAGGCCCTTGGGCACACAGATTGGGGGGCGGGCTTTTAGGAGGAGAGACAAAAAGTTAATGAAAACATCACAATGTACTTTTGTTTAATGGCTTTATTGATATCATGGTTAGCTTTATACAATAAAATAAATGTAAGGTATTTAATATGACAATAGAGAAAAATCAAATATTACGTTAATTTAAATAATTATATGCATATGTGATTTGTTGACTGTTTCAAGAGTGGATGATGTATTTTCATTGATGTAAATATCGTCTTTCGAGATAGATATCAGAAGTGCAAAATCTTCAATTATATCCTCAAAGTCTAATTTCTGAAGGATGTAACTTTGTAAGCACAATATTGACAAACTACTAAGACGTTCTTGTAATATAGTGGTACGTAACTAGTTTTTGATTTACTTTAGTTGAGAAAATGGACTCTCTCCGCTACAATTGGCGACCATTAGGCAAAGAAATATCCTTGTAGCAACTTTTATATTAAGCGAAGTACCTTAACGGATTTTTTAAGGAATTTGGTCCGGTGGATCAAGTTGGACGTCACGTAAACATCTCGCCAGACTTGGTCCTGCGACTTGGACCAACTTGGTCCGCCGGACCAAATCCTTTAAAAACTCTGTTCATGTGTGTCTGCCTATTCAGAAATGTTGTTTCTAATTTATCCGCCTTTATTAGAGTATGAACGGCTGAGATTATCCACGTATCATTTGCAAGGATTTTCAAGTGCTACCTTAAATGAAAGCATTGTGATTCGCGCTGATTAGTCAATGTCTAGTTAATGTCTTGCCGATAAAATTCTGCATATGGTTTGTATCTTTTTCTCAAGTGGTCAGGATCGATTATTTTTAACTCAGAAAGAAAACTAAACAGTGTACAAATTATATGCGCAATAATAAATAAAATAAAACGTACATTTATTGTGCAGCATTTGATAAAATATTTAACCAATACCACAAATGTTAGTCCAATACAAAAACTAGTTGAGCAATGCAACAAATTACTTGAGCATAAAAAATAAATGAACAATAAATTTATATAAATGGACTTCAGAATAAATAATTGTGCATTTATATATTTAAATGCTCTTTCATAATATACATATTCGTACACTTAAATAAATAAATGTGCAATACAATCGTTACCTCTATAAAAATACAATGAGCAGCGTAAAAAATACCTGTTTGTTGAAAAAAAAAATATATATATTTCAAATGATTTAAATAATTCAGCATTTGAAAATATTATAAACGCATTCAATAATCTAAATTGTACCATGAGAAATTATAATGCGCCCTACAAAGAATATATTGTGCATTAAGTTTCGTAGCAAAGTTTTATTTAATATAATATGCAGGGTGAGCCATTTGAATTAATTAATAAGGTCGTGTATTATCGAAAGTACGCGCTATCATTAACATACGAATCCTCAAAATAGTGCTCAATATTTATGATTTTAAAGCACCAGTTTTTCATTTTAAGGCACAATATGAATAAAGTATTGCTCATTATAACATTTATCATGTAACATACTCATATTTATTGAATGTTCAATATATGTAATATTTGTAATATTTTTTCTTTTCCATTCAGCTGCACAGTCTCTGATGGTCGTTCAAAACAGCTGATGCGTGTGCTGCGAATTATTTTTCTTTGGGAATGATCTATATAATCAGCCATTGGATATTTCTCTTTAGCTACCTATTCATACTGATTGAAAGAACCGCGTGCGTTTCAGATGTTGTCGGAGAGAAATATAAAGTTAGATAGCCACGTCCATTGTTATGGAGTTATTCTGTTAAGCTGGTTTTATTCATAATTCCCAGAAGATTATTCCATATCTCCGTTGGAAGATTGGTCGCCAGCTCTTTATTTTTCTGCAATGTTTTTTGCCTCCTTTGCGGGTTTTCCTGGTGGGTCGGTATTTTCGGCAATTGATGTTAAAGCAAACCGTCTGGTTTCAGAGAAGGAGTTCCGAACTTTATTTGCACCTAAACAGATTGTCAATACTTTCCATGCATTGTTTGAACCCGAGAAGAAAATTAACACTTTTGGACGAATTGAAAGTATGCCCAAGCTTCTGTGCCACGTCCAACCGCTTGAATACCAACCAAATTCAATGAATGTACTCTACATGGACCAATAAACGCAACTTTACATTCTTTTTACTTTATCATACGCAGTATGCAAAGTATTGAAATCGTGCCGAAATTTTTTTTTGAGATTTTAGCTGAAATTGGTCTTTTTGGGTCCCATGAACATTTTTGACCAAGGTACAAAATAATGTCTGTGTGTGTGTGTGTGTGTGTGTGTGTGTGTGTGTGTGTGTGTGTGTGTGTGTGTGTGTGTGCGTGCGTGCGTGCGTGCGTACGTGCGTGCGTGCGTGCGTGCGTGCGTGCGTGCGTGCGTGCGTGCGTGCGTGCGTGCGTGCGTGCGTGCGTGCGTGCGTGCGTGCGTGCGTGCGTGCGTGCGTGCGTGCGTGCGTGCGTGCGTGCGTGCGTGCGTGCGTGCGTGCGTGCGTGCGTGTGTGTGTGTGTGTGTGTGTGTGTGTGTGTGTGTGTGTGTGTGTGTGTGTGTGTGTGTGTGTGTGTGTGTGTGTGTGTGTATGTGTGTGTGTGTGTGTGTGTGTGTGTGTGTGTGTGTGTGTGTGTGTGTGTGTGTGTGTGTGTATGTGTGTGTGTGTGTGTGTGTGTGTGTGTGTGTGTGTGTGTGTGTGTGTGTGTGTGTGTGTGTGTGTGTGTGTGTGTGTGTGTGTGTAAACGATTTTTGTGGCGACGATTCCGGAGAAACTACTAAAGGTATCGGGACGAAAGTTCATATTTAGAAGCTTCATGACGTAACTTAGAGCTGAAAAGCTTTTGGTTCAAAGGGGTCCAAAGGAACTGGTAGTTTATTCTAAGCCTTTTTCAAGGATTTCGCAAATGAGCCGCCATTTCTGTAATTTCGTCAAAATGGTTAAATATTAAATTAAAGTAGAGGAAATTTTGAATAATTTATGCCTATGATATTTGTTGGTAAAATTAATAGTTTAGCTTCAAGAGCAAATTCTATTTGATTGAGATCGGTCGCATCTGCATTGATATGGAACGTTGCCGCTCTAGTGCGGCAAAGTACAAAATGCAAAATTCAAATAAAATAAGATCACCAATTTGATTGTTTGTTGATAAGAAATATCAACCCGTCTTTATATCTAATTCTAAAAACGATAAATTGAGAAAATTGTAAATAAAGTATAGCGATTAGCGATGGGTGTAGTTACATTTTAGTATGTTGGTACCTATGTGACATCTACAGTGTCATGAACGAATATAAATCTGTCAGAATTTGAATTAGCTTTTTAAACTTGACGTTTCGTAGAAGTGGTATCAACCTAACATTTCCTATACAGAAATATAACCATTTTTGATTTTTTTTTAAATACGGATTTCTCAAAAAGCAACACAAAAAACGTTGATGTCACTCCTGCCAAAAACTACATAGGGCGACTCGCTCACATGCGACGGCGACGCTCCGCCATCGGTGACGCGCCGCATTACCGGTCGTCGCGCTATTCCGTACTTTCGGCACTTGTGAGATAAATAACTATTATTCTGATGGCAGTAGGTAGTGTCAAATGCTGATGCTTTGAAAATACCTACTATTGATACTATTGACTATTCAAATATCTGTCAAATCCTGGCTAACTAGTTTAATTTTAATGCAGGCACGATTTATCTCATTAAAATAACTTCTCATGCAGCTAAACTATTATTTTTATATTTTGTATGATAAAGTCATGTGCCTGGCCACATCAGATTTTTTTTTAGTCTTGCCTGAACACCAGAATATTTTTCAGCCACATTTACTGCATTGTCATAACCGTATCTGATATATTATATTGACCCTTGTGCTCCGATGAAGGCAAAAATTAAAAAAACTCTTTCCATATGCTCTCAGTTTTTTACGTTTGCTAGATACGTATTCATTGCTCGGATGAGTTGGTGACCATGGGATACAACGTGGAATCAACGATTATCGTATTTTTCTGATTTTAATTCCTTGACAATCATCGTTAACACTTGCCGGCCCATTATATTAATAAATTCATTGCAAATATGTGCAGACTTCCTCTATGGTGCAGACCAATACGACGTATTTATTTTTCCCCGATTTCCATAGTTTTGAATGTGATCAGCAAGAAAAGGGTCAAATTTGCTTATTAATTCTAAGAATCGCAGACAATTCTCCTTATTTTGAGATGCAAAAATTTCATTGTCGCCGCGTTTTAATGCAGCAATTCATACTATTTCTAAGCTTTGCGAATTACAGGCATCTTGATATGATGAGGTCGAAAAATCAGTCTGTCTGTTAGTTTCATGATGTGTAAAAATAACGTTAGTTTAGGTCTGCTATTTATTTAGTGTGCTGATATTTTCTTTTTGAGCTGCAATTATTTTTTTTTTCTGAATCGCTTAAAAATGTCCCTTTCGACATAATTAACCGACACTATAAAACTACACACAACACTTGAAGTATATATTTGTTTGTTTAATATTCTTACTATTGAACGATAGGTAGCGCTATGGTGCGTACACTAGAAGTAACGCTAACTTAGGTGGCCGCTAGTTGGCATGATTCGGATTTGTTTCGCTTTTTTATTAATTATGGGTTGAACTAACGAACTAAAGTGTTTATTTTTAAATGATAGATTAATCTAATTGTATGAAAAATATATGGGCATGGCTTTTGGAATTTCGGTCCCCACATCAGGCCGTGGGCCTGGGCTCGTGCCGCATGTGCTCTTAGGGTAAAGATGGAACTCACGACAACCCTATGAAAACTTCCTCAAATCCTACCTGCTTATCGCTTGTAACCAAGTCCTTGGGTTACTCCGCTAACTTAGAGAGTATGTCGAGATTATCAAAGAAAAACCAACTAGATGTTTCGCTCGGCTGAGAAAGCTTGCTGGAATAGAAACGCCTCAAGCAGAAGAAGAAACTATATGCGGAGTTTCAGGAATTTATTAATTGAAATAAGAGCCGAAGACAGAACAGCCTACGATCAATAAATCCTAATACACAACAATAGCTGTCAAAACGACAAATCACCAAAATTTGACAGTAACGCCATGCAAAAATAAAAAATAAAACTAAGTTATTATAACTATTATTAAGAAATAAGAAAAACATCTTGTGACAACAACATTATCCTGAAAATAGAAAAAAAGTACACAGTATCAAAATCGTTATTCTGGCCAAAGGTACAACCTCTCTAATATTTAGAGAAAATCCTCTAATAATAACCTAGCGTAGATTAAATAACGTTGCCAATAAATCAAAAGAAAAATTTATTAGGTAATTGTATCCTACCAACGACGATTGAAGGAAAATAAAATTTAACTGTGATAAAAGGCTGAAAGCCATAAACTACTATATATTATCAACATCTAATTTCACCATCAAGACATAACCTCTTTAACAAATGCAAAAGCGCTAAAATTCTTAAAAAAGAATTATAACAAGTGTTGCGTTGCTAGAGATTATGAAAAAATAAATTCGGGTACATGATTTATACATTTTAACACAGAATTTGGAATAAGTACGAAATACAACGTACTCAAGATATTATACCGACCTACTACGGAGCATAATTCGGGTTCCCGGAACCCCATATACTTCCACGCTAAACCACCAGAAACGTCGTCGATTCTACAGCGAAGGGTCGTGAATCCGCCACTTATTCCTGAAAGGATATTTTACACAGTCGGTAATGACCACGTAGTTCAAAAGAAACAGAAAAACAGAACAGAACTTGCCCCTATCTCGAAAAAAAAAAATTACATTCGCAACCAAAGTGGCGACAACCGACCCATCAACTTCCAAAATCCGCAGAACGGGTAACCCAGAGTTGCTATATCTACGAGAACTACATACTCCTAAAACGGGTGGACGAGCCGGACGTCAAGTTGGTACCAATGTCGAGGGAAGAATTGTAATACCTGCCGTCCTGCAATACTTTATGATATATAAGTATTTTATTAAAGCAGAAGACGGTAGCTCATCCTTCGAAGACGTGTTATGTTCTTGACATGGAGACGGATAGGAAATAATACCAATTCTTTTAATAAACTAAATATATTGGAACAAACAAAAAGAAGAGACAAAATATTATACACACATGCACAGCACAAGGAAACGCCTAGAAGGTCCTTGGTTTATATTGCTAAAATAATCACCCGACAAATTAAGGTGAACACAAATATAGAAATCTAAAAGATAACACATAAAAATTATAAACTCCCTGAAATAAACACACACACACGCACAAAATATTTAAAAAGAGTTACAAGAAGTATGTTCTCTTACCGAAATATCAACTAAGTACCAAATAGCAGAAGTGGAGACGAAATAATCTGGACAATAGGGGCTTCTCTCAAATAGCACGCTCAAGCGCTAACGTCGTATTTACTCTGTGTCAAAATGAACAAAATGTGCCCTATTTATCCAAACCTTTCCTGCCCACGATGTCATACGGCATCGAAAAAACAATATTACCACACGATAAATCAAACCGAAAAACAAAAACATAGATAAGATGTAAATATGCACTCGCTTCTAAATACACTAATCAGTAACTTAGTAGTAAAATATACAAATTTATGAAACTCATAAATCTGTTATGAAAGAAAGCCTCTATATGTATTGAAATAAACATCATTAAAAAGTTTCATAGTGACCAACGCGCTTTACACGCTCGCGTAGAACAATCAAACTCACATAGAAAAATTTAGATTACAGGCGCATAAATGACCGCCAAGAATATGGTATATGTGATAATATTGTATCTCGCCGACGAACGCGCGATAACGCTGGTCCCCATAAACAGAATAATAGCAATTATTACATTCCTCCCCCGTTAAATAAAATAATTATTACAAAAGTACAATTATTTATATCTTAAACAACAACTAAAGTACTACACAAAAAGATACTATAATTACAAATAAAAGTCTGTATACCATCCTAGCGTAACCATTCTTGTTTTTCATCCGGCATAGTTGGCACTGATGGGTACACGTTCAATGTTGTTGATTCCTCAAATTTTGTCACCACAGTGTCAATTCGCGACTCAGTTTCCACTCGTTGACCCGTCGCGATTTCACTCACACTTGTCTGGTTTCTCTGGTGTTTATGATGATGGTGAACGCAGAACATTGTCACACTGTCCCATACCGCACCAATCAGTTTTACACTCCACCCGAATAGTTCATACAGTACCACACCGTGTACGATAGTGTCCACTACAAATTTAAATGCTCGGATGATACACATATAGAGTCCCAGTAATCCTGACGAAACTGTTCCAAACAAGGTGAAGTAAGAAAACAGGTCACCCAGAAACGCAGAAACCCATGACCTTAATGTTTCCTCGGTTATCATCAGAGGCGCAAATGACGTTCCCTGGAGATCGATATGAACACCCATCATTCCATTTGGGCATTGCAAAAACTGTCTCTCCCTGGTCCACAGTATACACGACAGTGTCATAATTCGACTGGGTGAGATTGGTAGGTGTTAGCTTCTTGGCTAATCCCTCGAACAAGACATCATACTTGTTCCGAGAACACCTTCTGTTGTCCACGTGATCCCAAAAGGTATACCCATACATTGTATCGACGCAAGACTTTTCTTTATATGGGCATGCAATTCCACCAGGGAGTATAATTTGGTTTTCTGTAATCCTGGCTGGTACAATCCTTTCGTGGAGGGTAATTTCCAGAGCTGCCTGTACAACCACATTTTGCCATCTCCCTTTATGGTCCTCGTAATCTTCACCACTGCAGGAACTGTCAGTCGATATCCTCCCGGCCATGGTAGCTGTAGTGAATGTAGTGCCGTTTACAACAATGCCATCAACAGTTTTTCCAAAGAAGTTCAATATTCTTCTGGTATGATGCATTTCCAAGCACATGTCTCTGCTCACTGGGTAAATGAACGTAGCCAGACCATCACGAACCGCGGATAAATGGGAGTGCATACCACAATATGAAATATGCCTGGTAATGTGGATTTTGCATTGATATATTGGAATTTCTTCCACTTCATTGAGCTGCACCAGCTGCATCAACTCTTTGGTCTCGGCAACTCGCTTTGCAGGAGTTTTGCAGGTACCGATCTCCGTGAGGCTGAAGGTGGAGATATTCATGTTCTGGTTTTGGCAATCATAGGCTATCAGTGCTGATACGCTCGATAGAAGGAATCCGCACAAGATGCTTGCTAGGATGGTCATCTTAAGTTATCTTAAGTGTAGTTGTACTGTAACAACAACACATCAATAGATTTTTTTTTAAAATTACACATACATTAAATCAACCGCATATTCTAGAAAAATAAATATAAATACAGTAAACTGACAAATAGTGTACAAACTACCTATGAATCCAATCAATCAATAATAATAGTGACATACAAAAAATAGCGTCCCCTATAGTTTGGTTGTCACTATTAAGGGCACCTATCTGATAGATGCTGTCTATAGGCCCTCTACTTCGTGTGTGGTACCTCATAGGAACATGGGGTGGGCGCATGCTGTCTGGATCAACAGACGCTTTCTCGCTTCCGGTTTTATCTGAAACGCTGTCTACAGGCCCTTTACTACGTGTGTGGTACCTCATGGGAACATGGGGTGGGCGCATGCTGTCAAGATCAACAGACGCTTTCTCGCTACTGGTTTTATCTGAAACAAATTCACTCGGATTATTAAACTCTTGAATAGTTTCCAGCACGGGATCGGGTTCGACAGAAGCCCCCTGACTTCCATTTCTATCGGAAACAGATTCATTTGAATTACCAAATTCTACTTGAATTGCTTCCAGCACGGGGTCAGGTTCAACAGAAGCTCCCTGACTTCTATTACTATCGGAAACAGATTCACTTGAATTACTGAATTCTTCTTGAATTGATTCCAGCACGGGTTCGGCAGCAGGCATCTCCGGAATTTCATTGGACGGAATGGATTTGGGTGTTCCCATCCATGGCTCCACTTCTCCTTCGATTTGTTCTTCTTGGTGTCTGGGTAAATAAATACAACCATCGTTAAACCTTAGAGGGACGACTTTGCCTTTGCACTTTTTGGTTGATTGTATTTCTTCTCTTATTTCGTCTACAGTGTCGGCAATTTGGGACACTTCATCTTCATTATCATGTTCGTAGTACCGCTTCAGGCGATTCACGTGTACTACTTGTTCTTTACTGCGTTCACCTTGTGAGATCCTGAAGTTTACTGGCCCCAACTGCTCAACAATTGTAAAGGGACCTTTCCACAACTTACTGAGTTTCTTGTTGACTCCTTGTTTCACTGCAGGCTGAAACAAATAGACTTTATCTCCAACATGGAGATTTACCGGCATAGTTCTTTTATTATAATGAGTCTCTCGGGTTTCTGCTGCACGATTTACTCTAATTCGTACCGCTTCGAAAGCTCTTTTCAACCTGGCTTGCATCTCGGAGACATAATTATCAGCGTAGTCGTACCTCACCCGGGATTCCTGAAATACGTCGTCATGTGGCAAAGACATTTGTCTTCCATGCATTAGATAATACGGACTTTCACCTGTTGTCGTATGGATCGAAGATCGATATGCCATCATTGCGTATGGAATCCATTCATCCCAATCCTTTTGCGATGTCTCCACGTAATGTGATAAAATGTCCTTGAGGACTCGATGACTTCTTTCTAGCAGTCCATTACTTTGTGGATGGTATGGAGTTGTTTGAATTTTCTTTACTCCTAACTTCTTGCACATCTCTCTCATGACCTCTGAAGTGAAATTTGCTCCCTGATCTGTGAGGAGTTTCTTAGGGACTCCATGTCGACAGATTATGTTTGTTGTAAATTCCTTAGCAATCGTCTCAGCTTTCTGGTCTGGAATTGGAATAGCCTCGGGATATCTAGAAAAATGATCCTGGAATGTTAAAATATATTTGTTACCTCTATAACTTGCGGTTAGTGGGCCCACAATATCAATCGATACCAATTCCATTGGTTCGTGGACAGTCTCAAAACGTTGCAGTGGTGCTGGTTTTTGTTTCGTCGACGTTTTTCTCTCATTGCAAGATATACATCTCTTAACATAGTTCGCCACATCTTCTTCCATATTCCTCCAATACATTCGTGATTTCATTAGTAAGTATGTCTTGGATGCACCCAAATGTCCTGCATAAGGTAAATCGTGATGAATTCTCACCATTTCTTTAATCAACGATTTTGGAATGACTACTCTATCGTTGGTGTCTGCAACCCTTTTCAATAACAATCCCTCTTCATCCACGTACAAATCCTTAAATTTCTCGATCTTACCGATTATTTCCTGTATTTCTTCGTCTTGGCTTTGCTCTCTTTTTATGTAATCCCTGCTTAACATTGGAACACAGGGGACTTCAGTTGGGTTAATTTCAAATTCTGAGATTTCTATTTCTTCTTCTTGTTCTTGGGGTTTTTGGATTACACTGTCCTCCATAGGATGAGTTGACATATCTTCTTCTTCTATTTCTTCTTTTTGATCGTACAATCTACTCAACGCATCGGCGTGATTATGCTTCTTACCGGCTTTATGTTCAACATGAAAATTGTACTCTGATAACAAAATAGCCCATCTCGCTAATCTTGAAGTCGGATCCTTTAATGTAAATAGCCACTTCAATGGTTTATGATCTGTAATTATTGTAAATTCATTTCCATACAAATAACACCTAAAATGCTTTATTGCCCAAACTACAGCAAGACATTCTTGTTCCGTTACACTATAATTTCTCTCTGCCTTGTTCAATTGTCGACTTGCATAGGCAATTGGCTTGTCGACGCCATTAATTTGCTGACTTAAAACTGCTCCAATAGCCTTACCCGATGCATCCGTGGACAACACAAAGGATTTTTCAAAATCCGGATGTGCCAATACTGGAGGACTGGTCATTCGTTTCTTAAAGTATTCGAAAGCTTTCTCTTGATCATCTTCCCACGTGAATGGCTTTCCTTTCTTGGTCAATTGCGTTAGGGGCAGGGCTTCAGTGGCATAATCGTGAATAAACCGCCTGTAAAACCCCACAAGACCCAAAAATGCGCGTACCTCTTTCACATTCCTAGGTCTCGGGTAATTTTGAACCACCTCAATTTTTTCTGGATCTGGTTTTATTCCCTTGTGGGAAATAATGTGTCCCAAATATTTAACCTGTGACTGTACGAGTTTGCATTTTGACAATTTCAACTTCAGGTTGGAAGCTCTTAGCCTCTTAAATATATTCTTTAGACGCAGCACATGTTCATCAAAAGTCCGACCGAACACTATTATGTCATCCAAGTAGACGAGACATTCCTCACCTGTCAATCCAGACAATACAGCATACATCAATCTCTGGAACGTACTCGGTGCATTAACTAACCCAAATGGCATTCGCAGGCACTCATAGTGGCCATCAGGTGTTGAAAACGCTGTCTTCTCCACGTCCTGCCGATCAACTCGGACTTGCCAATATCCACTGGCAAGGTCTAGCGTAGAAAAATATGTTGCGTTTCCCATCTGATCCAATGTCTCCTGCAGGTTTGGTAGTGGAAAGTAGTCTCTTTTAGTTATTCTATTCAGTGCCCTGTAATCAACGCAAACTCTGATTTTATTCTCACCTTCAGCAGCCTTTTTCGCGACCATGACAACTGGAGCAGACCATGGGGACTTTGACTCTCGAATAACTCCTTGTTGTAACATATCATCTATTTGTGTCTTTAATTCTTCACGTTGTCTGTATGGAATTCTGTACGGGGCCTTAGTAATAGGTGGAACATCTTCGGTAATTATGCGGTGCTTGACTTCATGTGTGCATCCTAGATCAGTTTTGTTTTCCTGAAATACATCTTCATAATCCTTTATCAATTTTTTCAAAGTACTCTTTTCTTCAAAATTCAAATGATCCAGATTCCATTGTTCCTCAATACTTTTGGGATCGTCACATTTTACCTCGTTAATATTATATATTACATCATTTTCCTTCATGTGGTTTCTTACTAAAACCTCACTATAACCAACAATTGTGTTTTTTACCAACCTTATTTCCTCGTTTGATATGTTCAACAAGCATACAGGTATGGTCGCTGTTGCTTTGCACAAACTTCTTGCAATAACCACGCCATGAACCAAAATTTCAACTGGTTCAACTATAACATCTGTATTTGGAAGAATGATTTGTTGGTTAGCGGTGCAGACATATTTACCTCTCGGTGGGACATTTATGGTTTCGCACAATCGAACAGCCGATCGATCACTTACCTGCACTTTCTGTGCCTGTATGTCTGTAGTTGTGTCTTGTGTTCGATATGGATCTTCTGTCATCTTCTTATCATCCTCTTTTTGTCGCTTTTCGTACAGATAGTGGATTGCTATAGTCATACCGGTCCCCTCAAATACTTCCCGAATCAAGTCCTTGACATCTCTCCATTCTAAACCAAAATTTATACGTGGCATAGCTAAATATTGAATACCTTTCTTTACACACTCCCTCATCAGGTTCATTAGACATTTCCGTAGGTTCACTATTGTAGTTCTTTCGCTGCTTTTCTTCCTTGTTACTAGGTAAAAAATGAATCTATTTACATACCTTTCTGTAAATACATCATGTAACATTGCAACTTGTCCTACTGTTTTTCCTTGATCGAGCAGAAGAGGTTTGCGACCAAATTTCACTCTGAATTTGGCACCCACTCCTCTGGCCATTCTTAAATCTTCTGACACACAATGGGCCAGCGAATAAGTAGTTTGTGCATCAAATAAATTGCCTTTTACCTCTTTAATTATCGTTGCGGTGCCTTTCCTTGATTTAACTCGCTGTTTTGACCTACAATGCACATCATCTTGTCGTGTTCTATCGACAAAACTTACACTATTTATATTTATCATCCTCGTATTTATACCACTCAGTCGGATTGTTCTCATCTGAAAATTAATTTCAGCACCTAGGTTATTTAATATGTCGCGTCCCAATAAAGCTTCTGCTGGGAAGGACATTGAATCAGGACAAACCATACATGTAAATGTGTGGTAAAATTTCCCTAACTTCATACGTATTATAACTGTACCTACTGATAATTCTGCTTCTCCGCTAATTCCTTTTAAACTTACTACATTTCTTTTGTCAATCCTTAATCCTAATTTTTCGACAATCGAATACTTCATTATGGTAATTGCCGCTCCAGTATCCACAAGGAATACTGTATTTCTTCCACTAATGTTTAATAAAATATGACACCCCATTTCACTATTGCGAATTTTATTTAAGCATGGTATTTCAAACCTACTTAATTGCGTCTGTCTCCGGCCCGGGGTGTAGGCGGAGACACTTTGGAGTTTAAATAATTCCTTGTTTCCGGATATCTCTCATTTCTCGGTTTCCTATTGTTTTGCCAATTCGCGGGTGGATTTCTACAATATCTCTGAATATGTCCCATCTCTCCGCATCTAAAACACATAATGTCAGTTTTGTTAAACCTGCCCTTGATATTTCCATCTCTTGGCACAGGTACGTGTCGCATCTGGGTGACATTTTCCTGGTATGTCGTTTCTGGTACCTCATCCGCTAATTCCTCACATATCTGAAAATTTTTAATTTTTGTTTTCTCGGCAATAAGAGTGTTTGAGAATTCGCCATTTCGGGCAAATTCTAATATTTGCTCATACGTTGCGGTCGGACTGCATATATTTACGGCAGCCACTTTAAGAATATCACCTCTCAAACCTTGTTTAAACTGCCGCATAAGATCCATCTCGTGCCGTCTTGTGATAATGTCTACTTGTACCTTATCCCCTGGAGTTGCTAATGCTAAACTCTCATTTAATAATTGTTGTCCTGCTATTCCCAATCTGCTTGAAAAATCGTCTACGCTCTCTTTCGGCCCTTGCTCGCATCTGGACAAAATTATTGATCCCTGTCCTGGAATTATCCTAGAATACTTGTTAAGAAATACCTTCTTTAATTCTGCGAATTTTAGATTTTCATCAAGTGATTCCAAATATATGAATGCGCTTCCACTGATGTGGTACTTCGTTGCGGCAAGAGCTTCTTCATCAGTCCATTTTTCAAATGTCCCACGCTGTTTTATTTTCGAAAAGAACTCCTTAACGTTTTCTCCTGGGTTTCCAGAGAAAGTTGGTAGTCCTGATAAAGTCCTCTGATTTTCCATCACTGGGTTACTCTCAGGCATGCGTAGCTAAAAAAAATATTAAGCAAAACACACAACAACAAAAATAAATAAATAAATTCCTATCGCCACATGCAATTGACACTAAGCTTTTAATGTCAAAGCACAATCTCCTGTCGTTAGATGCTCTGTTTCGATGTTTATGATAATCCCACCGCTGCCACCATATGTAATACCTGCCGTCCTGCAATACTTTATGATATATAAGTATTTTATTAAAGCAGAAGACGGTAGCTCATCCTTCGAAGACGTGTTATGTTCTTGACATGGAGACGGATAGGAAATAATACCAATTCTTTTAATAAACTAAATATATTGGAACAAACAAAAAGAAGAGACAAAATATTATACACACATGCACAGCACAAGGAAACGCCTAGAAGGTCCTTGGTTTATATTGCTAAAATAATCACCCGACAAATTAAGGTGAACACAAATATAGAAATCTAAAAGATAACACATAAAAATTATAAACTCCCTGAAATAAACACACACACACGCACAAAATATTTAAAAAGAGTTACAAGAAGTATGTTCTCTTACCGAAATATCAACTAAGTACCAAATAGCAGAAGTGGAGACGAAATAATCTGGACAATAGGGGCTTCTCTCAAATAGCACGCTCAAGCGCTAACGTCGTATTTACTCTGTGTCAAAATGAACAAAATGTGCCCTATTTATCCAAACCTTTCCTGCCCACGATGTCATACGGCATCGAAAAAACAATATTACCACACGATAAATCAAACCGAAAAACAAAAACATAGATAAGATGTAAATATGCACTCGCTTCTAAATACACTAATCAGTAACTTAGTAGTAAAATATACAAATTTATGAAACTCATAAATCTGTTATGAAAGAAAGCCTCTATATGTATTGAAATAAACATCATTAAAAAGTTTCATAGTGACCAACGCGCTTTACACGCTCGCGTAGAACAATCAAACTCACATAGAAAAATTTAGATTACAGGCGCATAAATGACCGCCAAGAATATGGTATATGTGATAATATTGTATCTCGCCGACGAACGCGCGATAACGCTGGTCCCCATAAACAGAATAATAGCAATTATTACAGAATCAATTGAGAAAAAGAAATGCAAACCTGGTGCAAACAAACGCACACTGGTAAAAATTAATAATAATAATTAATTAGGGTTACTTCTGGCAAGTCAATAATTAGTAAACATAAACTAATTTTAGCAAAATAATAAGATAGTTATGGAAATAAAACTTCAGTGGACAGTTTAATGCGAGAGATTAAGTTAAGAATGAATCGGAAAATGAGAGAGGATTATGTTAGTAAGCCAATGCATGAATGCATGGTCAATTTTTAAGAATTCTGGAGGGCGATGGTATTTGAAGTCTAGAACGTTATCTTGGCTTTGTCATGGGAACATTAAGGCTCAAAGGTTCTTTGCTTTGCAAGGAAAAATGGAATTTTTCTTTGCAAAGCATAAATGGCCTTGTTTTTCAAAATTGGGTTGAGCTGCAGTGATACCCGCAAAGGGAGCACCCTAGGCTTCAGCGAAGCTTGGTACCACCAATTTGCCCTGATCCTCTTCATTACTTTTCCAAATTCTTTTGTGTAATTTTAGTATTTATATGTTGTATCTAAATTATATTATGTTTCATATATTTAATGAGATGTATCACAGATTTCCAATAAATAATAATAAGAATAATAATTACAATAAATTAATAATGTTTTTTATTACTTTTCAAAATTCTATGTCTCTAGGTATTTATATGTTGTATCTAAATTATAATATCTAGGTTTCATATATTTAAGGAGATATATCAGAGATTTCCAATATGTTTTCAATATGTTGTATCTAAATTATAATATCTAGGTTTCATATATTTAAGGAGATATATCAGAGATTTCCAATAAATTATAATAATAATAAATGTCGTTATTCCAAAAATTTCAGTTGTGCAGGTCTACGAAAAATCGCAGTCTGCTCTACGTAACCCTCCGAGTAACTATAAATAAACATAATGAAGCATAAATAAGGGTTTCTTTTAATTAAATTCCCGGTATGTAAAGTAATTAACAATACACAAAAAACTAGAGAAAATTCAAAAATTATTTCCCCGACCTAATAAAGTAAGGAGAAAACTTAAAACCGGTTCTATTGCCTGAATGAGAGACTTGCCTTCAAGAACCTCCTAAATAGTGATGACGATTGAGAACGTATGGAGTTGCGAAGGGTATTGTAAACCTTTGCGGTACAGAAGGTGAAGCTCCGCTTAAATAAGCCGAATGTATAGGTGATGTTAAACCACTTCTGTATCGCAAATTCAGGGTGTGCACATCAGTCCTGAACTAAACCTTACTGTAGAGGTACGGTGTCAATTTTTCTGCATGTAGATGACGCCTATTCGCCTTATTAAGCTAACCGACGCACATCTCCAGCATCGATAGAAGGACCATACATACAATCACAGTGGTTCAAGGACGATAGAAAAGAGAATCGCACAACTGAGTCTTGGATTGTACATCCAGAATATGTCTGATATTGTATATTTGCCTAAGGTTCCAGGAAGCTCGCTGTATACACTTAGATACATGTGTCCTATAATGGAAAGTGTTATCCGCAATCAGCCCCAGATTTGTGATTTGATCCAGCATTGGTATCCCCACACCACCAACATTTACCCCTACATTTTCACCGCTCGTAACCTGACGAATTTTATTCCTAACAGTACAAATGCAGAATGTTGTGGATTTATCTGGAAACAATGGCGTGCAGAAAAATCATCCAACCTTTCCAGGTCATCATTATTTTTTGACAAGCCCCAAAGGTGTCCGACGGGGGGGAAGAATAATATATATGGGTGTCGTCGGCATAGCATACTCATTGCAATACTCTATCACGACGGGCATAAGGGATATCGAAATAGAGAAAAGTGTTGGACCATTATGAGCTAACTCTACGCCAAGACGAAATATCGTCAGTAGTAGACACAGCTTGCACTCTATTCGCCAGAAAGCTATCCACCACAGTAACGCCCTCAGGTGTCAAACCAACGTAGTGCAGTACAGCCAGCAACAGAGAATGGTCAACCGTATCGAATGCTCTGGAATAGTCTAGAAAAACAGCAACAGTCAACAAGCCTATATCAGTAGCAGCAACTATATCGTCGGTGACTGACAGCAAAGCCGTCCGGCATCCACACCAGCGCGAGCGGGTAAACCCAGACTGATACAGAGGGAGAATTGCATTGCTTCTAAGTGCACTCGTAGTTGACCGTCTAATATGTTCTGGAGAATTTTAGAGAGAATGGGCAAAACACTAATAGGACGCAGATCACGCAACTTATCAGAAGAAGAAACTTTGGGAATGGGGATAACACGCGCACGTTTTCAGGCCAGAGGAAAAATGGACGACGAAATGGAACACTTGACTATATGGGTTATAATTATATGGTAACAGGAAAGGAATGCACAAACAAATAGTACTCAACCGAATGCCATCCTCGCCCACCCGCTCTTTAACGACCGAATGATCTCAAACACTCGATCTCTATCTTCAGCCACAACGTTGAATTTTAGTACTGAACATAAGCCCGGTTTGACGTTGTTGCGATAACTGTTCATTGATTCGTCATTGACAGCGGTTTACGGTAGGCTGTCCAAAAAGTAATTATTAATATCATTCGGTTTGTACAAATGAGGGGGTATCTGGTTAAATTTTCTTTATTCAACATATCAAAATCCCTCAGGTTGCGCAATGTTGATATATATGATATAGTTAGACTCTTTAAACCTAGATTTAAATATGAGTTTTTTTTGCACGCGTGACTGTTGAGTTTGTCAAGTTTCTGAGAGATTTTTAATAGATCCAATCCGTTTCACGTTTTGAGGATTTAAATTTGCGCACCGCTTAGTCTCGCCGACTCATCTTAGCCTTAAGATCATTAGTTAGCCAGGGTGAACTTTTTTGTGACTCGATAGGTTTTAAATGGTGCATGAATATCCAACAAAATGGTAAAATTTTGATTAATACATTCAATCTTTTGGGCTATCTTAACAATATCCAAAAAAAATTCCACGGTATTGAAAGGCGCCAGCCAAACACTTCGCAATTAAGATTGTTGTATTGACGAGAAGTCCTTACTAAAGGAGACGCGCGCACGGCAGATCATGTTACTTTGCAGAAAACAAGACAGTGGTCCGCTACCTCCGGAATCTGGAAAACACCATACGATTTCACCCGATTGTCTGTAAAAATGTCATCCATCAACGTACTAGATGTTGCTGTCGTACGCGTTGGCTCATCAACAACTTGCTCTAGCACGAAAGACTCAAAATACTCAGTAAATAGAGAGGTGGCATTGGGCTGAATATTTAACAAATCTATTTTAAAATCTCCCACGCAGACAAATTCGTCACAGACAGGCAACACCATCGACACAACACTCTTAAGTTGGTCCAGAAACTGCATAACGTTATAATTTGGTCGTCTATAGGCAGTACCATAATTACTTGGACTTTATCTACCTGTAGAGATATCCACACACTCTCAATATCCTCATGCTCTAGAAATACCCGCGGGGGGAGCTTATTTCTGGCGTATATTGCCACACCACCACCCCTTCCGCGCACACGATCGCGCCGCCCAAGTGTTTTAATCTATTTTATATAAATTTGAATAACTTTTTTACAGTTCTTAAGATAGAGTTCTAGCTGCTTTCAATGGGTTATGTGCTAACTCAATCAGGGACGCCACCAACAATAATATGTTAAAAAGAATTGAAGCATGTTTAGCGGAAATGGGCAACGTTTTTGAACAGTGACTGAAGTTAAATTAAGCAGTTTATTTTTTCAATTTACATTTACGATTTTTTGAATTTTTAATATTGTGTTTTATTGTAGGCTTATAATTTTATAAATACTAAATTAAATATAATGAAAAATAACCTAAAACAACTTGTTTCATAAAGTTCTGGTTATTCCAAATTGTTCAGTTGTTTTCAAACGCAATCTAGATTTGACAATGTTTACAATTTCTACGTGATGTTTAAAAATCGACTTCAGTAGGTAGGTACAAGGACATTTTAGGTATAAGACATTGTACACAAAGTTGATCTAAAATTTTCCATAGAACTGAGAATGTATTCATATGTTAGGGTTGCCATTTGAAAAAATCAACTTTTAGTACTTTTCTCGAATTCAATTTTGATCTTCAAATTTGGACAGCCTGTATAATTTTTAAAAAGGTTCTACCGATGTGTCGCTAATACGTTACCTTCACCGGACAACTTTCTTCCAACGGACACAGGGGATAATTTATAACTAATTGAAGATAACCGTGCAGCTGTCATTTTTAAGGAAAAAATATGAATATCCCAAAATGACACATGTTAGGTATAGGGATGCTAACATAAAACTGATCTATAATTTAATAGAGATTTGAAAAATGCAATAAAGTATAGGTGTTCCATTTGAAATATAAAAGTTGACATAATTTCCGGTATAACCGGAAGTAACTTAAAGCTCAAAATATTTTCGTTGAGACGACCATGTCCAAGAATATAAGTCCACAAATTTTCAATTTCTCATTTCATTTGGTTCTCCATATACTTCTAATGGCAGCTCGTCGTGGGAGATCCTGTATAGTAATCACATCATTTCCGGTGTAACCCGAAGTAACTGAAAGCTCAAAATATTTTAGTTGAGACGACCACGTCCAAGAATATAAGTCAACTAATTTTCAATTTCTCATTTCATTTGGTTCTCCATATACTTCTAATGGCAGCTCGTCGTGGGAGACCCTGTATAGTAATCACTAATCATACATATCATAAACAAGTAAATTGCTCTTTAATTCCTCCAAAACACATGTTTTACGTTTCACCAATATAATCAAGTAAAGACAAACATTTACTCACAAATCCGAAATAAAGGAACGTCCTATAAAACCTGTATATGATATGGTCAATCGACCGTAACCGGGTCTTATAGTATTAGGTATAACAAATGTGTGTTCCATCGGCTCCTAAATAATTCATACGAGTAATCGATGGCTTTGTCCTGCCGGTCTAATTAAGTTGTTTCGCAGTGCTGCGGTCGCTTGTCCACGTCCGCGGAGTGACCAAAAATGTAATTTAATTAAACCGAACATTGATTGTATTATATTCCGGCGTACCACAAAATATACCGCATGAATATGCAAAGGCAATTACTTAATTAACCAATTTTCGACCTGCGCATTATTCAACTAAATTCAGTCGAGCGTGGCGATGTACCTTTCGCGTTTATATATAGGCTGATTACGGATTGTTATTGGTTTGATATGTCGATTTGATCAAATATTTGTGGCCAATTCCGGTCGAAAACATTGTAGAAATTTACTATTACATTAAGTCACAATTTATCGCTTGATTATGCCATTATTGCCCGAATAATTGAAAATTATTTAAATACTATTAACTAAATCCGTGTAATACTACATATTTAATTTAACATATACAATTTACATATATTGTAATATACAGGTGGTATCAAAATACCCGGTGATTCAATTTCTAGGCTCACCATGGGGATCTCGCTTATTAGTGGAGATAGACCCTATGTTTAAATTTGGCAAAGTTTCGTATTTTTGTGCTGATCAATTATCTCAAAAGAAATTTAAACTATAATTTTCAGTTTTGAAGATTCTGAAGGCACCACTTCATGTAGAAAAGCAGGCATGCTTTTCTACATGTTGTAATGCTCTTCTAACTGTTTTTCCCGGAATAGCATTGACCGCATTTGTTTTTGATCCCGCAGATCCTCGATAATTCTAAAGTATCGTGATTAATTTCGTCGTTCACAGTTCCCCTTAGAAAATAATCCAGAGTACTTCAATCAGGGGATCTCGCAGGACATCCCACCAATCCAGCGATTGGGAAATTGTTGATTCAAATAATTTCGTAGAACTGCCGCATTCTCCTTTGGTCAAATATCGTTCTCCATTCAAGTTGTCCTAGAATATGAATGGGTCAATTACATGGTTCTGGCACATCCCCATTCAAACAGTACCTAATTCCAAAACGTTGATGTGGCCTCATTTGTCTCTTACGCCTAGGATTATCTGTCGCTCAATAATGCTCATTGTTCCATGCCAAATTGCACACGTCTGAACCCAAGCTCCAGTTGGTTACCTGAAGGTTTTTTCATTATTACACCATTATTTTAAAAAAATAAAGCTAACATGTTCTACATTGCTGAAATCAGATAAGGCCGACTATCGGAAAATGCCAAACTCAACATGGCGCCCATAACAAAAACAAAAGTTGGCCACGGTTACGCCGCGCCGCCATCTTTGAAGTTATTACAAAATGAAAAATGACAGCATTCCTTGTTAAAAAGTAGCTATAGAATGTTTTTGTTTCAAATGTCTAGCTACATTTGGGTTTGAATAATAAATTAAAAACGATGTTTTAAAATTTAGTTTTTGCGGATATCTTCAAAATGAAAAGTAATAAATTAAATTTCTTTTCAGACAATTACTCAACACAAAAATACGAAACTGCCAAATTTAAACATAGGCTCTATCTCCACTATTAAACGAGATCCCCATGGTGAGCCTCGAAATTGAATCAGCCGGTACATGAAAGTAAAAATGTAGGTAGATGTTTTTACATTCAGCAGAGTGCTGTGCTCCTTTGCAGCATTTTGTTAACTGTAGTAGTTATCATTATGCCGTACGCAGGGAATTGGTAATAAACAAAAGTAAAAACAGTTGCTGGTATGACTTCTTCTGTAGAATCTGAAATCAGAAATTCAGAACTATCTCTAGATTTTGAAAATCTTTTTTTGTCATTTTGGACTTTTTTGTAACTTATCTTTGTCGAAAGCTAGATGTCTAATCTGGATTCCATTACTTCCGGTCACCTATACAGTATTTTTTGGCTCTTGTAAAATTCGCTCTAAGCAAAGCTAGTGGAAGTTCTAATTACGCCATTCTCTATAAGATTTAACGATGGATATAAGTCGACAATATTGCGAGTCCCGTAATTAGAAGAAACAGCTCGCAGGAAAGTTGCCGAAGCAGGAAGACGATAACGTCCCAGGCGAATGCGCATTTTTTCCTTGGCGCTCACACAAAGAAGTAATTACAGTCGAACACAAATTTCCGAATGGAAAACTATTTAATTAAATTTGAGCGGAACTTAAATTGAATTCCACGGTTGTATACAAAAGTAACGTGATTAACAAGTGAACTTGCCAAGGAAGTTAAAGAGCTAAGGATACGACAGATATTTTAGGTGCGCGGATAAAGGTGGACCCTTCACTTGTTTACTTGTCTTCATGTTCGTGTTTGTGTTGCCTTTTTAATCCAGTTTGTCCTTAGTTTCTCGTGGCTAACTTTATTATTTCCAGTAAATAAATTAGCAGCTGCTATCGATATAATTTGAAAATCACAGTCCGAATAATCGAAAAAGCTGTATCCGAAACAATGGAAAAACGAGAAAAGCGAATGATTTCTAAAACTAACGTTAAAACTAAGGTCTCATGTAGAGACTTAAAAAGTAGCACGTAATATAGGTAACACGCTGACAATGTACGCGCATGTATAGCTTTACATTTATGTTTCAAATAATATTCCAGAAGCCTTAATAAATACACCAGGGCTAAAACAACTTAAGTGTGGAAAAGAGGAACTATTGGTATATTGTTTTAGAAACGTATGTAAAGCTACACAGGAAATGCCATCATATATCCATATGTAGTCTAAATCAGCCTGTGGCCCAGCTGTAGAGACTATCAGTCTGAAGGTCGAGAGTTTGATTTTCACGGATTGTTTCCAATGTAGGTTTTCTGTGGTTATCCTTACTACTCGGCGAATACAGAAAGCTAAACAACTTAAAAAGACTAATTGGGATCAAGTATGTGTTCTTCCACCCTATTAAGAAATCTGGCAAATATATAACATAAACCGTACGTTTCCCCGAACGCTAGGCATAGCATTTACGGAAGAACGGCAGTCGGCAGTCCCACTATAATTGGCTGCCCCACCCAACCGACGTTGGCACTATGTCGCGTGATACGCTAGTTTCTATAGACCTATGCCTAATTTTTGGGAACACCACCTGTATAACTAAATACTTCGTCAATTTTTAAGACGGCAATGCGTGAAAGAATTTATTCCACTCATCTTCACCCTGGTAATTAGATGTTCGGAAAATGGTTGAAGACTGTTTCTCTATGTTTTTAATCGAAAAGAAATAACAATTATCGAATACACACGGAAACTAGATTTTTGGAAAATCCAACCAAGAACCACGTATACAATTTTTAATTTTTAATGATGTTAATGTTGCCATTGATAGATAATACTATGCACTTCCGGTCACAGGTGTGTTTTTGTCTTCAACTCTATGTCGACTGCCAAATCTATCACCAAAGATTGATAAATTAAGATACGATATTTACTAAACCCATCCTTGGACTGTACATTGTTGCATTTTACTTTACATATTCAAAACACAAAAAAGCTAGAAACAATAGTTAAACTTACGCTAATCACAGTAGAACTACCAAAATCATTCGAACACAATAAATCACATGAAACACAGACGTGCAGAATACATGTATGTATAATTACATTTCACAACATTAAAATGAGTGCCAATCATATACAAGAAACTCGTCCAGTGAATAAAATGCCGCAGCCCGAAATACTCTTTCTAGTTCACATCGAAATGCACCTATTGACGTTATATTGCGTATAAGCGTGGGAAGCAAGTTGTAATAGAACTTGGTCATGTAGAACAATCAGTTCCTGCAGAGGGCCGATGTTGGCCTAGGCAAGTTAAGGTCTCCGCGCCGTCTGGCATTATGAAAATGGCATGTGCCCCTCACATTCATGCCATGCCAACCTCTGTGGGTGTCTGTGAAAACCTCCAGCAAGAACAAGGAGTGCACCGTTAAAATTCCAGTGTCCCTGAAAAGCTCACGGCAATGGCATCTCTGAGGTCGTCTACACAACAACCGAAGAGCTCGCTTTTGAACCTTGAATAAGTCCGTGAACAAATTCAAACCAGCGAACCCCCAAACCCCAATGCAGTACCGCAGCCTAGCCTTAAACAGGGAATGGGACACCACCTTCGCTGCGTCAAAACCCACATCCACCCTGACAACTCGCACCGCAAATGACACAGAGGCCAGCTTGCTGGATAAACCAGCTATGTGGTCACTCCATCCCAGTTCTGCATCCAAAACGACACCCAGAAACTTAGCCCTGTCAACTCCGTCAATACGATTGTCTCCAATCTGAATACTCAAATCCTGGGAATGATTTCTGAATAGCATATATTTAATAAATACGTAAGCTTTCACGGCCAGAATCATTTAGAAAATAAACTGCTTCCGGGTTATGCCGTGTGTCAAGATTTGTTAATGCTGACGTTTCGCGAACCATGTTGCTCGCTTCTTCAAAGCTAATTGAATACTGACGACCTACCAAGACAATCTCCCTTATATACCAAAGTTTACACCTCACTGCGCACATCTGGAGAACCGCTCCCATGTGCTTTTCCACCTGACCGCGTTAGGATCGATTTCCAGACCCTACTAATGTCAGTACCGTCCTCGCGATTGATGTTGTCAGGATGTTTGTAGATTTCGATTGCTTCTCTAATAAGCCTTCGATGATAATTACCTACCCTTGCCAACATCTTCGCGTCATCGAAATTCATTGTGTGTCCCGACTCGTGGCAGTGTTTAGCAACAGCGGAGTGTTGAATCTTGCGTAGCCGGGTGTCTCTACTGTGCTCCTTGACTCTACATTCGATACTTCGTCCTGTCTGTCCTACATAGCATGTTCCACACTCACATGTTATCTTGTATACTCCTTCGTTCTTCAGGAGTGGTGTGATATCCTTTGGGTTAGGCAAAAGATCTTTTACCTTTGCTGGCGCTCTGTACCTTACCGTGATACCCGATTTCTTCAGTATTCTACCGATTCTTTCCGATACCCCACTTACGTATGGCAAACAATTGGACCCAAATACCTACCGTAAAATTGCGAAGGACCCAACAGATAAGATAGGAAGGCGAGTGAAGGAGTTGGTTAAATCATCGTCATCGATTCCCGAACAGGAACAAAGAGGCCTTTTTGTTCAAGCCCCTAGGGCACCGAGGATCTACGGTTTGCCAAAGATACACAAGGATAACGTACCTTTAAGACCAATCGTCAGCGCAATAGGCTCCCCAACCTATTTGTTGGCAAAATACTTGTCGAAAACCATCCAACCGTTTATAGGACAAACTAAATCTTTTGTTAAGAACTCTGAACATTTTGTTCAGATTTTGAAGGAAATTGTCATTGACCCGCAGGATATACTCGTAAGTTTCGACGTAACATCACTCTTTACGTGTGTTCCGGTTAAGGAGGCGGTCGAATGCCTTCGGACAACACTTGTTCCCCTAGGTCTACCAACCGATGTACCGGATCTTGTAGAGTATTGTCTCTCCACCACATACTTCAAGTGGGCGGGAGCGATGTATGAGCAAGTAGAGGGTGCTCCCATGGGATCTCCTCTCTCACCGGTAATCGCCAATTTCTTCATGGAATTGTTTGAAGAAAAAGCCATTAGGTCATGTCCTTACAAACCCAAGCATTGGGTCAGATATGTTGATGATACCTTTGTGGTTTGGCCACACGGTAGAGATAAACTTACTGAGTTCCTTAGCCACCTGAACAATGTCAATCCTTCTATCAAATTCACGATGGAAGTAGAAGAGGATAACAAGCTGCCATTTTTGGATATGCTGGTATACAGAACGCCAACTGGTGCGCTTGGACATACTGTCTACCGTAAGAAGACACATACCGATCGGTACTTGAACGCCAAATCGCACCACCATCCCCAACAGAAGAGAAGTGTTATTAATACTCTGTTCAACAGAGCCGAGAAGGTGTGCGACGCCAGCAGCTTGGACGACGAACGGAAACACTTGGAGTGGGCTCTGCGTCAGAATGGATACACCAAGTCTGACATACGGGGTGTCACACAGAGAAAACCGCAAGTCTCAGAGGAGCGGCAAGAGTCAAAGGGGTTCGCTTGTTTGCCATACGTAAGTGGGGTATCGGAATGAATCGGTAGAATACTGAAGAAATCGGGTATCACGGTAAGGTACAGAGCGCCAGCAAAGGTAAAATATCTTTTGCCTAACCCAAAGGATATCACACCACTGCTGAAGAACGAAGGAGTATACAAGATAACATGTGAGTGTGGAACATGCTATGTAGGACAGACAGGACGAAGTATCGAATGTAGAGTCAAGGAGCACAGTAGAGACACCCGGCTACGCAAGATTCAACAGTCCGCTGTTGCTCAACACTGCCACAATGAATTTCGATGACGCGAAGATGTTGGCAAGGGTAGGTAATTATCATCGAAGGCTTATTAGAGAAGCAATCGAAATCTACAAACATCCTGACAACATCAATCGCGAGGACGGTACTGACATTAGTAGGGTCTGGAAATCGATCCTAACGCGGTCAGCTGGAAAAGCACATGGGAGCGGTTCTCCAGATGTGCGCAGTGAGGTGTAAACTTAGGTATATAAGGGAGATTGTCTTGGTAGGTCGTCAGTATTCAATTAGCTTTGAAGAAGCGAGCAACATGGTTCGCGAAACGTCAGCATTAACAAATCTTGACACACGGCATAACCCGGAAGCAGTTTATTTTCTAAAAGCATATATTTACTTTTTGCTAGATCTGGGTAAAGTTGTTGGCGTCGAACCATGACTTTATTTCATCCCGATCATTTCCCACATGCTGTTCAAGGCTCTGTACTTCATCTCAACTCCACGTGAAAGTCTTGTCGTCGGCAATCAATGTGACGGTGGGCCTCAAACTCATTTGCGCCAAGTCGTTTATGTACAATAAGAAAAGCTGCGGGCCCAGAATTGATCCCTGTGGCACACCACACTGAACTCTACCAACACTATATGTCACAGCCACACCATGATCCCTCAAACTCAAGAGTTGAGTACGTCCAGTTAGATAGGAACGCATCCATTTCTCAACCAGAACCCGAAACCCATACCAAATGTTGTACCTCTAGTTTTGTCATCGCCTGTATAGCGATTTATGTTCTGACGTATATTGCTATCGCCCTGTCGTCAAACTTAGAAATATTTTCAGCTATATATTCGATCATATTTGAAATAACCATATTCAAACTGCTAAGTGCAAAAAGATTGGATGTTGATAAATACATTGAAAGTTCCGAGTTGTGCGAAGTTTTGTTGTGTGGAACGTTGGGGAGTATTTTAAAATCGAATTAATTCTTGGCACCCTTGTCAAAAGAGGTCCTGCGGTACGGTAGCCCAATTCTCGAACCCGGAAAACTTGAGGGAAAGCTTTCCTTTACCTGAAAAGGGCATTTTTGGGAGATTTTGTTATATACGTACGTGTTATTCAAACAACAACATGTGATAGACCTGTTTATTAAGACGAACATAAATATAATGTTACATACATATCATAGGGTTGGCAACTTAAGATACATGAGATACTTTTTAATAATTCATAAACTCACTATTCATTAAAATCTTCATCCTAAGCTAAGGTAATTCAACCTAACTAACATTCAAGAAAAAGCGACATAATAGGGGTCTTGCACTAAGTCTCAAATTTAAAATTAATTTGCTCTATTAGTGCCGACCGTATACCAGAACCGTCCGCAAACGTTTTTTGTGAAAGAAAAATCGATTCGTACACAACTAATAATATTAAAATCGCTTTCGTCCGTTTAAATATGAACGGGCTGCGATTGATGCGACGTAGCATGGCTGGTCGAAGGTCACGTGACATGAGCTAGTTACGATGCGATTGTCATGCCTTCCCTCTTTCTACAAAATGTGAAAAGATTGACATTAACGTTGGACATACGTCTTATAAGATGACTGTCACTTTTGACAACACGCAAAGATTTCATGACCCAACTATACTTATTTGTTATCTGAACGCACACAACGTCCTCTAGATGCTATACATTCAACTCGATGCTGTTATCGTGCCCGTAGGTCCTATTTTTCTGGCTGCTCTCTACGAGCTAGGCTTGCCGAGCTTCGCACCAATCTTATGACGTCACGGAGCGTTTTGGCGCGGTTTAAACATTGATGTTCAATAACAATTGAATGCAACATTATTAAGAGGAGAAAATGTACACACGGTATTTCTTACCACCTAAGGATTTTATTTGTTAAGTTAGATAAAATCATGCAAGACCACTATTTACAAAATTGTTACATAACGTATAATATAACCTATAAAAAAAACTATTTCAACTCAAGAATTGTAAGTATTAGATACATACAACAATTCTTATATCTACGCGAATAATTTTTTATTTAATATTAGTTTTTCTTTATTTTTTTATAAAATACAATACACGATGTTTCGATAAATTATTTTATTTATTGTTGGATTCGTGCAATATTCGTATTTCAAGCGGTTCTGCTCGTCATCAATTGCATACTGTACATTTGCGAAAAACATAAACATGTTGCTAATGTTTTTTTATGAACAGCTTGAATTCTGAATTCCGGGTTGATTAAATGATTTTCGTAGATGATACGTATTTCATTTTACCACTTTCATTTTCAATCATATATGACCTAGCATATTTTGCACTTCTAATGACTTGGGTAGGAATCCATTAATTTTTATTTTGCATTGTGACATAATCTCCAGCTTTAAATGTAATTTCTGGCCTTAATAACTTCTTCTCATGATTTAGTTTGAACATTTTTATTTTTGGTTAAATTGTCAAATGCGTAATCGATAATTTTTGGTTTTAATTTTTCTTGTTAAATAGGAATGTTTGTTGTTAATATTCTAGGCATCAGTAGTTAGTTCTGAAGGACTGTAACCGGTTGATGGTGATGGGTTTGATCTATATAGATCAAACCCATTCTTTTAGCATATGCTTAAAGAAGTCTACGCCAATCAATTCCACTTTGATAACTTTTTTTACTTTATCATACGCAGTATGTAAAGTATTGTAATCGTGCCGAAAAAAAAAATTGAGATTTTAGCGGAAATAGGTCTTTTTGGGTCCCCTGAACATTTTTGACCAAGGTCCAAAAAAATGTCTGTGTGTGTGTCTGTGTGTGTGTGTGTGTGTGTGTGTGTGTGTGTAAACGATTTTTGTGGAGACGATTCCGGAGAAACTACTGAAGGTATCGGAACGAAAGTTCATATTTAGAAGTTTCATGACCTAACTTAGAGCTGAAAAGCTTTTGGTTCACAAGGGTCCAAAGGAACTGGTAGTTTATTAGAATATGCTTTGCAATGTGGACGCCTCTTTCTGCTAATCCATTGCCTCTTGGACCCCGATGACTTGAATTAACTATTTTAAAATTCGAATCGTTAGCAAATTTTGTCACTTCGTACGACTCAAATGGCATGTTATCCGCAATTATAATTTGTGGAACTCCATGAGTCGCAAAAATGGATACCAATTTGTTACAAATCTAAAAGGAGGTTTGTTTCTAAGTGAAGTTTTAAAATTTGGAAATCAATTAATATTAAATAGTCTTTCACTGCGTACTTCATTATATCTATTTCTATTTTTGAAAAGGCAATTTAGGCTATTCGTGAGGTATTAATGATTGTCTTTTGTTTGCAGGAGCATACCTTTTAAAGGTAAAACATTTAGTGTCTAGTTCTTGCATTGCATTACTTTAACCAGGCCACTAAAGTGTTTGTTAAGCCTTAAGTAGGGTTTTTGTGATACCCATCTGGCCTTCATGCAACAATCTATGCATTTTTTGCCATAGAATTTGAGGGACTACGATACTATTATTTAAATAAATTATATCATCTTCTATTAGTACGTCATTCCTGTATTTATAATACTGCTTATATTGGATATGTACATTTTGGTTTTTAGGCCAACCGTGCTTACAATATTCTAACACTTTTGATAGTATTGCGTCTTTTTTTAGTTTCATTAGATAATTGTGCAGAACTTTTTGAATTATTTACAAGTCTATTTATGCAGTGTACAGTATCATCAATATCTATTTTATTGGGAAATGATTCTTTCATAAAATCTCTACTCAAAAGATCAGCAATAAACATCAATTTTTCTGCAAATATAAAAGTTGTTTATTTTGTATTTAACAACAACCTAAACCATCCTTAGATGCATCACATTGTATCGTTACAGGCAAATTTGGATTAATTTGACTTAATATGGTCTGCTCAGAGATTTTTTTTCTTTAACGTGTCAAATGACTCTTGATGTCTGTTATCCTAGTGCCAAATAATACTCTTTTTCAATAGTTCTCTTAATGGTGCACTAATCATATTTGGTACCATATTCTTTTAAACAATTAGTTATTCCCAATATTCTTTGTAAATCTGTTTTGTTTTTAGGTTCTTTTAATTTCAAAATTGCTTCAGCATATTCGTTTCTAGGTCTAACTCATAATATATAACTAATGTTTATTAAAATTATGTCCAATATATTTCATGTTGTTTATATTCTAGTTTCCTAACACTCAATTTTACATTCCATTCCTTAGCTTTTTGTACTATCATGACAAGCAATTCATTATATTCTTGTTCTGTTTTTGTTACTTTCAAAATATCGTCAAAATATAATAGTATATCTTTTTCGTCTATATTACCAAAATATGTATTATTTATCCTAATGAATGCTTCGGTGCACATGATAACCGAAAGGGCAACCTCAGAAATTTGACGGTCATTATAATCTATAGAAACACATTTTTTTATTTCTTTCAACTACAACTAAATTGCTAGCTCACTTTTTTAGATTCTCTATTCTTTCTCTTATTTTGTTCCTTTCTAGTGATTGAAGTTAGCTTTTTAAGTTATCAGATAGTTTTTTCGGTAATCTTTGTGGTGTAATTATGTCTTCTGACTTTTCGCCAACTTTCGGCACCCATTGAATATGTTGCTATTTTCTTTTATAAAATCATGTGTTGTTTAGATGTTTAACGTGCCAATATCACCCGTTTTTCTAATTAAATTTACATTAATTATTCAACCATCTAAACCTAGGATCGGCTGTGAATTTCCGTTTACAATAACACATTAAAGTATTACATTTTTATTTTGCTTATTAATTATTTTGCGTTTTAAGTTTTACCTTTAACAATGATTCTGAAACCTCCGTACTTTTTTAATATTGTATCATTTTCAAAAGTTTTTGTATTAGTATCCATTAACTGAGAAGTTTGAAGTGGTATTATGTTAACTTGAGACCCTGTAGCTAAGCTTTTTGCAAGTTGTATACACCTTTCCATACACCGTCATTTTCTTAGGCCCTGTCGCCTTTCACATTTCTTGCAATTGTATTCTTGATCGTCTCTGGGCCGTGTTGATTTATTCATTACGAGTCTTAGTAGGTTGGTTTGGGCAGTATTATGTAAGCTTCTAGCTTGTATTTAGCTAATTTCACCAGCTCGGCAGGTATTAATAGCTTTATTTAAGTCGAGATCGGGCATTCTTAGCAATCTTTCTTGTAGTTCCGCATTATTTATACCAAGAACAATTTTTCTCTTAGTATTTCATCCTTATCCAGAAATTCGCAGCATTTTATTAACTTTTTTAAGCCCGTGACGTAATTTTCAAATGATTCACCTTTCATATATTATATTACGTCGGGGTTTTATATATTTTTCAAAGGCATCTTTTATGGACTTTGTATCCTTTTGCTATTTCTCAGTAAGCTTGAATGTATTGAACAATTCCAACGCTTCTTCGCCCATGAAATTTTACTTCATGCACGCCTTCACCTCTTCACTCTTTGCTGTTTCTCCTGATGCCACAACGAAGATGATGAACGCATGTATAAATTTCGTCCAATTTTTTGGGCAGATTTTCGTTAAGCGAAAGTGCGTTTGATGGACGAAACTCCATATAATTTTGCATTTTCTTCCTCTTATCTTCCTTTTACTACTAATTTTAGTATATTTGTCGCTGTCGATGTCGCAGCGTCATGTTATGTACTTACGTGTTATTCAAACAACAACATGTGATAGACTGGTCTATTAAGACGACTTTATAATAATTAATAAACTCACTATTCATTATACAACAGCTTGGATAGCAAACTACTTTCAAAAGATGTAAATCAGAACTTTTTAAAACTCGAGAGATGGAATTTTTTATTGAAATATATTAAAATTTATATTGAGACGAAAACGGACAAAATCTGTCGCTCTGTAAAAGAAATCAAATTGTAACTTTATGCTGAACATAAAGCTGGTCTTAATAAAATTACCGCTTTGGCCGTGTCGAATGCAAATGTGCGCCGACCGCCTTCCCAAGAAAGCTCACCGAGCAAACATCCAAATAGCATTAATTACAAATTCGAAAAGCGCGATTTTAAATTGAACCAGGGTTATAAGTGATCAACTCGTGTACCTACGCCAGTATAAATCGGTCTATTGAACTTCGTATATCTACAGGGAGAATCAATTATAGTCTGGTTGGATATTGTTTCATGAAATTAAGTTAGAAGTATTAACAGACAGAAGAAGTCGTGCATGAACATAACCAAATATGTATATATATATATATATATATATATATATATATATATATATATATATATATATATATATATATATATATATATATATATATTTAAAGAAAGAATGAATCAATAATGAACATCTGTACAACTGATTTAATTTGCACAATACAGTTTCAAAACTCTGAAATAAGCTATAATAACAAATACAGCATATTCGTATCACGCGGCAGAGTTAACTACCTGCGATTATCTCGCTAGGTGACGGAAACTGGTCTCTTATATATACTATATGAAAATCATTTATCTGTACAAAATATATAGAAGCAAAATCAAAATGTTTGGCAGATTGAAATATACACGGACTGAATAAGAAACTGCTTTAAACCTGTAATATTTTTTCCGTCCATTGTTGTGGAGGAAAACCATGACTTTAAAATTGTAGAATAAGCTAGCTAATTGATTTGTGAACGAATGATTTATTTTTAAACATTCAATAATAATAAGTTATGTTTTTTCTTTTTTAACAAACTGATGTCTGCCAACCCTACGTGTGAGGTATCATAGGATAGCTTTAAATGCAAATACGTTTCGTCAGATACTGTTGTTCATCTGATAAATCAAAAGAATTTAAAAGAAGAAATTATGTGATATTTGAACCAATTGAAAAGTCTTCTTTAACACCGTTAATTGACATTAAATAAAACAATCAGAGGAACTATTTTTTTGAAGAGCTATTATATACCATACTAGATCTAGTTCCCCTATGCTGTTTCTAAAGTTCCATTTCCGGTGGAACAAAAGAAATCATGGTTTGATATTAGTATTGTTATTAGAAAGTGTAAGCTCGTAAGTCATGGGAAAAGGAAGGTTGTGAAAATACCAGCATATCGCTCATAAATTCGTCAGGGTCTTTTAATAGAAATATATTTGATTTTGTTAGAAATGAATTCCTACCGTAGCCCGGTGACGGAGAATTCGTGACTCCTACTTATAAATAATTTATGGTTTTAAAATCGAATAGTAACTCGTTTATAGGCCGCTAGCTGAATTATGTAATGTCGAGTCTATCGTGCATTTATTTGCATTTATTTCATGTATATGTGACCTGGTCTACGGAAAGGGGGTTTATCCGGTTTAACCGGTTACCGAGATAAGCGCTGGTAAAGTTTTGAACAACGGTGCGCTCCTTGTCTTCCACAAATCTACACACTTGGTGATCACCTATGTTGTTGTCACTTTGGGTGACGAATGTTGTCCCCCCCGCCGCCAATGTGTCTGATATTTTAAAGATTTGGAATAGGCACGTTCTAAGTATTTTGTTTCATAGTTATACGTAAAGTATAAGTGTAGTGATGTGTTTAGAATTTTAGTTTTATTTTGAAACATCGAGTGAATAAATGCCAGACATTTTCTAACCAGTTGGATTGTAACTTGAAAGGCAGTGGTACACATTCAACACCGTTCGTAACTTAGCAACTGATACCAGAAAAAAGGGCTAAGTAGCGCCAGAACCGCTGAAAAGGTCGAAGAAAAAGAAAAGTAAAGGTAACTGCGAAACAAGTCCTTGTGTAGGTACATCAAAGGCTAAAACTGACCAAACAAATCATAAAAAGAGGCGTAGTGAAAAAGTAGATGCTAAAGACACCAAGAAGACGAAAAACTAGATACCGCTGAACTACTGAGCCCTGTGGAAGGAGACAGATTTAATTCGTCATTTCAACAGGGCTTCCACAGGGCTCAGTAGTTCAGCGGTAGAGCAATGCCCCGGCAAGGCAGAAGGCCCCGGTTCGAATCCGGGCTGAGACCGTATCCCTTTCATTAATTTTAAAAATTGCTTCTCTCCTGGGTTCTTATTTACGTCATATTCCTCATATAGTATATATAAACCGATTAAATCAGTTACCTACTTTCCAATAGCAATATTTGCGGTAAACTTGACATACCATGAACCAATTTCCACAAGTGTCCAATAGATGTCATGATAATAGTATTTAGACAGCAAACCTTACTGTTACTATCGTTGGAAATGACGAATTAAATCTATCTCCTTCCACAGGGCTCAGTAGTTCAGCGGTAGAGCAATGCCCCGGCATATCTCGGTTTAGTGAATACGACCCCGATCCTAAGTTTCATTATTGTAGTTACCCTGTATTAGCAGTAGTGGTAGCATAATAATGGCGATATTATGACCTTATAAAATCGTGTATTAACACAAACATAGTTATACAGTCAAAAGTATAAATCATAAATAAAAACCAACTTTATTATTGTCCTTTTTCAATAGCAATATATTAAATTTCTTAGGAGGACACCCAATGACACACGAAATAAGGCTTATAAATTATTGCGCTTTTTATATCAGAAAACTTTTAATATATATTATAAATCTTTCTTTTCAAGAAAGAAACACAATTCTTGCAGCTTTCACGAACACGTGCTTTGTTCGTCTCTCTTTTTGTAAATAACGACAGCACACTAGTGAAAGAGGAAAATTGCTGGGGGTTTGTCGTGCTAAAGGGCCGCACGTAGTGATGTCGTCTAGACCCACCCTAGCTTGAGTTCTCAGACTCAAATTAATTAATATATTACGTTAGCGTCGGTGAATTAGTTTGGCAGTTTTTGCAGATAATCTTACGTAATCTTAATCAGTAATTTATCGCTAATTAACATTTCGGATTATCTTCCATTACATATATAGAAAATAGCATGTCAAGCATGAAATATGCTGAAAACATTACTTGTACCAGCAAGTAAATTATTGTATGATCAGTTGTTGGCGCTTCCTATTAATCCAACCACACCAACGACAAAATTACTGATTTATAAACAAATCTTGGTTGTCATGCTAGGTGTAGAATTGATTCGATTACCAGAAGACGTACATCTTGAAGATGTACAAAACTAGCACAGTAGTTACGAACACTGTCTATATAAAGCATAAATGTACTTTCTATAAACGCGTTAAAAGTAAGCCTTTGCATAATATATTGAACATTATTGTTATTATTATTGATTTTGTGTAGATCATAAATTAAGTTTTTCTACTTTGCATTAACAATACCCACATTGTAACAGTGGTTTCGGTGACACAATTAACAAATTGTAACATCGTTCTTAGTAACTTTTTTCTAAGATTGGTACACAACTACACAGTACACATTGATTGTTGATATCAAATGCCATATGTAAAACGTACATCACATAACCACACACTCCCTCTTTTAAATCGCTTGCTATCGCATAAACTGCGAAATATCAATATTCTACACATATTTAAACATACGTGTAGCGTTATAGTATGGCCAAAGCATTGGGGCTTTCTTAGTTTTGCTGTGTTCATCAAAATACGCCAGAATGACATTTCGGTGATGTTTTGCGACTCGGGTAAGTGATGGTCATCATTGTTTTCAACTAAACATCAAATCTCCTTTTCAGATATAATTCAAGGACCGCATTTACTTTAATAAGGTATTATGCGATCATCAAACCTACATCGTAGATATGAACTATTTTAATTACTGCTGCGAGATTGTATATGCCCAATAAATAGTTTATTAATATCAGCATACACTTAGGAAGCTATAGTACATTTAAAGTGTTGAGGATTTTTTAAATTTATGTAACGTATAAGTTTTCGGTAACGTTTAGGACCGAATTCTGCTCGTTTCAATACCGTATTCGTCTTTGTCCGTCGCTTTCGATTTCGTCTTAGTTCTGGTTGTGTTCAACTTATTTGTATCACATGTCATTTTACTAAGTGTAATTTATTCTAATAAATTGTTACACCGAAATTAGAATTTGTTTCAATTATAAGTTAGTGGTACTAGGTAGAAACTGCTATGAAATGTTAACCATTATAACAATTCTTTAGCAAGTGCTTATTCTTTGAAGTAACTAATCAGTTACCGCCAAACTCGTCTATTCAGAATATTATACTTATGATTTTTAAGTTACTTTTTAGGTTATGTTTCATGTATTTATCACAGTAGGGTTAAGTGTTGCCCCAAGCTCCATTATGATCATAGTTGCGACCTCGCAGATTATGATTTATTAAAACTAGTAGGCTAAAGTAGAGTAAAATTATTCACAATTAGATTTTGTCATGATTTTATTCCATCTTTACGAAGTTGACAGTTCCACAGTACTGCCCCGTGCTACCCGCAAAATACCCTAGATTCTAATTTAGCACAATTTTTACCACAATTTTTAAATTTATATAAAGTTAATGACGCAAAGTAGAAACAATAGTATATTACGGTCGTTTTATAAGACGTATTGGCGCACTCGTTCCTCGCTACGCTCGTCGTGCCCAAAACAACTTGTGCGCCAATTTGACGTCTTATATAACTTGTATAATAATATACTATTATAATATCTGACGTTTTACTTACCGTATTATAACCAAAAAAGAGGATATTTGAGAAACAAAAAAAAACTAATAAAAACTCGTCTTCATACTTCATGTAGTCTGGCTACATTAATGGTATCTGATGATGGTAACTGATCGGTTGGGTTGCTAGATTTATTCGCGGACGCGCAAAATAGTTATTCGCTTAATCAAAGCCCAGAAAATCAATACTACTACTATATATAGATATGTGTTATCAGAAACACAATTAGTGAGAGTAAATTCAGTAATGTGTGATCTGGTTATTCCAATTATATTTTAGTGGTTGCTGGCTCAATTACAATTTTATTACCGTACAGATATCGTAGAAGTTAGAATGTGCAAAATCCGTATAATTGCGATTAATAAAAGTCCCAAATGAATGTAGTATATACGGTCGTAGATAGGAAAGGCGAAGTGGGTGCGGGCCTGCGACGTAGCTTCGAAGTGGGACACGGGACGATTGCGTTCCGTACGTAATAACGATAAAGGTCCGCACTAATGAAGATATTTAATGCGAATTGCCCAAACTATGTTACATAAGCTGCACCGTAAATGGCGCGCGATAAATACCCAGGGCGCACAACTGGACTTATGAGGAGCGGCCGACTTCTTAGTGCCATTAATGCTTGTCCTGTTGTAGAACTTGCACCGCTTAAATTGCAAACAACATTAATTTAATTCCCCGCTGAAACTAACTTCAAACGCGATTAACCGAACTTCCTCGAAAGATTTCCTCACAAACGGAATCATTGTTCTGAATTCCCTCCTAGATGGACTGAGTTCAAACGCTAAACGTCTTAAGTGGACCCGGCACAATCATATTTGCAACGTCAACGTTAGAATCGCTTACAGGGTGTTTCACTTCGACTGTGTTGAATGCGAACATGTCGTAGCATGTAGATACTGTTATTAAAGTGCATACCTATAAAAGTTTTATCCAATTCGTTAATGTTATTGAGATAATTATTGACACATGAAACATAATATCACCATTCACGATTAAAATGTTGCATTGTTACTAAATAAAATAGTTTATTATTTCTAGAACTGCAGATATAGTCAGAATTAACTGGTAGACACGTATAAAAGCAGTAAATATAGCCAAACCTTGTGTGTTTAATCAATAGAGGAATAAATATAAAATTTGCTATGGAGAAGGACCCAGCGGGTTCAACAAGGCCGAAACCAAGCCTGACGTCGTTCACCTAGTTTCGAGAATTCGCTGTTATCTGCTATAATACTGTGTTGTGGTCCGATATAGCAAAAAATGTATGTAGTTAGTTAAGGAAGTGATAGTTTATGGATAGCTAAGAACTCAGCGTATCCGATGACAGTGAAATATTTGCGTAGAAATCGATTCGAAAAGAGAATAAAGACATAGATAACTGGGTATTAAGGATACTATAATTCGGGATATCTAACAACCTGAGAATACGGTTACTTTAATGGTAGCTCCAGACTCAGCCCGAGTAAGTCGGCGAAACGTTCGGCGAGGCTGGGTAAGACATAGCGGGAAAAGAAGGCCATCCACATTCTCGGGGTTCGGCTCGTGCATTCGGTGCTCATCTGCGGGTGATAGAGAATGGACGTCGCTGAAGTAGCCGCTGCCGCAGCGTATAGTGTGTATGCATACTTTCATTGAAATTGTGGTTATTATTAATTAATAATGAAATGAATAACAACAATAAAAATTTAAGTAAATATTTGAAAAATTTCTTAATTGCTGTTGACTTATTATTCTGATTAGATACGATATACTAATATAGGACATACTTAGTAGTAGGATTTTCCATAGACAAAAATTAATATTTGCATAATTATTATTTTGTATAATATATTGCGGTATAAATCAAATATTATAGTGCATATCCATACAGAGTTAGTCAAAATTACAACTAAATAATTCTCCAACCGTAATCAAATATTTTTTTAAAGCAAACTATCTAAATTTGGTAACATTTCCTCTTTCAAATAGAATATACTGCATATTTATTTTATTTTTTATTCTGAAATTATATTTACGATTTTACTGTGCCATTTTTAGGTATCAGCAAATAATTAAAACTCCTGTACTTTGATTTAATTTGCTGTTTGAGCATTTAAAAATAAATGTATTTAATTGTTCTGTTATTTTTTATCCGTTTAGTTAAAATAAAAGTTTATGAGTTTTGATTAATTGCTTATATCTAAAAAATAATGCATTTTATAAACAGCCTGAATATTAAAAATATAGTTAAACGATAGCTTGTTAAAGACCAACAAACCTTTGTTTGAAATTTTTTTGAAGTGTTCCGGTAATTTTGATTAACCCAGTCTATTAAAATAGTGGAAAATCAAAAACTTCTATTACTTGTTTGAGATAACCGGTATACTCCAGCATTTTTTAACAACTTTATACATTTGCGCCTCGGTGGATAAAACAGTTTCATAAAACTCATAAAACAGTTTGACCTTCACAAGGTGACACCATACAAATAAGCTACCGTTAGGCTATATGTTCATTGATTTTTTTGTTCATAAAATAAGACACCCTATCACTCCACCAATGTTCGGGACGTGGAACAACACAGTTTGTATAATAATATAAAAACTATTTAAATTTTAAGTATATTGGTATAGTCTGCAATGACAGAGGGCAAGATTTTTCTTTCGATAGATATATACGGTGTTCAATTTAAAAACATGATTTTTTTAATTTTGTAATGTGTTACTTGTGTTGCAAATTTTGAACACCCTGTATAAGATATAACAATGAACTTAACGGCATTTTGTTTTTCAATATTGATAGTTTGTACTCACGAAACATGAAATTGGTATCTTCAATAATAACCAAGATGTTCACACTGTCCCAATGTGCCCCGATCCGGGAGACATTGGTACAAACTGCACGTTGGAAAAAAGTTATTATAATTCCAAGAATACTTTATTCAACTTCAATTTTCCAGTGCATATACCTGGATAAATGTCTATATTAAATAGTATTGCCATTACCAACCAGTTATTGTGAATACCAGTTATTGTGAAAAATAAGGCAACTATATGCGGATGTCAAAATCCGTCCCAATGTGCCCGGTCTCCCCTACGATTTAACGGCGAGTTTCCGTACAAACATGTACCCATCATCTTAGAAAGCCCCGTACCGTTTGCAGTAATACAATGATAGGCAGTAAGTCATGACTATCTAATTATAACCCTACTTAATACGCAAAGTACCATAGATTGCAGTGTAGCGATATTCTATTTGATAAATTGATCAAAACTGTTTACTACGTCCCAGAGGCCCTCTGCAATGTTACAGAATATATCGATAAATCTCTGGGGAATGCAAAAAATGCAATGTTACAACTGGAACAACAGAACTTTTTGTTCAGTGTTTTTCGCAAATGGGGCGTAGAGCGTGCCAACTGAACCATCTTAATGTAACAATTAAACGAACGATACAAATGGCGATATAAATCATAGGACAAAGCGTTTGATTTAAACGACGTGATACGTTTCGACGCGCGGTTGGGGTGTGCTGTTGGTGAAAAAATACATCGCCGGTCATAAATAAATACGCGAGTAAAATTGTTGAAATCCGCATGTATTAGAAATGGCATGGACGGGGATGAATTATACCCGAAAACAATAATCAAAATTTACATGCGGTGTAAACGATATATTGCCGAGTGAGCGCCGTGATTAATTTTTCAAAAGTAATTAACATCGTTTCTCATACCAGCGGTGGTGATCGTGTCCATCATATAACGACAGGTGGCGTTGTTAAGGGTACATTTTTTACAAAACAATTACACGCCACTGATGTTCCCACTCGCTTTGAAATGTATCCAATACCGCAAATTTCCTAACCGTTGTTTTAAATTTATACACATATCAAGGCAAATATTTACCGACAGTAGTCCAATTGAAACATCGCAGAATCGTTTTTTGTATGAATCCTGTCAGATTATTGCCTATATATATAGGCCTAGTATATATATATATATATATATATATATATATATATATATTGGGATAATTTAGTCGGGTATGTCGATCACAAATCAAAATAATATATGGTAATTTACATTAAATTTTGCTATATTTCGAATAACGTTGTATTCTTCCACAGGCAAACTGCAAATCACAAACAAAAACCAGAGATAATTTCACAGAATCGACTTAACCAAAAACACGATAAAACAATACAGAAAATATATAATATACTTACAATTTGTATTACAATTAGACGGCAATGAGTAGACATCAATTACACAATTAAATAATACAGGACCAACGGGCATTATCACAAAGTCGTCGACGCATTTCAAAACTATTCGACACCCAGAAACAAACAAACGCAACACGTCCACCGGTGACAACAAGATGGGGCGAATAAGCAACTATTTTTTTATAAGCAGACACATGTATGCAACCGCAAGACCAAAACACGCCAGGGTTTGAAACATCAGAAAACCAAACTATAATCGTCACTGTGTTTGTTATCTCTACCATTCTTATCCATGTTTATAATGTATGAATAAATGTTACTCAGACCCTCAACATCTGTCTTAAAAGTGATACTGTTCTCAGTCAGGTTTATGTGATACATTTCCAAAAATAATCTGTTATAGTGATTTTCATCTGAATCTAGAATTTTTACATTTTCAAAGTCAAAAGAGTGATCCCTGTCAATACTGTGTGCTGCCAAAGCGCATCTGGTCTTACCCGTACGGCAATCGCTCTTGTGCAGAGCAACACGATTTTTAAGCCATTGTTTTGTCACCCCAACATACTCACCATCACATCCCTTACAACCAATCTTATACACATCATAATCTTTAATTCTACTAAAAAAGGCCCCGATCTTACCAGGATAATGCTGCGCAATACTAATGGCCTCCGGTAATGCGGGTGTTAATATAGCCCTTAGACCGTGAGTCAATCCAGGTATCATGGTAATTTTTTTATAATTAGTGATTTTTGGTTTGGGTTCATCAAAGATACTGACAATAGGTCCCCTAGTGTAAGTGGAAAACAGAATCTTATTAAGTAATTTAAAAGGAAAACCATTGTTCAAAAAAATGTTTCTTAATTTGCTGAGGGCTGAAATTTGACAGGAATTATCACAAATCTTAAGTATTCTGTTTTTCATGGCACAAACCGTATTTTTCTTTTGATTAAAAGTGTGAATACAACGTTATTCGAAATATAGCAAAATTTAATGTAAATTACCATATATTATTTTGATTTGTGATCGACATACCCGACTAAATTATCCCAATATTAAATTTTTATCGATCGACGAAGTGAAATCAAGTTATATATATATATATATATATATACTTTTCAAAATGGCGGGCGGAGATCCTCCTGCCCCTCCCAACAAAAGTGAAAATAAAACAACTAAATTAAAGTGCTGTGCCACAAGTGACGTGTGGCTCACATACAAGTGTATGTGTTAATTGCTATGGGATATACCACCAGAGCTGCCTAAAAAGAACTCCAGGGATTACTGTTTTATCAGAAACAAAGGTCGAGTGCTGCAAAGCCCAGAGTGCCGAAAAAACTGATACAGATGGAAACCACATTCTTCTTCTTGAAAACATGTACCTGAAAAAACTCCTTGAAGAAACTCAAGATAAAACAAAATACTACAATGAGTTGTTACTGGAAAAGATCAAACACCTGCAAGAAATGCGGCTACGAGCCATAAGAGAGCAGTACCTTCTGCCAAAACAGAACATACTATTGACATCCAACAGATGGCGGTGCCTAACCAAGCAAAAGTGCTGTCAGCCATACCAAACAAAACAAATACTGAAAAGGAAGAAGGGACAAATGAAATCATCAACAGACCAGCAACCGGGCCCTGGGTGAAAACACAAAAGAAAAAGAAAATAGGTACAAAGGAACCAACCGATAAGGACGAAGATGACTACACAGGTATTGAAAGACGAGCCTAGATCTATATCTATAGAGTAAAACAAACAGCCACTGAAGAAGCAGTTCTCAAATACATAAAGAATGATACATTGTTGAAAGACCATTATATAATTAAAAGTCAAAGAGAGTAAAGCCTCTGGAATTTTGCATAAGTTTATTTAGTATACTTGGTCGGTACTAGTTTCGGATCTCCGATCCTTCTTCAGCCAGTCAAATAGTCATATTAATTAGTTAATCAAGTCTACGTGCGAACATGTTTTCACGAGGTAAGCAAAAAATACAGCTGTTTCTCCTGTGATGTGCCTACAGCCTTTGCTGCTCTCCTGACGCCCGTATTTTTTGCTTACCTCGTGAAAACATGTTCGCACGTAGACTTGATTAACTAATTAATATGACTATTTGACTGGCTGAAGAAGGATCGGAGATCCGAAACTAGTACCGACCAAGTATACTAAATAAACTTACGCAAAATCGAAGAGGCTTTACTTTCTTTGACTTTTATTTTAAATTTGCATAATGGATTTTCACTTTACATTATATAATTGTCGAGCAACTACCAAATAACTATACAGGTGAGCTGAAACGTTTTGTTGTAACGGCTCCCCTAACGAAAAAGGATATTCTATATAATCCTGACTTTTGACCAACTGGTGTAGGGATAAGACGATTCAACAATTCAAAAACTGCTGATATTTTATAAATAAATCCTACCAGATCGTCATCAAGCCACATAAAAATGTTCAAGATCAATCTAACTAACCTACTGCGAACAAAAGCTTTCAACGTTTCTACACTACTCTACATATCAACATTCAATGCATAACCAACAAAGTAGAAGCAATTGAGCTACTAGTACACGAACAACAGGTTGATATTCTGTGCGTGGCTGAGCATTGGATGAATATGAACAACAAGCATGTTTACACCATGGAGGACTATTCACTAGTGAGTTACTTTGTACGAACTAAACAAAAGCATGGAGGTATATGTATATACGTACATACCAAACTTTGTTGCATAGAATTGGAGGAAGTGGCAGTGCTGTCAATTGAAAAGGATTGTGAGATGTGCGGAATTTACCTGCCAAAACTACGTACCGTCATTGTTACAGCGTATAGATCACCAACTGGCAATATACCTACATTCACACGCATAGTATCAGAAATGCTTGCCAATCTAATACTCAAATATCCACCACAAACCAGATTAATAGTAACCGGTGACTTCAACATTGACACCTCTAAACACACAGGCGACACTCTACAGTTAATCAATACAATGATTGGTTTTGGTCTCGAAAAAACAGTGGAAGATTACACGAGAGTAACCCCCACTTCGAGATCTACAATAAACAACATATACACAAACTCCACAATCCTATCTGTCAATATCTTAAAAACTTCTAAATCTGACCATTATGGTATTATACTAAAAACACCACTGCTAGAAAACAAACAAACCACGACATCAAGAAAGACGAGGAAACTGTCAAACAATGGATGTGAACACCTGAGCTATTTATTGGCGCAAGACGATTGGGATTTCTTAAACTACGAAATTGGGGCAAATATAAAGTATAACAGTTTTTTGCACTACTATCTGTCTCTCGTCGACATGGCTCTTCCACTACGTACCCAAACATCATCTAAAAAGAAAACAAAATACCAACAGTCTCCTGAAGCAACACAAATAAGGAATACAATGAGCCTACTGCAGGAAACGTACAACAACCGTGGAGGAGATGATCTAAAAAATATCTTCAAAACGTATAGTGAATTTTATCTCAAATTTGTTCAGAACGAGAAAAGATCCAGACTCCAACACCGATTATCCACAGCATACAACTACCAATCGGGAATCTGGAACATAATTAAAGCTGAAACCAAAAAAAGTCAACGAATGACACAACATCCATCAGCAGAAGACCTGAATAATTTTTTTGTTAATTTGGCAGCGCCACTGTTGGCCAGATAATGGACGCCTCAGCCAACATCAACATCCATCATCAGTCCATGTTTTTGACACCTGTTTCTCCGGGCGAGATAAACCAAATTATAAAAAACCTAAAAACCAAAAATATTATGGATGTCAACTACCTCAGCACCAAAATAATTCAGTATGGTTCAGAGCACATAAGCAAGCCCCTCAGCAAGGTGATCAACTCCTGCTTCGAACAGGGAGTGATGCCCGATTTAATGAAGATGGCAAAAGTTACTGCCATCTATAAGAAAGGCGACACCAGCGACTGCTCTAACTACCGGCCGATAGCCATCCTCCCAGTATTTTCAAAAATTCTGGAGACGGCACTATTGTCCAGGTTGGTAAAATTTTTGGAGGACCAACGAATCCTTACCGACCACCAATTTGGATTCCGAGAGGGACGCAGTACCGTCGGAGCAGTTCAATCACTATTGGACTACATATGGACCGCAGCGGAGGAGGGTGATGATGTAAATGCTACACTGTGTGACCTCTCGAAGGCATTTGATAGCTTACACTCCTTCCTCCTAGAAAAAATGGAACGCTACGGTATCAGAGGTTAGGCGCTGGATTTGATGAGATCGTACTTTACAAATAGGACACAGGCCGTTTCTGCAGATGGAAAACTTGGAGTCTTTCTGCCAAACAATAGTGGAATTGCTCAAGGATCCATAATCGGACCCCTTACATTCTGCTTGTATGTAAATGATCTGCCAACATATACACCAGGCGAAGTAATCGTTTTTGCAGACGATAGTACCCTAATCACACGCGATTCAGATTTGGACATCCTCAACGAGAAAGCTTCCACACAACTGCGGGAAGCTACAAAGTGGTTCAAGCTGAATGACCTAACTCTAAACAAAAGTAAAACTTCAAACATCACATTTACCACCAAACGTACCACAGCTATTACCTCAACATCTACCAAGCTATTGGGTATTGTCCTGGATACACGCCTAACGTGGAGGACCCACACTGAAGATCTATCACCAAAATTGGCCACCGCAGTATATGGTGTAAGACGAATTAGGCAGATTGTGGGCACCAAAGCAGCTTCGCTCACCTATCATTGCATGTTTCATGCTCGGATGACGTATGGTGTCAGGTTGTGGGGAGAATCAACTCATGCCAGCAAAATTAGCATTCTACAGAAAGAGGAAGAGTACCGCTGAAAACCACTATCTGTACCAAGATTTATTTTATTGCCCCCCCCCCCCCCCCCTACTAGACTTGAAAACACAAAACTTCTGAATTCTTGTCGACTGGACGATTTTACGCATCCATGCAGATGATGATATCACCTAACTCCTATTTTGCCTACGGAAATCATGCGAAACAAATGTACACCTCAGTGAACATATCGTGTCTTAAAAAGTTTGCATGTCTTCAAAATAGTCGCCGGTATGCTGCGGAGGTTACTGTGATGTTCCAAACACAGTAGCTGAACCAAGTGCTTAGTTCTGATAAGAAATGAAGATGAACTTAATAACGCTGTCAACAATCACATAACCTCACATAATTTGAAAATCCAACTGTATGCTGCTATGCGCACTGTCACTTGCGATTGCGGTTACACGCTAAAACCATTCGCTTACGTCATAATTTTGCCTCCGTATGAATCAAATCGGCACAGAAAAATAAAAAAAATTGCTGCAATGTGTATGGCAATGCCTGTCGTCAAAGACTTTTTGTTATACAAATGAGCATAACCGACAGAGATGTAGGACGAGGACCCCCATTAATCAATAACTCTATGGACTTCTCTACCCGTACGGATTGTATTTTAGCGTAGCGAAACGTAACCAATCGATTTCTAAAGAAAATGCTATTGGCCTAACAACAGCTTGGGCAAATACATTTGCCTAGGCAAATAGCTTTAAACATATAAAAGCAGACTCAATATCTATATATATATATATATATATATATATATATATATATATATAAAACATATAAAAGCAGACTCAATATCTATTTGCCATGGCAAATAGCTTTTGCCTAGGCAAAACCCTTTTGCCTAGGCAAAACGCTTTTGCCAGAAATAACCATTTGCCTACGACATATATATATATATATATAAACATATAAAAGCAGACTCAATATCTATTTGCCATGGCAAATAGCTTTTGCCTAGGCAAAACCCTTTTGCCAGAAATAACCATTTGCCTACGACATATATATATATATATATATATATATATATATATATATATATATATATATATATATATATATGTAAAAAGTTTTCGGTCATCTCGTGTAGAAAATAAACTTTATTTGCAACGTTTCGACAGACTCACATCTGCCATTATCCAGCGTTTAAAACTAACTACAAAACTTTAAACTATGTCAAACAAACTAGTGTCACATGCATTCGCCTTCTATTCCTCTATGACGGTTGCCAGTCTGTCGAAACGTTGCAAATAAAGTTTATTTTCTACACGAGATGACCGAAAACTTTTTACATATACATAACGATCGTGAAAATCTAAAGTTAAATATATATATATATATATATATTATATATATATATATATATATATATATATACAGGGTGCGGCAAAAGTCAGTTTACCGATTTGCATATGAGAGAAAAACGCAAAAAAATAATGGCAAAAAAATTTATTTCCCAAAAGATATAACACCAAAAATTAAAAAAAAAAACGCGCGTGCACGAATACCCGACAGCGTAAACTGACTTTTGCCGCACCCGGTATATATATATAAAGGAAGTGAATTCTCGCAGAAATCTGCATACATTAATATGAACATTGGAAATAGTTAATACAAGATGGCGGTAGTTTTTGAACTTAAAAACTACCGCCATCTTGTATTAACTATTTCCAATGTTCATATATATATATATATATATATATATATATATATATATATATATATATATATATATATATATATATATATATATTATATAAAATATTTGAACAAATTATAAACAAAGCCTATACCTCAAAAAATATATGTTAAGAGGGTAATTGACAATAAAAGCTAACCTCAATAAATGTCAAATGTCCTGAACCATGGAAAAAGTGTCAGAACTGATTCAAATTTGTCGGATGGATGTCTTTATATTTGAAAAGGTAGCTATAAATTGTGCTAAGATTATTTATAGCAGTTCTGGCGTTTATTGCGCAAAGGCAATTATATGACACATTACAATAAAGGATCTTTTGAAAAAATTAGTATCGGAGTCACATGTTGCCAAAGCTCAAGCGTAAGGCCTTATTCTCGAATCACTTTTGTGCTGAGAAATTATACTTTTCAGGTATTGTGAATATTATCGAATATATTCCTAAAATCGACTGTCCTGGTATTTTAGGCAGCTAACGAATACCCTTGCATGCCGCCTTCCATCGGATGAGCAAATACAGCCGGTGACCCCGTGTGCTGTCATGATGCGACGTGACGTTAAAGAACACTTACTAAAATTCGTGGGTGTGTGTAGCCTGCCCTCAGCGTCGGTGAGTGGCCTAAGTTGCGGAAATAGACCGACGTAAAATAAACAAGTAAAAAAAAAACAATTTATTCCTTATGGCACTCTGTGCAAGGAATTTTATATATGATGTCCGATCGTAACTCAAGAGGTAATGGATAATCGGGGGTTTGAAAGGACGCCACATGTACGGAAAACTGAAAGTATGTGATTGAAAGCCGAGAAACACATGTGGTGCAAAAGGATTACTTTCGTATCATGCTGTAATATCGACTTTCCAAAGGAACTTGATTTGATGATTTGACCGGTTCCGATGCAGGTTTCAGCAAAATTTCGTTTTGCATTTTTTGCGTGCAAACTAATGCTTTTCGCATGTTATTTTAACGCATCTGTATTTGCCAGACCTACCCGAAATCCTAGTATTCGTATTACGTAAAATTAGTAAGCGGAGTGGTAATAAATTACTGCCGCAATATCTAAAACATGATAGCGACCTCCAATATTCATAAGTAGCATCGGCCGGCCTACCGCAGATGTTACATCAGAGGGAAGATAACCGGGGTTAAAACAGAAATCAACGGGTGCTACAAATGGCTCCGGGTCTCTAAAACTAGGATATGTTGTGCATATTTAAGTATAAACCGGAATGGTGGATGCGCCGGGCTGTTTTAAAATTCACTCCGTGTTTCAAGACTCAGGCAATTTTTAACCCCTTACCAGTTTCGTCGATAAATTGGAACTGCAACTGAAATAGTAATTAGTCAAACTTGTTATTTAGAGTTTAATAATAATTGAAAGTTAAGAGGTGCATTCTCGACTATCTTGGTGGTGAATAGTAAAAATAAAAGTCTCGATGTATAGTCTAGTGTCGTTATTACTCTACTTCTACTCTAATTTTTCTGATATTTTGCACCCGTTTAGTTTATTCAACAACAGATCGAGAAGAAGCTATACAGCTAGGTACTCCAAATGAAGTTGCCACGGACTTCTTCAATTCTCCAATTCTCTATCTACTATATACTAGTGACAGCACCGCTAGAAAATATAACAGTCGCAACTATCGCAGATGACACGGCTCTAATCGCAGTGGGATCAACAGTTGGAGAATCTGCTAGAAATCTTCAACATGCTAGTAAAAACAAAACCATAAAATGGAAGAACAACCTCGACGAACTGAAATCTGTCCATATTAAGTTTATAAACAAATAAAATCGAGGACGTCCTGTCATGATTAACGACGTCATAGTTCCATTTGCAAACATTGCAAAGTATTTGGGCATGACTCTGGATACAAAGCTAAGGTCCAAAGAATACGCTAAGAAGAAAAAAGTAGACCTTGGTTGTGAATGCAGAGAACTGTACTGTTTTTTGGAAAGAAACTGTCAGTTGCAATTACAGGACAAACTACAAGTTTACAACCAAGTACTAAAATGGATTTGGTTATACGCTATCCAACTTTGGGGTTGCCAATATACAAGGAATCCAGACTTTCCAACATAAAGTACAAAGAAACATGCTTAATGCTCCTTGGTACATACACAACAGTGACTTTAGTCTCACACTGGTCATCTACAAGATAAAGAGATTCCATGAGATTCATCAATATAGAGGCCCTTCAGCTACTAGACAACCAGAATATGTATGTAGGGTGTTGGAGGTCAAGGATAATCCTCGTGGCACCCAGGCCCCATTGGGCCCCTTGTGCCTCCCCCTACGCTCACTCTGGCTGTGTCAACCAGCCTAGGTAGTTAACGAAGGCTAGGACGCAGCTCAGAGGTGCGTTCCTGATTCCGTCCATGGTTGGCCATGGATCCCCCAGCAAGCGTTCCCTGTGTACAACCAGGTCTGGGCATTCACAGAAAATGTGTTTTACCGTCTCATCCTCTAGCTCACAAGCTCGGCATATAGACGTTTCAGCGAGATGCATCACGTGTAGATGCTTCCGTAAACCACAGTGACCCGTGAGAATACCCGTAATTAAACGTAGGTTTTGTCTGGACAGCTGTGTAAGTTTCCTAGCAGAGATGCTGGAGGAGCGAGGGAGCCCTTCCCTAGCTTGGTGACAGCCAGGTAGATTCTCCCATTGTCGGATGAATTTCTTGTGGGTGAGGTCCTTCAATGATTGTAGCAGAAGGTTATTAGTGGGTAGTAGAAAGGGTTCCGGCGAGCTTACCAGTCCGTTGGCAGCTCTTCTTGCTAGTTTATCAGCGTGCCGATTGCCCTTATCCTCAGAATGCCCTTTTATCCATATGAGGTTGACCTTGTTGTGTTTGGACGCCTCCACAAGAGTGTTATGACAATCCAAGACTAAATCGGAGGTAAACCTGCAACGACTTAATGAGAGCATGGATTGTCTGCTGTCTGTGTAGATCGTTACGTTACTGCCAATCTTGTCGGAGCTGAGAATACACTCCGCGGCAGTTTTTATGGCAAAGATTTCCGCCTGCGTTACAGAAGGATACTTGCCTAGGGGGATGGACTGTCTTAGCTGGTAGTCATGAGAGAAAATGCCAGCGCCAGTACCACTATCTTTCCTGGAGCCGTCTGTGAATATCTTCAGGCTCGAGGTGTTCCCCTTTACCTGCGATATGTCCTTGGGAAGGTAGGGTTTGTTGAAGACGTAACAAGGTGGAATATAGTCCGTACGGTAGTCGAGAAGCGGCACAACTTCCGTTGCACTACTCCATAGACTGCCCCACATGCCGCCCTTGTCGCCTACTTTTGTGTAGCCCACCGTGCGAAGCCTGAATAGTGTTTTCAGGGCCACCTCTTCAATGAAGAAGTCAAGTGGTGGCAAGTACAACATGTACTCCAACGCAGCAGTTGGGGTTGTGCTCATTGCCCCGGTTGTGCCGAGGCAAGCAAGTCTTTGAATTTGTGCCAGTTTGATTTTGGTTGTGGTCAGCTTGACTCTAGACCACCACGCAATCGCCCCGTACGTGAGCATAGGACGGATAACGGCAGTGTATATCCACAGTGTGATCTGTGGTGAGAGACCCCAGGTTTTCCCTACGGCTCTACGACACTGACCGAAAGCCATTCTTGCCCTTTTCAGTCTTAGCTCAAGGTGTGCTTTCCAGCTTAATTTCCTGTCGAAGGTCACACCGAGATACTTGACCTCTTCAGACAGTTTCAGTTCGCTATTGCAGAACCTTGGTGGTGTGAAATTGCCGTGTTTCCTCTTACTAGTGAAGAGTATCATTTCTGTCTTGGCTGGGTTAACGGAAAGCGAGTGAGCTTTGCACCAGTCCTCGACGTGTTTTAGCGCCACTTGCATTCTTTCGGCAAGTGTGTTGTGGAATTTTCCGCTGACGAGTATGACAAGGTCATCAGCGTAACCAACGGTCTCGAATCTTTGGCCATTTAGTTCTTGAAGCAGGCTATCAAGGGTAAGGTTCCACAAAAGTGGTGATAACACTCCTCCCTGTGGACAGCCTCCCGCGACTCTTCCCTTGAGTGTTGTGTTGCACGCCTTGAGGCTCACTATTCTTTGCGAGAGCATGGCATGGATCCAGCCCTTAACGGTCGGCGCCACGCCACGCTCTGCCAGAGCCTCCTGGATGCAACGGAAGGTGGTTTTATCGAAGGCTCCTTCAATGTCGATGAACACACCCAATGTGGATTCCCCGTTGTCAATTGAGGAGCTTATTTGCTTTGTCACACTGTATAGTGCAGTGTCAGTGGATCTTCCTTGTGTATAGGCATGTTGGCTAGGGTGCAGTGGTCTCGCTAAGAGTGCTGTGTCCCTGATATATCTGTCGCAAAGTCTTTCAATAGTCTTCACAAAAAAAGAGGAGAGACTAATGGGTCTGAAAGCCTTTGGTACCGAGTAGTCCTGTCTTCCGGGCTTAGGTATGAAGGTGACTGCAACTTCACGCCAACGTTTTGGGACGTAACGCAGCGCCAGGCACGCTTGTATGATCTCCAGCAGATGTGGTTCAATCGTTTCAAGTCCCCACTGTAGCAGGGCTGGAAAGATACCATCTGGTCCTGGAGACTTGAAGGGTGAGAAGCTCTGAATGGCTCACCTTAGTCTGGCGCTGTCTGCAATACGGCTGGCTGAAACCCAATCGTCCTCGGAGGCAGCGCTGTTAGGTTCTGCAATGGTGGTATCCAGAGTGGTGGAGGAGCCTGGAAAGTGAATACACATTAGCAGTTTTAAGCTCTCTTTGAGGCTGTTGGTAAAAGAGCCATCAGACCTCTTCAAGATACCTACTTCCTGTCTCGGGTCTTTTGACAGTATTTTTTTCAAGCGAGAGGCATCGGCGATGCATTCCACGCTTTCGCAGAAGCTGCGCCAGGTAGCCCTCTGCCTTCGCCTGATTAATTTCCTGAACTCGGAACGCTTACTTCTGTAATCGTCCCAGTCCAGGTCAGTTTTTGAGCGTTGTGCCTTATTGAAAGCCCTTTTGGTATTCACCTTGAGTCGTTCGAGCTCGGAACACCACCAAGGGGTGGCGCGTCCCAGCTCTAGTTCTTTCCTCAGGGGACAGGCCTTTTTGTACGATTTCATCAGAGCGTTGCTTAAGACAGACGAGTAATTGTCCAGGTCTCCGATGTTACGTGGGCGTGAGATGTTCGTATGTTGCAACTCACCAGAAAGATTTTCGCAGAAGGCGTCGATGTTCGTCCTTCTGGCATCTCGCCCCAATCTTTTCTTGGCCTCGTGACGACCAAGATCGAAGGTAATCCATCTGTGGTCTGACAGGGAAGCTTCCTCTGAGACACGCCAGTTGGTTATTTGTTGCGAGATACCTAAGGTGGCTAACGTAATGTCAATGACGGTCTGACATCGTGCGTTGACGAATGTCGGTTCCGTCCCACGATTTAGTATATCTAAATAGCTGCTAGTAATAAATTCAAGCAGTAACTTACCCCTGACGTTGTCATCTCTACTACCCCACGCCGAGGAGTGTGCATTGGAGTCGCATCCAATGATCAGCTGCCATTTCCTTCCGTTGCAGGTGTCGACTAACGCCTTCAGCTCCTGCGATGGGGGTCTTTCCTCCCCTGGAAGGTAGGCAGCTGCCATGGTGATCTCTTGTGCTGTCCCTTTAAGGATCCATTGTACCCTCACTGCAGTGACGTCCCTGTTCGAGCATTGAGGCAAGAGGTAGGCATGAAGATTCCTGGGCACAAAAATTGCTGTCCTAGGTCTGCTGTCGCCGGCGTTGCTGAAAACAGTACCGCTAAGATTACTAAGACCAAGTACCCTGGACCCGGAGGTCCATGGCTCTTGAATCAGAGCTATAGTGTTCTTCATCACGTCAAGATGACGGCAAAGAGTTGCCGTTGCTGTCTTGCTGCGATGCAGATTGCATTGTACTACCCTGATAGTGTTGTTGTCCATCGGGCTATTTCTGGCTTCCTGGCTGCTCACTTTAGTGAGAGGGAGAAGGTGGATCGACAGTGGCTGTCGCTTTGCTCGGGGGTGTGTCAAGGATGGAGTCCGACACACAAGAGTCCGGCGAGGATGGTGTCTTCAGAGGCTTCGTTTCCAACCAGAATATAGTGTGACGACTAAAAAGAACTAACTACACTATCTGATCCTGTATGGCCCTGAGGAACTCGGAGACTACCTTGCGAAACATCGGCAATGTTGGAATAGAAGTAGAGTGATAAATACACCAAACTACACAGCAGGACTTTAATACACATAACCACTTTCAACTACTATTCTGCCCTCCAACGGTAAAGTGCCGTATGTACATCAACGGTAATTACGAGATATTTGCGGCTTCCAAACAAATATTTTATTATTTTACAATTAACATCACTTTAATAGATTTTATACAGAAGTTAAAAAAATATAGCGAATAAATGTAGATTCCGCGTTCTTCCCTAGTATAGACCAAACATTCATACTATCCAACGTTAAAACGCTGTATCAACAATCAAAAATGCACTACATGTTTTCTGTTTTAAAAAACAGTTTTACATTTTAAGTGTTTACTAATGTTAACTAATAATGTATATTTTGTATTTTTTCGATTAATGAGCAAGACTTAAAAATTTTGGGCAAGTATATTGGGCCACCTTGTATATTGAACGCATGTTTTAAGTAATAAAAAGTTTAAATTTTCAAGAATATTACCCATATTATAGTAAATAGATACATTTAAATGCATGAAAGAGATTAAAAATACTATAGGCTTAAAATGTATTTAATTAATATGTATACTAACAACAAGTTATATACATAAATAACAGCAATTTAACTCACCAACATACTTGAATAAACTGTAGATATGACTGGAGATATTTACATTTGCTCAAATTAACATTTTTCTGCTTTCTTTCAGATTGCGGATTAACTTCATTTGTGGTATACTAAATTGGTTCTGGCAAATTGCTCCAAAACAGTTTCATGTTTTCTGGAAGTATTTTTCTTAAATTTTTTAATAGGTTTTCTTTTTTCTATATGTGAAATCCTTTTGGTGTTGTTTTCAACGATAGACGCGGCATTCCACCAGCTTTCATATTCGATGCTTTCAGAAAATTTAAAGCCGAGTATTTGTCATTGTCGTCGTGCGATAATTTGAGTTTTAGTGCGACACAACCTCAAATAGCTTTTAGACGGACAATATCGGTAAACGAGGCCGAACTGGGCTTTTTACTTTTATTGCGGACGCATAATCAGCCAAGTTCACAAAGTCTGAACAACAATCCATTTATTTGATATTCACTTTTTTCTTGTTTGCGTTCGTATGTTAACCGTATGTTAACCCGAGCGACACTGATTGTTCAGTAAATAATAGAGAATATACAACACAAAATAAGAAATGTCAAAAATAACAAGATGGCGCGGCGCGCATGGCAACTACAAAATTCATTCAATGTTAATAGATTGGTAAAACGCCGTATGTACATGCAGATGCCGCGTTTTCGCGTAGTATTATATGACAAAAAGCTCACATACGGCAAAACGTGCTTTTAAAATTCCTCGAATGTACTTTCTTATAATAAATATGAGAAAATATACCCTTTAGAGTACAAAAACAACAATAACTCAATTTTACATTTTTTGTACATACGGCACTTTACCTTTGGAGGGCAATATTTGGATCGTAGTGCCAGTATATATTATATTCGCCTAGACTTTTTTGTGTACATTAACTTAATAGTAATAGTCTCATTGTACGATTAGCTTACTAGCGTACATATAATATTCGGTGCATAGATGGAAATTTGACACATGCTTAAGTCAATTTACAAAGATTATAATAAAAAATTGAACAGAAATAACTTTCTTTTTCAAGCTCAGGAGTACGTAGGTACAGCTTTTTGTTTGTTTCCAAAACTCAAAATTTAAGTTTTTGTTGTTCCTTAATACTTAAGTAACTTCGCAACGTTTGTATATGTATCCGCTAATCACTTAAATTTCCAACTATTGTCGATTTATCATTTTTTTAAATTTATCAGGACATCATGTTTAGTATTGTACTCACTAATTTGTTTTATAACACCTTGTTTAAACAAACAGATATTCGAGAGCTAGAGTTACACCGTGCCCATTATAGACAATCAGTGTCATCCGAAGGCCGATGTTACATCATACCTTACGAGTATATCCAGAGGGGCAAAGACAACTTCCTACAGAATCTGAATAAGCTATTCAGAGTTCTAGACAAAAGATGCAGTTTGTCCTATAAACGGTTTTCGATGAAACCGATAGATGGTTTTCAACAAGAATTTTGCGCTGACAATTGGTCTCAAGGGTAGGTTATCTTTGTGGATCTTCGGCAAACCGCAGATCCTAGGTGCCCCAGATTATTGAAAAAAAAAGCATATATGGTTTTGTTCGGGAATTGATGACGATTTAACCAATTCCTTCACTGGTTTTCCTAGCTTGTCTGTTGGATCTTTGGCGATTTTATGGTACGTAGTTGGGTCTAATAAATCATCAATAGCTGACGTTTCTATTGTCGTCCTCCATGTTCAATCACCATTGCGTTCCTTTTGTCCGCAGGTAGTACTTATTGTCCTTGATGGGCAGAGATTTGGCAGAACAAAACAATAAAAGACACGAAGATTCCCAATACACACTTCATCTCGTCAACCCTGTTTGAGCAGCGAACAAAAAATTGAGAGGAAATAGACCGTTTTGTAGGTTTTCTATAAATGTCTATAACGAACTTACCTAGTATTCAGCGATAAAAAAATCTGATCTGGCCAGGCACATGACTTTATCATACAATATATAAAATTAATAGTTTAGCTGTATGAGATTCTATTTGATCGAGATCGATCGTCTCCATTAAAATAAAACAAGTTAGCCAGGATTTGACAGATATTTTGAAAAATAAATATAATACAAAAGGATATAAAGAATGTTGGTAACAGCAGGCTGTTCCAACACTAGCCTTGCGACAAATATCTCTATCTCATCCCACGTAGTGCCACTGGACACACTACGAATGCGTCAAGTTCGTAGATTCGATGGGCTGGATTGGATCCATAGGCTGTCACAGTGCTGCCACCAGCTCTGCCCTCCAATGGAAAAGTGCCGTATGTACAAAAATGACATTGATTGAAATATTTCCCGTTTTTACTTTATCATACGCAGTATGATGAAGTATTGTAATCGTGCCGAAAAAAAAATTTGAGATTTTAGCGGAAATAGGTTTTTATGGGTCCCCTGAACATTTTTGACCAAGGTACAAAAAATGTCTGTGTGTGCGTGTGTGTGTGTGTATGTGTGTGTGTGTGTGCGTGTGTGTGCGTATGTGTGTACTCGATTTTTGTGGCGACGATTCTGAAGAAACCACTAAACGTATCGGGACGAAACTTCATATTTAGAAGTTTTATGACCAAACTTAGAGCTAAAAAGCTTTTGGTTCAAAAGGGTCCAAAGGAACTGGGTGTTTACTCTAAGCCTTTTTCAAAGATTTTGCAATTGAGCCGCCATTTCTGTAAAATCATCAAAAAAGGTAAATCATAAATTAAAGTAGAGGAAATTTTGAATAACTAATGTCTACGAAATTTTTTGGTAAAATTAATAGTTTAGCTGCATGAGCAAATTGTATTTGATTGAGATCGGTCGTGTCTGCATCTTAGTAGCCAAGATTTGCCCAAGTGTCAAACGTTGATGTTTTGACAATCGTAGATATTTTTACGAAAAAGATCTGTTCTGCGGTCTCATATATCTTTGTTTGTGACCTTTGTATATTGTTTTATGTTCTCCACGGGCCGCGCCTGACAAAATGTAAGTTTTTACAATTGAGTTTTTGGAGTTTGATTTGATTGTACGTTATTTCTCATTTCCTATAGCGCTTGAAGAAGTACCCAGTAAGACACAAACATGTAGCGATTGCTAAAATAAAAGAAAATTAAGGAATCCGACCACTTTTTATTGTATTAATATATTGTATTTATTTAATATATTGTATTAATAACAGCTTATGTGTCTAAGACAGCTCTACCTTCACCCTGTACTGAGCCAATAAGTACATAGAGATATGGGTTTGCCTTATGGAGCGAGCAAGTCGATTGTCCAGAGATCATTTCTGAGTGTTGCACCAAAGATATGTAATCTGTTTGTGGTTTATCTGAGGAAAGCGGGGGTTAACGTGTTGGGTGTACTTTCGTTGGACAGAGATATGTTTTGCAGCCATTCTAGGGAATTTGTTTGTTCGATAAGTATTGATGGGTTGGTGTAGTTTGTGCTAAGGAGGGATGGTTTTCCGATATTTTTTGTTTGTTCTGGTTTCGCAATCTGTATTATATGATTTATTAATTTTATTTTTCTTGGGCTTCGAGCGTATGTGTACTCATTAAATTAAAGCCACACACCATTGTTCATTCAATGCAATGGCATGTCTAACCGATCATTATTCGCTCATTTTGTATTGTGTTTTTCATTTTGTATAGTGTTTTTCTTTCTGTGAACAAACATTTATTATTATTATTATTATTATCTGTCAAGTCCTGGCTAACTAGCTTTATTTTAATGCAGATACAACCGATCTCGATAAAATAGAATCTCATTTAATATTAATTTTATAAATAGGATGATAAAGGAATGTGCCTGGCCACATCAGATCTTTTCTTAAATATGACGTTAATAATTAAAACGAACTAGCCTGTTTTACGTACAAATAGTTAGGTAACATGCTAGTCTAAGGTAAATTCTTTAAAATGTAAAAAATGTGCGTGGTTTTTGCATTGGCACAGAAAAATTGTGGCAATTTTTAGTATGTACAATGTACATTCGGCGTTTTACCGTTGGACGGCAGAGCTGCCGCACGTATAAAGGTGGGTTGACACGCAGCGCCCAAGTCGGCTGCCGATGCTAGCGTCAACGCTATCAGCTGACTTTTTTGGTATATTCTATGCGGTTTCAACAGCAGCTAAATGCTACGCTTACGGTTGACAAGCTTCTTTGTCCGTAGCTTCACCGGCGGAGCAGCCAGCGACTCCTCCGCTATGTTTCTAGCTGCCTGCCGCACTACTTTACGCTGAGTGTCAACCCAGCTTAAGGTTACCTATGGGCTGTCAGTGGTTTGGCATTAGTGTGCTCCCACATGTATAAGGTTATCTATGGGCTGTCAGTGGTTTGGCGTTAGTGAGCTGCCACATGTATAAGGTTATCTATGGGCTGACACTGGTTTGGCGTTAGTGATGCCAAATATTACCGGCTAACGGCCGCGGTAATACCGATCGCGGACTTTAAGCTACAAATGCGCCATCTGTCGATGGTCCTAATAACTACTTGCCACGTATGCGCAGGTTAATCCCTGACACCACATCAATAGACAAAATATATATCTCCGTCTCACATTGTTGGAACCGCGATTACACATTGGCGCTATAGAACAAGCTCCGTATAATCCCTACTACGTATATGGATAATATTGACAGTAGGTTGTATTTCACCATATTATTAACCTATTGACAGTAGGTTTTGTCAAAAAATCAGCCTTTGACACTACCTACTGTCAGAATGAAATTAATTGTGAAATCGTCGCTGACTAAGTTTTCATGCAGACACGATCTCGATCAAAAAGAATTTGCTCATACAGCTAAACTATTAATCTTACGAAAAAGGTCATAGACATAAATTATACAAAGTGTCCTCTACTTTAATTTATTATTTAACTATTTTGACGAAATTAAAGAAATAGCAGCTCATTTGCAAAATCCTTGAAAAATGCTTACAGGAAACAGCCAGTTCCTTTGGGCCGTTTTGAACCAAAACCTTTTCAGCTCTAAGTTTGGTCATAAAACTTCTAAATATGAACTTTGGTCCCGATACCTTTAGTAGTTTCTCCGGAATCGTCGCCACAAAAATCGAGTACACACACACACACACACATACACGCACACACATACACACATACACATACATACATATACACATACACACACAGACATGTTTTTGTACCTTGGTCAAAAATGATCAGGGGACCCAAAAAGACCATTTCCGCTAAAATCTCATTTTTTTTCGGCACAGTTACAATACTTTATCATACTGCGTACGATGAAGTAAAAACACTAAAAATAGAAATAGTCGGCAGTTTTTAGGTTATCATACGCAGTATGATAAAGTATTGTAATACTGACGAAGAAAAAATGAGATTTTAGCGGAAATAGGTCGTTTTGGGTCACCTGATCATTTTTGACGTAGGTACAAAAAAAGTCTGTGTGTGTGTGTAAGTATGTCAGTGTGTGTGAACCCAATTTTTGTGGCGACGATTCCGGAGAAACTACGAAAGGACTCGGGACGAAAGTTCATATTTAGAAGTTTTATGACCAAACTAAGAGCTGAAAAGCTTCTGGTGCAGTTCACAGGAACTGGATGTTTCCTCTAAGCGTTTTTCAAAGATTTTGCAAATGAGCTGCCATTTCTGTAATTTCGCCAAAATAGTTAAATAATAAATTAAATATATTCATGTTCGACATATCTACATGAATACTATTGTTTGTCGACGACGACTATATAGACTGTAAGTATTTAATTTTTATTATCTTATATTGCTAAATGTATTTAATGTTACGGTGGTATTCGTTTCCATTTCTTATTTTTAATGTCTAATCTTTAATTTTGCGGTACTTGGCTCTTTACTTATATCTTATTAACCTGTAGATTTGGCGGCTGAAGATGGACCTGCGGTCCGAAACGCGTCCCTAAGTACATAATAAGCACGTGCATCAAGGAAGAGTTGTTTCATTTACTTAATTAAACACATTAATGCACTATGGATTTTAATCTCATCGGATAAATTAAAGAAGAAGAAATGTTGTGTAATTTATGTCTATGACATTTTTTGGTAACATTATTAGATTAGCTGTATGAGAAATTTCTTTTTGATCGAGATCGTGGCTGCATTAAAACTACATAGTTAGCCAGGATTTATCAAAAGCTGATTTTTTGACAATACCTACTGTCAATATTGTTATAATGTCTGTCAAATCCATACTAACGTGTGTTATTTTAATGCAGACACAATCAATCTCGATTAGAATTTCATACAGCTAAACTATTAATTTTATATATTGTATGATAATGTAATCTACCTGGCACATCAGATTTTTTAATAAATGGTATAATTATAGCGCCGTCAAAATGCACAGAAATGCGGGGTGCGAAGCGACCAATATTCATTTTACCTCTCCCAAGAGATTACATTAATGAAATACTTGCTGCTGTTTTCGGAGCAAACAGTCATTTCTCAGCTCCTGTTGACATAAAATGATTATGAATATTCATTCTGAATGTAATTAATTTCTTTCTGCTACTGCGAGAGTGATTGCTTGTTTGTCATACCTTTCGTGTACCTTTATTTTTCGCCTGTCTGGCGTTCGGAAATTGTTAGAAAAGTTACATCAGCAATTATCAGTTGTTCCATTATTTATAATCAGTGAACCGATTTTCGAGTAGGTACACATGAAATTGCCCAGAACAAGGTCAATACGGTTATACAATTGCACTGTTTTTAGACATAACATGTCTCTCATAAAATACAACAACGGTAAAAGTTCAAAATATCCTAAAAGAATCCCTGTGACATCAGATTGACATTTTAGGATTGCCATCTCGGAAAAAGGCGAAGAATACAACATTAGGTGCACATTATCTTACTTAAAAGGGTTCTCGAACTTTTACGATGTAGCGCTGAATTTCCATATTGCATCCCATAAACACCAAATCAGACCTGCTCTTATCAGCAATGGACTACCACAGCAACTCAATATTTGTATGGTCAGGGTAATTTGTCTTCCATCCTTCCTTCCTAAGAAGAAGAATTTCCGTAATTAAATTCGGTGGGCGTGCAATCCGTGGAAATTGCGAGAAAGCCGTTCAACAAATGAAAAGTGTATGAGGAGATATTTTGTGCGACCATTCTGGATTTCTGTCAGGTTATAGCAACCCTAATTATGTAAGATATAATACAGGTCAGGCAAGTCAGCGGCACAACTTTTGCAGAATAAAAGTCATTATTACCATATTTTTTCCTATCTTTTGCTATTTTTTTTTCAAAAGTGTTTTGTTGTTAATGCATAGTAGTTTTTTAGTTGAGAAAACGATGCGCCGCTGATGTGCCGGCAACTTAGCATTACAACGTTGAGGCAAAGTGAATACACCCTGCCCCCAGTTACTTTAGTAGGGTATATTCACGTTGTGTCAACGTTTGTAACGCGCATATGCCCGGGCTACACTAACGCCTAACGTCTAACGCCTTTATGCATTAACTAATGCGTAATTTTTTGCCGCGTTTCTGATGGTCAGTTAATGCGTTAAGCCTAATAGATCAATAAATAACATCAGATACACAGTCCTTGAGTTTTATTAAGATTTCTAATAATCTGATGTTATGGAATCTATTATTTCAACATTAATGCGTTAAGTTGTGGTCACACTCGATTTGAACGCATTAATTTGAACATACGAACATACGCGTTTATCATTGAACGTTAGGCATTAGTGTCTCCCGGACATTAGAGAGGCGTGGCAGGTATAATCTTTGTTTGTTACTATTCGTGGAAAAGGGCCACAGAGTACTGCCAGCCTAGCAGCGCAATATGAAAAATAAATGAATTTGAAATGTGACAGAAATAAATATTCTAAAATCATCCCTTATGAGAAAAATAACTCTACGTTAATCCAGCTTAAATGCAATCAAGAAGAACTGGTTAATAATATGGTGACATACAGGCGGGTTTTTCAGTTAAGAACAACTGGTTCTTCTCAAATAGTTTCTCGTCTTAATAGGTTGTTTTAAGTGTTTTAATATTACCGCCGCGCCGGTGTCACCTGTGTTGTTTTGGTGTTGTGTTTGAGAATGATATTTCTCCGAACATTTCGTCAACTCTGTTTAGTTCCTGAATAAGTTTTAAATTAAAACGAAAATTTGAACTGATATTAATTTTCTTTATTTATCAATCCAGTCGTATCGGACCCCTATTCCAATAATAAACCCAATCGTGTCACTCCACGCCACAGGCCCCTATACCATATAACTCCCTATCGTGTGCTTCGTCCTAAACTCCTCGAAACCCCTACCTAAACATAGTCGGTGGCGTTAGTGTAAAAATATTTCAGTGCCGGATACCAGCACCAAATTTTGCACACATCTTGTACACATATTAAGGTTTAAAAAACCACCTGGAGACACTCTCCTGGTGGTCGAGATCATCCCTTGATGACGTCATCAAAATAGCGGAATTAAGTATATTGTTATCGCACGCATCTTCGTACATTTTTTACCAATTTTGAATTTTAATATATTATTTTAAAGCTCAAGTAACGCTCTTTAAAAAATGTTATATTAAATTTTTGTGCATGAAGGGTGGTTTTCGCACAAACCTCTAAATTTCAGGTTGTAAAACCGTACGGAAATATTTTTTACATTAGTTGCTTAGTATGGCAGTATTTATAACAAACAATATTCATTTGTTTTCCGGATTTTTCAAAAACATTTCTACTCTCATTTTTGGTCACGAGAAAACTGCACTTTTCTGGTAAAAAAAAAAATATTTTGTTTGGATTTTTGATGGAATTATTTATTGGAAAACAAATAGTTTGCACGTATGAGAACCGTGTAATTGGGTCCAATAACAAGGAAGTCTACGACCATATATCTCAAATTTTTCATGAAGAAGCAGATGCCCGTCTATTGCTTAACGTGTGGTATGCCAGCACCTTTGAAGGACATACCAAAATTACCATTAAAACAGCAAACAGCGGTGTAGTTATCATTGCGATGTACGGCTGTTCTAAGTTAGATAAAGTAGAGGAATTATGGATTAATTATGGAACAGGAAAACATCTGCAAATCTTCCAATTAACCAAATGCAGAAAAACTTTCACCTGGGGTATCAAACCTGCTTCCTTTGTTTCATGCTTTTACTGGGGCAGACACTGTTTCAAGTTTTGGAGCTATCGGCAAACCCACTGCGTGGAAAAAGTGGATGGCATTTATAGAAATAGACGAAGCTTTGGTGAATTTCTAAATATGCCTCACATAGTCTCTATCACATCACGAGCATGCTTCTTCAACGTTTCGTGGTTCTTATGTTCATTCATCAAGCTCAGCTAAAACTGTAAAGGATGCAAGGCGAATCTAATTTTGTCAATTTAGCAGCTCCATTAAAAACATTCAGCCTACGTGTGAGGTTTTATTAAATCATCTTGACAGGACAATACTTCAATGTGTTGTATGGATAAATTGCCTTCAACGTGATGCAGAACAGGCAGATCCAAACCATTGGCGATGCAAGAAAATTGGCGATAATTATGTGCCTCTTTGGTCGACAAATCCAGACATTTCAATGGAAAAACTACAGGAGCTAATCGCATGTAAATGTACGGAAAGATGCACATCAAGATGTCGTTGTGTAAAAAAGTGCATTCAGTTACACAATGCTCTGCAAATGAGAAGAGCGATGAGAAGCGAATTAAGTTTTTGTAAATACATAATTCTTGTTACAATATTTGTCTTATTATTTTTTGCCTTAAAGGTTGTATCCAACACTGTGCAATAATACGTACATCATAGTGAAATACCTTATTTTATGAAAAGCTGGGTTAGTTTGGATTATTTCGTGACAGCCTGGCCGGTGGCGATTCATGAAATGAATATGCTTTCCGCTAAGCGGCGTATTTCATGACATCTACATTAGTCGTATGTTTATAGAGGTTAATAGAAGTTTGCAGCGGTTTAGTGGGGCCAAAAAAAGTATTAACATTTAAAAATGTGTTTGGATACGTTAATACCAAATTGTCGTACGGAGATATTTTTTACATAAACTTAATTGCTTATACCAATACTGAATTGCTCATAGCAATACTGTTCAATTCCAAGAATTTACTGCAATTTACAGGGTTGTGCAAAAACTACCTTTCGTACACAAAAATTAAATAAAACTTTTTTTAAAGAACGTTACCTAAGCTTTAAAAGCACATAGTAAAACTGAAAATTGGTTAAAAATTAACAATAATACATGCGATAACATAATTCGCTACTCTGACTTAAATCCGCCATTTTGACGACGTCATAAAGGGATGATCTTGACCCCCAGGAGAGTGTCTCCAGGCGGTTTTTTAAACCTTAATATGTGTTCAAGCTGTGTGCAAAATTTGGTGCTGGTATCCAGCACTGAAATATTTTGGTGCCTAATGTTGCTAACGCCACCGACTAACAGGTACATGCTTCGGCTTATCATCGCCTGTGTGTATGGTAGGGTGCGGTTTTTTTCAGCGCAGCTCCTAGGCCACAATTGCCCCTTTGAGCTTCCGCCTCACTACAGTACAGTAATATCAACAATCACAGATGTTTAACTGGTTGCCAGGCCCCACGGATTTTCGTCTCTTCCGAAAGACGCCGGCAGACAAATTTGCGGGTGGTCCTGGGTGTGAACCCCGGACTTAAGTCAGTAGGCTAACATTCTACCACTATGGCCATTCGCCCGCAATAATATAATTATCATAGCGTTTTCATTATTCTATTTAATTTTATAAAATTCAATATGGTGTCCATAAGAAATTAGAAAGTTGAATAATGCCCAGCCAAAGCTGGACGGCAAAAACATTTTCTGACATCAAAAATGGTTTAAAAAATGTAAAATACAATATTTTGACTTTCTATTTATAGTAATAGCAAGTTATTCAAGTAATAAGAAATGGACAGGTTGTACTTCTTCCGTAATATCTAGTGACCAACCCAAAATTTAAAAACTAGCATTAAAATGCACAACATTTACGGAACTTTTGTCTCATTTAACCGACATCGTAGGTCTTATAGTTTTCGAGATCCCCATGTACGTTATGTTGCGTGACACATCCTATATATGTATACAGACTGACTTCCCGGCAAAATTGGTAAAAAATAGCAATTACACAAGCAACAAAACACAAAATTACATTCTTAAAATTAATTTACTCTTAAAGTTGCGCCGCTACAAACAGCTACAGGCGCACTGGTACAGGGGACGTAAAATTGGAAGGTCTATAAAAAAACTTTTGTGTAAAAAAATTAACTAGATTTGCCAAATAAAACTCTAAGGACCTAAATGTTTTGTGATCTTGACTTAATTATCATAATTTTTATTTGTAGATTGGTGCGTTGTATTTATACATAACGTATATAAGTCTATGTACCTACTACATTTAACTTCTGTAATGTTTCGTTTTTTCAGCAAGTGCATTATATTTATTTACTTATTGAGTGTACTATTCTACTATATTGTTCAGTCTAAATGATTGTTATGACTTTTAAATAGCTATTATTTTACTAAATAAGTGTTTTTTTATTCATAAGCTTATAAGCATGTAAGTGCTTTTCAGTCTTTTCTTGTTAATATGAAACACAGTGTTATTTATTTTAAAAGAAAGAAATTGCCCAACTCAAAATTTTTGTGGGGGGTAAAAGTTTTGATTGCCTAACATGCTTTCTTCCAAATAATTTTTTCAAAAATTAAAAAAGAAACTTGTAAAAATGTCGCTAAACATCATTTGAATGGAATTAGATAAGCGTACGTATTGTGGCATCTCAACCAACTTTCACCTGAACTGTGAAAATGTTTTCAAGGTTGTAAGATATTTTATTACTTTGATGGTAATTTTATTTAATTGCATTTGTATATTGCGGTTATAACTTTGTAGATATTAGATTTTTTTAAAATTTTGATAATGACAAAAACGAACACAAGCTCTAAATGCACACACAGCGAAATATATTAACAAAACGTAAAAAAATATATGCTTGCGGCTAATGTTTTAAACAAAAGTCAATATTTACTTGCCTTGAAACATTTTCTTTCATTTAAGAATTCTTATACTTTAATCATATCTTAGAGCGGAGGTGGCCGAGTGGATAAGGCGTATGCCTTCCACTCAGAAGTCCAGGGTTCAAGCCCAGGTTAGGCAGGGGATTTTTCAAATACTCCGTCTCCCCGAATGCCGCACAGACAAACAAAAAAAAAAAAAATATCTCTTTATTCGCAACTTGAGAAAATATCTACTTGCGGTATAGCAATTAGCAAACTAATCATGTGCTTCCACGGCACATTGCTTTGAGTGAAGTATTTATTTTTCTATGTGTAATCTTGCAAACGCAAAATACACGAATAGTAGACTACAGCGTCTTCCCCAGTGAAATAAAACAAATAACACTTCGGAAAAATTCAAACCCAGCTGGATTTTTAAATATGCCTTTGATTGGGCATTAGAAGTAAACGTTTCCATCGATATCGTGTCTAGGTTGCGTGTTATTCACGGTCAAAGAGGACCGAATTGAATTTTTTATTGAACAGACTAGAATGGGAAAGGAAACTTCTAGATCCTTTAATTCTCTACATAAAATGTGTATACATCGTTAAAGTACGAGTTAGCGTTTTCAAGTCAAAAACGTCAAAAACGCGTATAATGTATCTATATGCTGGGTGATTCCGCGTCCCATTGATTGAGCATCATTCAATAATAAGAAGAACAATAAAACTGTTTTGCCATTTGCGATAGTCTTGAGAAGGTTAAGAAATGGCTTATGTAATACCCACCTTGGCTGTTACGGAACCAAAATGAGTGTAATTATGTTCTTAAATCTACGCTAGTAAGGATACTAGTTTTAGAAAATTCCATACAATACGATACCGGTATTTATATACACTTTTGTCTGTCATTTGAACAACTTTGGGGTTAGTTTAATTTACTAGAAATCGAAAACAACCAGCTGTTAACTAATTGGTTTTTATTGTCATACAATCCCAAACTGAGTTTCTTAAGGATTTTGTATACATAAACTTCGTTTTTTGTTCAATCTGGAATTGAAGAATTGGAACTGAATGTGGGATACATTAAATTAAATGTTCAAAAAATGCCAGAACTCTTCCAAAAAACAAGGGGCCGAACTGATTTTTCTTGTTCCAAGGCGCAGAATATGTAGCTACGCCACTGATATATATTGTCTGTCATTATCTCTCACTAATAGTGATTCGACCATACTTTATAGAGGATATATACATTTTCCAGTAAACCTTTGCCGATTTGAATTGCATACAACTATCGAGAGTGGGTCGTACTTACGCTAGATAAAACAAATCGAATTTAGTTTAACATTCTTGAAATACTTCATAGCTATTGTATAAAATAACTATTAACACCTGTTTTAATTTTTTTCAGGTAAGCTAAAAAGATCGTCTAAATTAGCAACTGGTCAAGTAAGTATGTTCCTTACTTTCAGTCTTCGGATGTGTATTTGGGGTAATGGCAAAGGCGGTGAAATACTTAGAAGAGAGTGCTTTCTGTTCGAATTAATAATTCATAAATCAGTTTCATTCAAAAGAGTGGAAAAAAGGTTATAACATGGTCGTAATACTAACATTTATATATTATATATTCGGAATGTATAAATAAAACAATTCTAGAAACAGACTGCAAGATTAAGTCACAAATGAATAAGAAATATCAAATGTCATTATCATTATTTAAAATTTAAGGTATAGAAGAAACGTTATATTTACGTTTCGTGTAGAACTTAACTTAAGCATCTTAACTAGGCGTAATCTTCATCGATGTTTTATTCTAGACACCTTTGGACCTAGATTATTTTATGTGTAGTGCCATATTATTATTATTATCGCCAATAAATTAACTACAATTATTAATTACTCTTGTTAGGTGAAAAACACGTAATTCAATCAAATTTTGGGCGAAGCTATTTGACGAATCTTCGGACTAATTTTCCTGGGATTAGTACTTAAAACTAAACCTATATCAAGCGAAAGTATACATGGCATAAACTTAATTTTAAACAAAAATAAAGAATCTGTTGTGTTTTTAATGTTTATCATCTTCGCGGCTGAATTATTGCTCTACCTGCCGACTAGAGTGCGTCTTATTTGATCAAAGAATAATTTTTTTCTAGGGTCCCTTCAAAGTATTGACCATGTAAAGTATTGTAACATATACGAGAAACGTATTAACTTTGCATTAAAAGAAAAAATCTGATGTGGCCAGGCACATGACTTTATCATACAATATATAAAATTAATTGTTTAGCTGCATCAAATAGATTCTCATCTATTTGATTGAGATCAGTCGTGTCAGCATTAAAATAAAACTAGTTAGCCAGGATTTAACAGATAAATAAATAATTAAATAAATAAATAATTCCTTTATTAAAATAAGACAATATTAATTGCAACAAAATATTATTTATATTTACGGCGCAGTTCAGCACACTTGTTTCCAAATTGCCTTACTCTTCCACTCAACCCCTTACGCAAACTAGAACTAAGCCATAATTGTAGCAATAATATAAAATTAATTCCGAGAACTTATCAAAACAAAAAATTACTCTAGAGTCTAATTACACGTAATTGCAGCAAATCCAACTCAACAAAACATCGCACCTGCCCATAAAAAATAAAAATTAAAAAGCCTCCAATGTGCGCTCGATGCCTAAAGTCCCCCCTGTTGAGCAAACAGCCAACGCTTCACCTTTCCCCCAAAACTGTTTCACGATAAATTTTTCATATCTTCCCTGAGACCATTGTATATGTGACTGACCTGGTAAGAGAATGACCGTTTATACAGCTCAGTGCGATGGGCAGGTGGAGCAAACAAACCCCCGAATCTTAAATTAAGGTTATGGACATACGTTCTACAGCATATCTTCCGCATGAGGTGGGATCCTTGTGGGATCCTAGTGGATAGCAACTTATGATACAATATTGCTGCATGCAACACCCTAGTGTTATCCATGTTCAACCACCCCAAGTCGCCCAGCCCATTCGCTGCATGATCATACTTCGTCAAACCAAAAACAAACAGAACACATGTATTTTGGACAGGCTCAACACGCTGCCTATCCGACGCCATCAGGCAAGGACTGTACACGGTATCACAATATGAGATCTTTTGATACTATTAACTACGGTCAATATTAATTGTGAGATAATGTCAAAGCATCAGCATTTGACACTACCGGTACCGTCAGCATTTGACACTACCGGTACTGTCATTAGACTGAAAAATTTGCAAATCCTGGGTCACTATATAGTGTTAAATCAATGCAGATGCGACCGATCTCGATCAAATAGAATTTGCTCTTGCAGCTAAACTATTAATTTTACCAAAAAATGTCATAGGCATAAATTATTCAAAATTTCCTCTGCTTTAATTTATTATTTCACTATTTTGACGAAATTACAGAAATGGCGGCTCATTTCTAAAATCCTTGAAAAAGGCTTAGAGTAAACACCCAGTTCCTTCCGATCCTTTTGAACCAAAAGCTTTTCAACTCTAAGTTTGGTCATGAAACTTCTAAATATGAAGTTCCGTGCCGATACCTTTAGTAGTTTCTCCGGAAATGAATTAACAAAAATTGGGTACACACACACACACACACACACACACACACACACACACACACACACACACACACACACACACACACACACACACACACACACACACACACACACACACACACACACACACACACACACACACACACACACACACACACACACACACACTCACACACACTCACACACACACACACACACACACACACACACACACACACACACACACACACACACACACACACACACACACACACACACATACACACACACACACACACACACACACACACACACACACACACACACACACACACACACACACACACACACACACACACACACACACACACACACACGCACCCACGCACGCACGCACGCACGCACGCACGCACGCACGCACGCACGCACGCACGCACGCACGCACGCACGCACGCACGCACGCACGCACGCACGCACGCACGCACGCACGCACGCACGCACGCACGCACCCCCACGCACGCACGCACGCACGCACGCACGCACGCACGCACGCACGCACGCACGCACGCACGCACGCACGCACGCACGCACGCACGCACGCACGCACGCACGCACGCACGCACGCACGCACGCACGCACGCACGCACGCACGCACGCACGCACGCACGCACGCACGCACGCACGCACGCACGCACGCACGCACGCACGCACGCACGCACGCACGCACGCACGCACGCACGCACGCACGCACGCACGCACGCACGCACGCACGCACGCACGCACGCACGCACGCACGCACGCACGCACGCACGCACGCACGCACGCACGCACGCACGCACGCACGCACGCACGCACGCACGCAC
>OZ030391.1:48239989-48282331 GCA_964023965.1 Melinopterus prodromus | reverse complement strand
AATGACCAATACCGGGTGATTCAATTTTGTGGGTCACCATGGGGATCTTGCTTATTAGTGGAGATAGAGCCTACGTTTTAATTTGGCAAAGTTACGTATTTTTGTGTTTATCAATTATTTGAAAATAAATGAAAGCTATCATTTTTCATTTTGATTATATCCGCAAAAAAACTGAAATGTTAAGATATCGTTTTTAATTCTTTATTTAAAACCAAATGCAGCTAGACATTTGAAACAAAAACAATCTACTTTTTTACTACTTTTTAACAAGGAACGCAGTGTTATTTTTTAATTTGAAATAGCATCAAAAATGGCGGCGTAACCATGGCCAACTTTTGTTCTTGGGCACCATGTTGAATTTTGAGATATTCCGATAATCGTGTTTTTTCTCATTTCCGCAATGTATAACATGTTGGCATTATTTTTTAAAACAATGGCGTAATAATAAAAAAACACGTTCTTCTTTTCTTCTTGTTTGTCGTGCCTATCAAGTAACCAACTGCAGCTTGGTTACAGACCGCCGGCGCCGGACCAAGAGTGCTTTGGATTTAAAACATTCAGATTGTAAAAGAAGCAAGTTTGTACAACAAAAAAGTTATTTTTTACATGTTGTAATGTTCTTCTTACTGTTCTTCCCGGAATAGCATTGACCGCAGTTTCTCGATATGTCTGCGAGTATCGTAATAAATTTTGTCGTTCCCAGTTCCCCATAGAAAGTAGTCCAGAGGACTTAAATGAGGGGATCTAGCAGGACATTCCACCACTCCACCATTACCAATCCAGCGATTTGGAAATTGTTGATTCAATTAATTTCGCAGAACTGTAGCATTGTGAGGCGGTGCTCATCTTTGGTCCAACGCAACATCGTCAACATCGTCGGTGCGCAGAAGTTTTAAATATCGTTCTCCATTCAAGATTTCCTTGAACATGAATGGCCCAATTAAATAGTTCTGGTACATCCCCATCCAAACATTACTTCCAAAACGTTGCAGTGGCGTCATTGGTCTGGTGTGCCTAGGATTTTCTGTCATACAATAATGCTCATTGTTCCGATTAAAGATTCGCGAATTTGTAAATTTTGACTCATACGATCAAATGATGTGAGGATTATAAGAATTGCGGGATTTACTGAACGATTCATGCTCCGCTAAATTTCTGTCCAATGTTAGGAATGCTGTACGATGGGGCATTTCTAGGAGAACTATAATAAACTCTTAACATATAACGATTTTCGTTCTTGGTAGAGAGCATTTCACATACATAATCAACCAAATAGTTGGATAAATGGCAAACGCAACACTGCGCGCGCTGCTTGATCCATGTGCATTATGTTCACGTTGCTTGGCAACGAGTCCGGCGGTCTGTAACCAAGGTCCAGTTGCTTTATAAAATAATGATAACATGTTACACATTGCGGACATGACAAAATACACGACTATCGGACAACGCCAAAATTCACCATGGCGCCTATAAAAAACACAAAAGTTGGCCTTGGTTACGACGCCATCTTTGATGTTACTTCAAATTAAAAAATGACGCTGCATTCCTTGTTAAAAAGTAGCTGTGTTTTAGTTTTTGTTTCAATATCTTAACAAATGAAAATGTTTAACTACAAATTTTGTCAAATTAATATTTTAGGTTAATAATATGGTGATATACAGGCGGGATATAAATTTTAAATAAATCAAAAATTACAGCCACAACATGGATTTGAACCAGGCAACATTGCGTTTATAGGCCTCAGTAGCATTGTGCTTGAAACGCAAAGGTCCCTGGTTCAAATCCAGGTTGTGGCTGTAGTTTTTGATTTATTTAAAATTTACATCCCGCCTGTATATCACCATATTATTAACCTTTGATATCTTAAAATTTCAGTTTTTTTGCTAATATCTACAAAATGAAAAATGATAGCTTAAATTTCTTTTCAGATAATTGATCAACACAAAAATACGAAACTGCCAAATTTAAACATTTGGCAATATCCCACTAATAAGCGAGATCCCCATGGTGAGCCTCGAAACTGAATCACCCGGTATATTATTCATATTAAGCCCTAGGCTGGATAACTTGTGCATTCAAATAAGACATATTGAGCATTCTACATATAAATATAAATATCTTATATAAAACATGTTATATAGAGCAGTACTTTATTCATATAAGCTAGTAGTACTTACTAGCAGGTAGTAAGACACCATGTCAACACAAGAAATTGTGATTAATACAGAAAATAAACGTCATCTGTATAAGGAATTGCAAAAGAAAACCCACAAGAAAGCAGATATAAACCAAAATTAAGGGTTTAGAGGAACAACTGGACATCCTGCAAGAGAATTTTCTGGAGCATTCTAGTAAACCAGAACCGAGTGATCCGCACAATAAAGAATATTATACAGATGATGAAAAATTGGCAAGAGAAACACAATGGGTAGTACAAAACCAAGGAAAAACAAAAAGCGCAAAATGCATGAATCACTAGTAGTCTCACCTCAGCCCACAAATACAAATCAAAATACGGAAACAAAAAAGACAAGACTTTCCTGCCACCACCTCTCATTGTAACCCAAGTAAGAAACTACGAATCAATGCGAAATTCTATTAACAAGGAATTCAAGTACAAAGCTACGTTAATGAATTAGCGATATATAACTCAACGTAGAGATAATCGACGAATACAGGAAACTTACCGAATTACTAAATGAAGAAAAAGGCAGCTGATACACTTCTGAAAACAAACAAGCAAGGCCTATTAAAGTCATAGTCAGACGCCTACATCAAACCTGCAAAAAATGAATGATGCCAGGAATAAGATAAACCGAAGCGATAAAACTTCGCTACCGGTGTTTATGCTTACGTTTAGTAACGAGGAAAATATTAAGAAAATCTATAATATTAGATCCGTCCTTGGAATGACGGTAAAAGTAGAGGCGGTAAGAAAGTACTGGTACCGCAATGCAAAATATGTTCAGGCTTTTGGACACACCCAGCAGTTCTGCAATAAAAACCCCGATGTGTTCGAGGGAAAACATTTTTCGACAGAATCTTAGAAGCCAAACGAAGTACCACAAAAATGCTGGAATTGTGGAGATGCTAACCCTACAAACTAGAGAGGCTGTATGGTGGCAAAAAATACAAATAATCAGAGACCAGAAAGAGCTACTTAATTTACCAACTCAGCCAAAAGTGGGTCAACGACAGCGTGTTAGTAGCAACCCAAAATCCAATGCAATTACAACATACTAAAAAAAAACAAATTAACGCACAACACATGCACAGCCACAGATTCCTCAAAAAAAGGTAACCCATCAACTTCATGTGACTCTTCTATGCAATTGCTACAAAAAGTTCTAGTAAGGATGAACAAAATCGAAGAGATTATCAAAGATAGAACAGTAAAAGACACACGATGACTAACGATTTACGAATACCAACTTGGTGTACCAACGGTGTCCGAAATAGAAAATTGGAAATAGTGGTATTTCTATGACTTGGTTGCTGTTCGCCCCGTGCAAAGCAACAGCGCAGTTTTCTTTCTTTAATTTAGTATCGCTCTTATGCAATGCCAAACATTATTTTAGCCATTGGCGAGTTTGGCCGTAATATTTCAAATCACAGCCTCCACAGGGACTGCAATAAATAACATTGGATTGCAATGGCAAAAGGGGGTTGTCTTTGGTGTTCGATACGATTGCGTCAATTGTTTTCTTGTTGCGCAAGACAGCACGAAAACCGTCGTTCCTGAAGATATTGACTAACTTGATGGATATATTGCTAATCAGCGTCAGTTTCTTGTATCTAACAATGGGCACACCACACCCTTCATCCGTGGCATACTCATGAAAGGGGGTGTCATACATGTTTTTATGCATTAAAGATTTTGGGTATCCATTGTTCCAGAACATGTGACTCAACTTTCTATAGTTCTTATCTGTGAAGGAAATGTCGTCAATACGTACTACCCTATTCCTCATCGCCAGCATAGTATTCATTTTCTGGTTAATAAAGTGACTGGAGAAGAAATTGATAAATCTGCCTGAGGCAGTGGGTTTCATGTACCAGTGTATCATCATAGTGTCCAGAAAAGGGATACTACCACAGTCTACCTCTTTTACAACCGTCAATTGTATATGGGAATTGAAGTTGTCAAAAACTGTTCAGATTTCTTCCACTTTGTCATAAGCAACAGCACATTTAACGTCATCCACGTATTTAAATAAGAAAGGCAGACCAAAGGAAAGTCTACCGACACAATCTTCCAACAGGCAATCCATAACAAGCTGAACCAATATGAGACTCAGCGAGGAACCCATAGGAGTACCAAACATTTGCCGATAGAACCTATCTTGGAAGGTGAAATAGGTGTTCGTGTACGTGAACCTCACCAACTCCAAAAACAAGTTAAAAGGAGCAGGTGGCACCATTAACTCCTAAACTACTCTCAATTGTTGTCAGAACCTAAAGGGATGTTAGTGTACAAGGAGACCACATCCAGTTATATAAGAACGTAATTAGGAGGGAGAGTTCTATGCTCCATCATACTGCAAAATGTGAAAGTATCTTTGATGTTGTATTTTTTATCATGGATCAAGGCTGAGTGTAAATTTTTTGGTGACAAACCGGAGGGAGCTACCGTTGGAGAGCCTATGGAGGAGACTATTGAGCGAAGGGGGACGTTGGGTTTATGAATCTCAGGCAAGCCATAAACCTAGACGAGACCGAATTAGACTTGATGAGCGACTTGGCAGTGCAATCATACTTCTTAGTATGTTGATCAATTCATTGTTCTTTTTTTTGTTTGGTTATAGTGGGATCACGGGCGAGAGGCTGATAGATAGCTACGTCATTGTGGAGAGATAAAGCGTCCCTAGTGTATTTCTCATTGTTGATAGCAACCGTGACAACGCCTTTGCCCGCACAGGTTCGCTTCTAAGAAAATCAGTTATTTTTAAAGATCAAATCAAATGGTGAAGATGAACAATGTGAAGCATCCGAAAGGTAAGTGTTTGTAACGACGTTGGCAGTTTATTTTTTTATTTATTTTATTGCAATTTATTTCTTAATTGCAATTATTTAAATCTCTTGAGAAGTACATTTTACATAGTAAAATTTAAATGTCTAAAATGTAATTGATTTGTATGACCCTTCAGTACCCTGTCAAAAGCTGAGGTCAAAATAACCGCCATTGTGAATTCAGCAATGTTTTTGTGTCTTTTTAAAAAGGGAAATATTATATTATGTTGTTGGCGTGTGTTCTTTGAGGAGAACTCATTGAGTGTAGAAACTATTACATCTTTACGATGCTGCATATTATTTCATGGTAACAATAATAATAACGAAGTGGACATAATATTTAATTAAAAATTATTAGGTACTATAAAATGAATTAGCTATCGTCAAGAACAAATGTAATTATATAAGTACATTTCATTTTGTGACGTAGCATCAAAACGAAATCTCTCCCACAATTACTTTGTAATCTCCCGTTTTTCCATTTTATATTAAAAAATCCACGACTCTACGACACGCAAATATTCTGCTATAACTGCCGACGTCTATTTTCCATGCCCTTTATATTGTGCGCGTGTTGGACGTCCACATTGAGACGTTGTAGAATGCAACAATTAATGTTATTTGCTGGTACGAATGAAGTTGCTTAATCTTTCTATTTGCTACGAACCAGCCAGTTATTGGAAACTGAAATACTGCCAGAACCTTTAATCTAAAACGAGTCGGTGGTGCAGTTGCATCGAGCACCATTTGAAATGACACTCACGTACTTATGGATACCAAGTTTACACATTCCGCGCTCCGTCCAGGTGTGCTCTTCGTAGACGTGCCAACATTCATAAATGATTTTGCGTAACTCGGGTTTAATGTTTGTCGAACGTGTTGCCACCTTTAAACTTAACTTCCGTTTGCTTGCTTACCCAGACAACTCGATCGCCAAATCGATGCCAAGTGAATTGTAATCTGACATTCTCATCTACATACTTTCAGTAATTAGGATGTAGCTTATGTGCTTCTGTGCAAATGCGGATCGTATCAAGAAATTACACTAAGTTACGCAAGCTATTAATTGCAATTAAGAAATAAAGAAGCAGGTAGTGGCTCAGAATATAGAATTACTATGTTTTATTAATGTTGACGTTAACCATTTTTGCTGTTTTGATATTTAATAACGCTTACAATATTTGCATCATCGTTATTTGTTTGCAAAATTCATCAAGAAAATCACATATTCTTGCAATTACAAAGAAAAACATGATAGGTACAGCTGACTACCGCAATATCCAAAATGGTGTCGGATTTTTAAAAAAGTCAGGAAAAAAGAAAGAAAGTCTAGGAATGAAAGAAAAGGTAAAGTAAAAACTGTCAATTTGTATTATCGTGAATATGTTATTCCATAAAATGATAAATCTAAAGCCGAAGCTTAGCATTGATACATAATTGCATAGTATGAAGTCATTTTTGGAAAACGCAGAAAATGTAATTAGTTGCTACATTTAATTAGAATATTGTTATTAGTATGTTGAAAGCAAGGCGATGGAAGAACTCAATAGGTAGTATGACATCGCCTGAAGGGCATACTTCCTGCAGTGACATCTCTCAATATTTTTTCTTTTGTCCTCTCTTTTGTTGCCTACTGGCTCTTGTGCCCTTTGTTAACCACAGATACAAAAAAGCACTATATACTAACTAGCACTATGCCACTTATGCTACTACCTCCTAATAACTACCACCACCACCGCTAACTTCTCAAGTCCACAAGCAATTACTAAAACCTTTCTTTACTAAAACTTGGGACATCGCCATCTTCTCGTTTCTTCTGGAACAGCCGTATGACTGTTGGCCCTTCTCCGAACGTCCTGAAATCTGGTCCGGATTTCCAGAAACCTATTATTTTCTCACTAGGTAGCACCAGGAGCTTTTCTGCGCTGGTTTCTATCCTTTCTGCAATTCCTCTATCTGTCCCGGGATCATCTGCGGTCTTTAATAACTAAGAATAATATAGACGTGGGGGGTCCTCTCACTGCTTAACACTTGTCATCTTTATCCTTATGGTAGCTCCACACTCAACCCGAATAAATCGAGTATATTATTTCTCCGACGGTGCTGCCGCTGCTGCGATCCGCTCAGTGTGCAGCTGACCATTTTTTGACTGTTGGTATGGACCGGCACCTCCTGCACCAGCACGATTGTGCGCTGCCAATCGTTCACATCTGAAAAGAGTGTCTGAAAGACCGGTCAATGTTCCATATCTGTCGCGGGGCCAAAAAAATACTTTTAAATAATTTACTCACTGGTGTGTTATAAATACATTATTGCATACACACTTCGCGCTGTCAGATCGATTCGTATGTTGTAGCTATAGCAAATCTGCGAATTTGATTTAAACAGATAATAACTTTTATCTCTTGAGCTAACCAAAAAAGTTGTAGTTGAATCTTTGAACACGGTTCAGACATAAAAGGTATTAGTTGTTTGATCAAGTTATTGTTTTACCGTTTTTACACTGTAGTTAATAAGTACACATATTTTGGCATCCTCTTCGATATGACAACCTGTGAATTTCAGTTTTGGGAAAAATATATAGGTATATATTACATAAAGTACGGAAAAATTGCTATAATTTCTTTTAATATTGTTTTTCTAACAATAATGTTTAGGAAAATAAATGTAGTTTTGGTAATACTGCTGCAAGTTATAGCATTTTTGCTCAGTTTATAACTTCCATAACTTGCTATAGGAACTATATTCAACGATTTTCTTTGCTTTACTGACGAACATGGATTATGCGAATAAAATTTGAATAATAGTTTTCGGTAGATTTATTTCGAATACGAAGTAATAGATACGAAGATCATTGATATCTATTTGTCGCTTTGTTTTAAATACAAATACTATTATTTTTTGACAAAATATATTAACTTTATAATTTGTGTTATTCATAACGCTAATGAATAAGAATTAAACCAAAAAATTTTTTGTCAATAAACCTCCTGTTTGTTCTTCGCTGTTATTTTATTCTTCTATGTTCGTTAGTTACGCGTTTCGCCACATGGCATCATCGGACTAACACTGAAAGACGATAGAATAACTAACGAACGTAAAAGAATAAAAGAACTGCGAAGAACAAACAGGAGTTTTATTGATATTATAAACCAGTTCAATTTGCACACATCTTTTCATGTAAATTTTTTGTGTTTTCTTTAAAAAGTATTAAGGTGTATTACATTTCTACCATAATGACACCCTGCATAGAGAAGGCTTTCAAATTTTGAAACGCTTTTTTGTTAATTTTTTTGGAAAATAAACTTAAAAGTGGTAAAATATACATAGTTCTGGAATATGAATAATGTAGGTAATAGATAGTGCATAGGCGGCTTTGATTGACCTAAACTAAATAATATCTATCATATCAAGTTTTCGAAATAGGTGAGATGAAAATGTCCAAAAATGTTACTTTATGCGATTCCTACTGGCTCAACCACGGCTGCGGAGTCAAAAATTCTCGACTCCGACTCCACTCCAGGTATTTTTCGTGGTCCGACTCCGACTCAGAGTCCGACTCCGGCCCCGACTCCAGAAAAATTGCACACAAAAATATTTTCAAATAATTTTGTGTAATAAAAATATTACATGTAAATAATCACAAATTTTACACAGAATAATTCAACCGTGTAATATTAAATTCGCTGTGAAAACAAAAACACTACCAGGAAAAAACCTATTCTGTTTATGGTTTATCAAATTACTCACCGACAAATAAAAAAACTATTGTGTTAAATGTTTATGGTTTATCAAATTACTCACCGACAAATGCTGAAGCCATAGGAAGAACAGAAGTTCTATTTGTGTCCAGCGAATTTGTTCGCAAACATATTTAAGGTGACAATCTAATTGTAAATAAAAACCGCCTATAAGATATGAAAAAGACCTTTTGATCGGACCAAAAATAAATAAAAAATCTGATGTGGCCAGGCACATGACTTTATCATACAATATATAAAATTAATAGTTTATTGCATGAGAATCTATTTGATTGATATCAGTCGTGTCTGCATTAAAATAAAACTCGTTAGCCAGGATTTAACAGATAAATAAATAATTAAATAAATAAATAATTCCTTTATTAAACTAAGACAATATTAATTGCAACAAAATATTATTTATATTTAGGGCGCAGTTCAGCACACTTGTTTCCAAATTGCCTTACTCTTCCACTCAACCCCTTACGCAAACCATAATTGTAGCAATAATATAAAAATAATTCCGACAACTTATCAAAACAAACAACAAAATTACTCTAGAGTCTAATTACTTCGTAATTGCAGCAAATCCAACTCAACAAAACATCGCACCTGCCATAAAAAATAAAAATTAAAAAGCCTCCAATGTGCGCTCGATGCCTAAAGTCCCCTGTTGAGCAAACAGCCAACGCTTCACCTTTCCACCAAAACTGTTTCACGATAAATTTTTCATATCTTCCCTGAGACCATTGTATATGTGACTGACCTGGTAAGAGAATGACCGTTTATACAGCTCAGTGCGATGGGCAGGTGGAGCGAGCAAACAAACCCCTGAATCTTAAATTAAGGTTATGGACATACGTTCTACAGCATATTTTCCGCATGAGGTATTGTGGGACCCTAGTGGATAGCAACTTATGATACAATGCTGCATGCAACACCCTAGTGTTATCCATCTTCAACCACCCCAAGTCGCCCAGCCCATTCGATGCATGATCATACTTCGTCAAACCAAAAACAAACAGAACACATGCATTTTGGACACGCTCAACACGCTGCCTATCCGACGCCATCAGGCAAGGACTGTACACGGTATCACAATATGAGATCTTTCGATACTATTAACTACGGTCAATATTAATTGTGAGATAATGTCAAAACATCAGCATTTGACACTACCGGTACTGTCAGCATTTGACACTACCGATACAGTCATTAGACTGAAAAATTTGCAAATCCTGGGTCACTATATAGTATTAAATCAATGCAGATGCGACCGATCTCGATCAAATAGAATTTGCTCTTGCAGCTAAACTATTCTATGATATATTATATATATCAAAATTTCCTCTGCTTTAATTTATTATTTAACTATTTTGACAAAATTACAGAAATGGCGGCTCATTTCTAAAATCCTTGAAAAAGGCTTAGCGTAAACACCCAGTTCCTTTGGACCCTTTTGAACCAAAAGCTTTTCAACTCTAGGTTTGACAGACACACAGACACACAGACACACAGACACACAGACACACAGACACACACACACACACACGCACACACGCACACACGCACACACGCACACCCGCACACCCGCACACGCGCACACGCGCACACGCGCACACGCGCACACGCGCACACGCGCACACGCGCACACGCGCACACGCGCACACGCGCACACGCGCACACGCGCACACGCACACACGCACACACGCACACACGCACACACGCACACACGCACACACACACACACACACACACACACACACACACACACACACACACAGACACACAGACACACAGACACACAGACATTTTTTTGTACCTTGGTCAAATATGTTCAGGGGACCCAAAAGGACATATTTCCGCTAAAATCTCAAAAACTTTTTTCGGCACGATTACAATACTTTACATACTGCGTATGATAAAGTAAAAAAGTTATTTATAAAATGTAATTTCTTTATTTTTTCAAAATATGTCTGAAATCATTAAGTATTGAACTGTTTTCTCATTAGACAACATACAAATCGGCATGGCTTTGTCCACATAACCGATTTTCTATCTCTAATAATAACAAAAGACACATTGTATAATAAGAAATAAAATTGATTCTACTTAATACGAAATAAAATTCATTTTAATAAAAACAAAATTAAGAGCAATATACGATAATAACATTGTGGTGAGGAATAGAATAGCTCCAACTAATTCTCCTGCAAAGATGCCCTTAAATCATTTTTAATTATTTTCAAGGAGGAAAAGTAATCATGATTAACGCTATGGTATAACTTCTGAATAAATGATACTTCATTGAACTACGGTCCTACTTCTCAACCTTAATTGTTCAATTTTTCTATTTCAAATTTGGTCTTCACTTTCATTTGGAAAGTGTGTTTTGTAATTTGATTATTTACATATGTATGTAGGTAGGTAGGTACTTTGTAAAAGATCTAATAGAATATTTGGTTTTATTTGTTTACTGTCTGCTGAGGCAACGTCCATCTGGCACGTTTTTTTTTTTTTATTCAAAAAATTAAATCTGAAAATATGAAAGCTTCTATCTGTAGTGTGCTTGAACCACTGATGTATCAGGATTCGTGTCTATTTGGAAAATACGTTTAATTTGCAGAACAATTCAGTTTTTTTCGAAAACTTAAAGCCGTAAAATTGGAATAGGTATAAAGCCGATGAATTCAGAAAACAAGCACATTTACTATATTGTAAATGTGCAACCAATGTAATTCAAATTCAATAAGTTATGAACATTGAACATCTATCCGCTGCCAATGTTTTTGCCTTTGTCCATGTTTCCCCCTTTGACTTCAGTGTCTTCGCTCTACGTGTCTCCCTCTACCTCACTTCTCTGGTCCTCTTGCCTCCCATACCTGTTTCACTTCCCTGTCTGTGTCAATTCTCTTTACGTGGTCCCGCCAGCTCAGGTATCTCTCGTCTATGAAAGATCCCAGCGATTGTATTATATTGTCTATAATTAATTATTATAGAAAGATATAAAAAATGAAGTATTATTATACTTTATACTCCCAGGACCCCTATACCATGGATGGCGCTGGATAATCTAAAATGTAAAATCGATGTTAAAGCAATGTTGCGTTTTAAAACGGGATACAAAGTATATTTTATGTAAAAAATGAGTGGAACAAAGTTAAACAAAACGCAAAAATAGCTTTGGACTAAATTTAACGAGGATATAATCTTTTCATATCTAGGATGGAGAAATGCCGCTTTGGAAAAAGGGCGTTCCGTGAGATAAATTTCCCGTTATAATTGCCGGCGTAACGGCGTAACAGTCGGGGGCGTTAGATGTTCTCGCCCTCCACGCTAATTCATCGCACCACTATAAACAAAAGGGCGCCGCTTAACTTTTAATATTTGAGGGAACGAAAGTTATCGCAAACCACGCTTAGAACTATTGGCCGAATATATCTCCCCCTTGCTTGCCGGTCTCTGGTCGTTCTTTCATCGCAGCACCAGCGCCACCGCTAAACTCAGCATAATGGATATCTTACAAAAGCTGGTATTAGTAATTAGTTTGAGAGCGGGTTATTATGCAGCTCTACCAGCATCGGTACGGGCCCCTTGATGCCTGCACCAAACAAGATAAGTTTTTAGATGGCGGTTTAAGTTTCCGAAAACCAACTCTGGAGCACTCACACGGCGCCTCCTTACATCGCAGAGCCTAGATTTACTTTAAATTACTTTCTTTATATGAAAAGTTTACGCAAAATTGATATTAATCCTTTTCTTGGGTGAGAACGTGGGCGGTAATCCGCCTTAATTTATATTAAGATTTAACGGTATGTGTGTAGATGGCTTAATCCACGCAAAAATAAGGGCACCACACGTTCGCCCTTTCACTGAAAAGTTTTCTATTACCCCTCGAGAAGTTTCTTATTAAAATCGGATTGCGGTCAGACGCTTCGTAAAAACAGTCAAGATTAAAAATCTCCTGATAAACTTTTAGATCGAAAAATATGTTATGCCGGATTTCTGGACATCCAGAAGGCATTCGACTCTGTGTGCACCGCGGTCTCCTCTACAAACTCTCTATCGTCAAAGTTCCATTCTACATTAATAACATTATCCGACAATTCCTTTCGCACAGAACCTCCCGCATCAAATTCCGCACATCCCTCTCTCATCCTATTTATCCCGAACAAGGTGTGCCACAAGGTTCTCCCATTTCCCCTTTATTATATAACATCTTCTGCTACGACATCTATGACCTCGACTAAATGGTGTTTAACTCTAATCTGTACACCCTCCTTTATGCTGACGATACGGCGATAATCTCGCATTCTCGCTCCCTCGATTTGGTTGTCACAAACCTTCAATCCCTCCTAAATGGAATCGTCTCCTGGTCCCGCAGTTGGAGGATAAAAATCAACCCGCAAAAAACGCAATACCTCATCCCTTTTCACCGTATCCTCGACAGCTCCCCCTCAATCCTTTTCAACAATATAACCATCACACCATCCCCATCCTGCATATATCTGGGAATCTCTATAGACATGAAATTAAAGTTTTCTGGGCACACAAAACTAACAAAAATGAAAGCCAAGCGCAGAGCAGCTCATTTCCGACGTCTTCAGGAATAAAGGAATCAGCACCCAGTGAGCGGTGCACATACTGCACATATACAAGACCATACGTTGTCCGATCCTAGACTACGGATGCCTTCTCTTCAACCATGTTTCAAGAGCAGCCTTGAACAATATTAATGTCGACGGATGAAGCGCACTCTGCAACATTACCTGTTTACGTCATCCTAATGAAACCTAATAAAACCCCCTCCATAACCCCTTCAATGATCTCCTCTATCAAACTACCAACATTATCCCTATGCTTACCAGAATCGAAATCCTTCCTATTAGCATCTCCAAAAAGTTCCCTCCGACACTGCTCCACATGTTCCTCCATAGAAATGGTACTCCAAGACAGGATAACTCAACATATCCCAACCCCACCGTTTACGAAACCATACAACATCTACAATTAAATCCAACATAGAACGCCCATAGAAGAGGAATCTTATACATACAAAATCAAGCAGGGCTGAAAGACCCCGGTCTATGGTCATTCAAGAAGAAAAATTTGCGTGGACATGCCATTATTATTTTATGTAGATATTTATTGTAAAAACATACTTTTGGAATAAATTAATTCTAATCTATGTTATGCCGGGTGGTATATAATCTGAAATGGTCTATTATATTATTCAACAAGCAGGAAAAGAAATTTTAAATTTGACAGGAAATAAGTACGGATATTTCATATCACATTAATTATGGCCATTTCAGGTCGCCTGGTCTCGAAGGCTAAGTAAGTGTCCGAACTCAAAGGGCGCACCTTTGCCATTTTATGTGTTTAACTACGAAGGCTCTGCATCTCAAACTTGGATCTGATCTGATCTGTCCACCGATACATTTGTTGCAGCATTTAAGCGTTTTGTGGGACATGGACTTTATTCCGTCATGTATTCTGATTGGATAACAAGTTTTATGGAGGCCAAGAATGCGTTGGACTCGCTGTATAAATTGGCCAGTTCAGAGGAATATATTACTAAACTTAAGTCAGGATTAATTTATTGTCATGTGGAAGGGTACTTATATCCTTCTGTAAGCCCTTATTTTCTGGGATATGGGAGGCTAATGTGTAGTACGTGAAATCTCACTTGTATCTCAATTTATAATATAATAATAATTGATTCAAATCGAATCATTGCTGAATTCAGGTCTCTTGTACTTGTGTCAATGGCAATAGATCGCAAGGATCGGAACTATCCTTGCGATCTATTGCCATTGACACAAGTTCACTTCTCTGCTCTTACACCACCTAGAGATCTTCCATCCTTTGACTATACCGACCAAAGACAAAGTCTCTTACGTCGCAAGCAGTTATTGGATCAGCTGATCCAGTCCTTCTGGAAGTAATACCATCCCAAATCTCGGACCCAGTTCAAGGCTTGGTAGACATAGAACACTCCTGCGTCTTCTATTACTGAAGGAACTTTAGTTACTAATTATCCATTAGTAATTATTCGACATGATAATTTAAAACCTTTGAACTGGCCCGTGGAAGTTGTTGAAGGAGTGTACCAGGGCTGTGATGGATTTGTTAGAGTAGGAACTGTTAGAACTCGAAATGGTAGTTTTGTGCTGTCATACTCGAAAACAGCTGATTTCCTTCGAGGCTGGAGAACCGCTATGGAGCTTTGCCGTTCTTGTGCGGCAAAGTAGAAAATACAGATTTAAAATAAACTAAGATTACCAATTTGATTGTTTGTTGATAAGGAATATCAACCCGTTGAACCATGTATATCAACCGTTAAAGTATAGCGATGAGTGTAGTTTTATTTTAGTATGTTGGAAAGCATGTGACACCTACAGCGTAATGAACACATATAAATCTGTCAGAATTTGATTAGTTTTTTAAATTTGATGTTTCGTCGAAGTGGTATCAACCTAACATTTCCTATAAGGAAATATAACATTTTTTAAAAAAAAATTAATTACATATTTACTCAAAGGGCAGCACAGAAAACGTTGTATGTCACTCCTGCCGAAAACTACATAGCGTACTATATAACTACATATTCCGTACTTTCGGAACTTGTAACATAAATAACTATTGCAAACGTCCGGCAGTAAAACTCTGCCCTTTACCTATACAAAGAGTATTTTCTTCTTTTTCGTCGTTTTTTTCCCAATTTTGATCTGGCATTGTTCTGAATAATGGTTCAGGGCGCGAGGTATGTTTAGGGCATTAATTAAATACTGGTCTAAATTTTATATAGTGTTGAGCACAATTGATTCCTTGTATTTGAAAATCTATATCGGTATAGTTAATTTTGTTAGACCAGCTTGCACCGGTATATAGTTGAATCTCGTGGACAATGGCCACCAGATTTCATTGAGTCCCGCCGATGCATTCGCTAAACAATATTCGTGAGAGCAAGTTATCTTGTTGGCCTCGACAATTGATGGAAGGTGATTGATCATTAGTGATTAGTGGTCGTTAGAGGCCTACTTGGGTGTTCACGTAGTTTTTACGTAATATTTAAGATATACGTGCCCAGTTTTTGACAAACAACTGAATATAACACAGCATACGTATATGCAAATATTATATAATAGTAGGCAGTGTCAAACCCTGATGTTTTGACAGTACCTACTGTTAATAGAATCAGAATATCTGTCGAATCCTGGCTAACTAGTTTTATTGCAGACACGACCAATCTCGATCAAATATAATCTCATGCATCTATACTATCAACTTTATAATACTATAATAAAGTCATGTGCCTGCCACATTTTTTTAAATGAAATGCAACTGATGAATCCTATTAAATAAATAAAAAATTTAAACGTATGTTATAAATTAAAGATGGTGCCATCTTGCGGCCTACTTGACACGGTGTGCTACCGAAAATACACATATTACCAAAGTTGGTCTACTATGAGCCCTCTGTATCCTTTTTAAATATTTTCCCCTCGAGACATTCCCAAATTGCTACTAATCTTTTATTTTACATCTATATATATATATATAAAAATTGGCAAAATTCTTCAGGTTTTCGATCGATTTAGGAAAAGAAACTCACATTTGTGTATATAACCCTGTATATAGCGCCCTCCACTTCAACCGTAAATTGTATATTACTATTAAAGCTGTTTAAGATCTCCAAAGTGTCCTCCACCATGCCAACGGGAACACAAGTAATTATATCGTCAACAAATTTATATAAAAAGGGGACATCAAAATTTAAAAGTGGCAAAACCTTGTCAAGTACATAATCCATTGTCAATGTGGCCAAGATGGGACTTATCGGGGAACCCATAGGTGTGCCGAATAACTGAAGGTAATATTAATAATGAATTCCTCCATCTTACACCAGTTAAAATCACAGTAAAATAAATAAAAAGATCCAATCTCTTTTCTGATGTAATTCTATTTTTAGCACTTATGGCGACCGGTTTCGAACTCACGTTCGTCTTCAAGGGCCATGCGTCGGGCTACATCAAATCGAGGTCACGTGTCATAATGCTTGGGGTTATGTATATTCATGACGCCTTAGATCTATTCTCTTTCAATCTCGGTTACAATTCGGTTTTATAATTGGCAAAACAGCTTCACGGCTGGGCACCAGAAAACATTAGCGAGTGGACAGAGTCGTGTATAAATGAGAACGGATATAAATGAGTACGTGTATAAATGAGTATAAAAGTTCTCATTTATACACGACTCTGTCCACTCGCTAATGTTTTCTGGTGCCCAGACGTGAAGCTGTTTTGCCAATTATAAAACCGAATTGTAACCGAGATTGAAAGAGAATAGATCTAAGGCGTCATGAATATACATAACCCCAAGCATTATGACACGTGACCTCGATTTGATGTAGCCCGACGCATGGCCCTTGAAGACGAACGTGAGTTCGAAACCGGTCGCCATAAGTGCTAAAAATAAAATTACATCAGAAAAGAGATTGGATCTTTTTATTTATTTTACTGTAACTGAAGGTAACATTGGTCATTGAAAGTAAGTGCACCTGGGTGTGACCTCGCCACAGCGTGCATATCGTCTTCAGTCTTGTGTTGTTGTGTCTGTCGTTTTAAGCACACCGTATGTGAAATCGTGTTGTAAATGCGTTTATTTAGTGTAATGTCGCTCGTGTTTTTTCAAATTTTTTTTTGTTTCTTTGTAGATGTGAAATGGCCTGATGAAGGACCCAATATATGGTCCGAAATATAGCTTATATACACAAATGTGAGTTTCTTTTCCTAAATCGATCGAAAACCTGAAGAATTTTGCCAATTGTCATTAATCTACGATCAAATAAGATTTAATTCCTATATATATATATATATATATATATAAATCAATAAGTTCTTGGGAGAAGGGTCAAATTAAGAAGTCACTCAATTGTCATTCTTCAATATATTTCGCCAAAAAATTTTGGCATCTTCAGGAAGCACTAAAATACATAAGGTACTAGCAATAAAAACGGAACGACACAAGATAAAACCACAGTGACTTACAAACGAGAGTGTTTGGTACAAATTAGTACGATGTTAATGATAAAACGGTACAATGCAGGGCGGCAAGATGTAGAAGCACCCAACCATCAACATTGAACGTAACCAAGTGGTGCTAAAATTAAACACAAAACAATATAGAGACAATAAAACCACGTCTACAAACGGTGCCATACCAGCGTCAATAAATAGTTAATAGGTGGCTAGGCTATGAAATACAATCAGGCTGGTAATTCATTACAATAAACGGCACACAACGCGACTCAACATGCACATAAAACAAATCTTTGAGGTTAAGCTAACCGAGACCACAAGGTCGCCAACCGAAAGCAAACCAAAACAGTGTTGCCAACGTGAAAAAGTACCGTACTAGCATAATCACACAGAGAAACAAAACCGCGACAGCAACAGGAAAGACACAAAAACGCACAGCGAGCAACAGAACTATTTGTTCAACAAATGAAACAAATAACTATAAACACCACTAACCGCATTAGTATCCGTCTTAAAGTTAACACATGAATTCTTTTTAATGTAAAACATTTCCTTGAATAACCTCCTCTTTGTGTTCTTGTCTTCAGCCAGCACTTTAGTCCCATCATAGTCAAACATGTGAAGCAAATTGTTCGAATGTGCGGCAAGAGCACATCTTTTGTTGTTGTTATTGTAAACTTTGACATCAATTTTATGCTGGATCAGACGGTTCTTCAGCCACTGGGATGTATGACCCACATAGCATTTATCGCATTGTGTGCAGGGGACGCTGTATACAACGTGAGATCTGTACTGGACGGGTGTTCTGTCCTTAAGCTGTTTAAAAAGACTATTGATCTTTGTCCCATTGTACTTGACAATGCTCCTATTGGTTAGTGGTTTGAGAAAACTAACAACCGAACCAGTAAGGCCCTCCAGGTTTAACAGACTTGTATAACCTGCACAATCATCCTCACGAGCTTCATCCTGATCCGGTCTATTCCTTGTCAACCTCTCTCCAAAAACCAGTCTCTGTATCAAATGGTGAGGGTAACCATTATTCTTAAAGATGCTAGCTAGTTTATCAAGATTGGCCTGCTTCCACTCAGGATCACTGATCATTTCCACACGACGTCTCATACCAAGCAACGTGTTCACTTTTTGTTGGAAAGTGTGCTGGGAGAAATAATTTAGATATCTACCAGAGGACATGTCCTTCTGATACCAGTCGAGTTTGATACGCTGATCAGGTGCTCTCACCACCCTAGTATCCAAAAACGGCACCGATCGGTTAGTTTCAGTTTCCATCGTGAATTGCAGACTCTCATGATATCCGTTGAACGTCTGCAGGGTGGCCTCTAGCATATCCCCCGGTACAGCACAGACAAGATCGTCCACAAACTTATATAACATCGTAGTCTGGTATGGAAGAGATGTACTCACTGTATCAAGGAGATCATCCATTACTATGGTTGCCAATATCGGGCTAATGGGACTGCCCATAGGGACACTCTCGTTTGTAAGTCACTGTGGTTTTATCTTGTGTCGTTCCGTTTTTATTGCTAGTACCTTATGTATTTTAGTGCTTCCTGAAGATGCCAAAATTTTTTGGCGAAATATATTGAAGAATGACAATTGAGTGACTTCTTAATTTGACCCTTCTCCCAAGAACTTATTGATTCATTAATTCAAGGTCGAGAATTATTCAAAGTATATATAGCTGAGACCGTATCCTTTTAATTAATTTTAAAAATTACTTCTCACTTGGATTCTATTTACGTCATATTCCATATATAGTATATTTAAACCGATTAAACCAGTTTCCTACTTTCCACTAGCAAGATTTGCGATTAACCTTGACATACCATGAACCAATTTCCACCAGTGTCCAATAGATGTCATGATAATAGTAGTTAGACAGCAACCCGTACTGTTACTATCGTTTGAAATGACGAATTAAATCTATATCCTCCGACCGGGCTCAGTAGTTCAGCGGTAGAGCAATTCCCCGGCAAGGAAGAAGGCCCCGGTTCGAATCCGGGCTGAGACCGTATCCTTTTAATTAATTTTAAAAATTACTTCTCACTTGGATTCTATTTACGTCATATTCCATATATAGTATATTTAAACCGATTAAACCAGTTTCCTATATATATATATATATATATATATATATATATAATATATATATATATATATATATATATATATATATATATATATATTATATATATATATATATATATATATATATATATATATATATATATATATATATATATATATATATATATATACAGATTCTCTGGATGTATGTGATAGTACTGTGAAGTCTCCATTGTGATATAAGTGCAGAATAATCTACCAAGGTTAACCATTTCCTGCGCTATGAAGTTTTATCCCCATGAAATTTTACGTGAAGAAATTCAACCATCGCCCACACTCACGGTGCATTAAACGCGACATGCCATGGCACTTACACTTCGAATGTCGTTAATGAAATGGCCTATTTCTTATTATACGGCTAAATATGAACACGCGAGACGGGAATAATAACAGCCGTCGCATTTAAATGTAATGCCGCTTTTACCAGAAACGGTAATAGGAAATAATTATCCGTAAAAGGAATACTTAAATAAATTGTAATGCAATCCAAATGCATTTCTCATCAATTCTTCGCTTGCCGTTATTAATGTATCTATGTGTAAATAACGTATTAAAACATGAGTATTTTATTTCTTGCTTCCAGACCGGGTATGATACTCGTTCCGTTAAGGGCCGTTAACATGCTCCGCCATGCTCGTGGTTTTGTCTGCGCAAACCAGGTTTGCACAGGTAAAACGTAGCGTGACGAAAAGACGAAAAGACCTCGCAAACGAACGGCGCCTTGTGCACACTCAAATTTGCGTTGATTTGAAAGACGGAACAACGCCCAGTTTTTTTATCGTAGCGTGTAGACGGCCCCTCCGTGTTGTTCCATAATTTTTGATGGACCTGCGGCGAGTTCCTACTAATTATTTACAAAAATGTGTGATATTTGTGAGAATAGAAATATTTAAATCTATCGGATTTCACAAAGTTTGTGAAAAATCGAGTGCTATGACTCTCTGATAAAGATAAAAAATCAAAAGAATACTAAAATTTAATTAAAAAATTTACAGTATTCAGAAACCTAAAGTTAATGTTTACATGATCAAAACTACCAAAAGAAAAATTGTTTTTATCTGATCCAGTTATTCGAAAACAATGTTTATAAATGAAAATTATAGTAATTTGATCTTTTGAAGTAGTATCAATTCCGAAAAAGTTTAGTTTGCGAAGGCAAAACTTTCCAAATGACGGCACCGTGTGAACACATAGAAGTCGTTACCTTTTGCCTGCGCAAACTAGACGTAGTAAAAAGACGGAGCGTGTGAACGGCCCATTACATATTTTACCTAATTGCGTGTTATTGTTGCCTAGTTCTTAAAGAAAAGGTAAAGTGAGTTGATGGTGAGGTGGTCGTGCATATGTCACAATCAATTCATTTGGAAACTGTTGATATTTGATGTTATTTTCGGAGGGGAGCGTTCACATTTAATCAATTTTAAAAGGTCGAGGAGTTTAGCACGGCAGCTTTAAGAAATGTGTGTTTAACTAACCTAGCCTAACGGCAAATCGATATCTCAATCTGGAAATATAGCTTCAGTTATTTTTTGTCTGACATTTATGACTTTATTCGTTGATATTTATGGCCACGGACGATATACCCGGCAACGTTCGGCTTTCTTGAATTTTCTACTAAGAAATAGAGGAAATGCTTATTGATTTACAAGAACACCTATACCCCACATTTACCGTGATGGACTGCCCCTTATTGCCTTTCTCCATTATTCATAACACGCCCTCTTATATGTTAACATTCAATTTCTTATTTCCTAATGGGCGTGATATTTCACTTGATTCGGAGTACATACACATTATGGTACACATGATGGAGTATTTACTCAGTGAGCGGCGTAAAGTATGGAAACATGAGAAACTCTTAAAATCATTAAAAAATCCTGGAACACGTCAACTTTTCGTTATTAATTGTTTTTAGAATCTCTTTAAACAAAGTGCTACTAATCTACAAACTGCGAAATAAAACAATATAAACTAAAGTAAAGCTTACAAGACCAGAAGACATACATAACCATAAAACAAGAACCATGACCAGAGAAACACCGAACAAATCGATACGCCCCGATCGTGAAAACCAATGACATATCGCTATCTAACTCACTACCAGATGAAGTAGAGAAACAATCGTATCAACGTTTCAAAACTAAAGTTCAAGCTATGCTAAAAGGAACAAAGTGAGACCCGGAAGATGATCGACTCACCACCGATAGCCCGAGACAGGACCCTATTCCAAATCCTGGAGCGAAGATCGAGGGAGAAAGCAGATACTATGATGGCGACTAGTACAGTATCATCTTGTTCTGTGATATACTATGTAATGTAATCATGTTGACTATAAATAAAAATTGTATTGTTAAAAAAAAAATAAACGTTTCTGTGTAAAGTCCAATTTTCGACCAACAATTGTTACTGAGTTATGAAGTCATTGACACTTTTTTAAATGGCAACCCCATTTTTTTCTTATTTATTTTACTAGATTATTTAATGTCTAAATGTGATAATATTAGGAAAAATAGCTTTTTTGAATTGAATAGGAAATTGCGTTTTGCGTAGAATTAATTGCCGTGAAAACGAATCTGGGCTCCAACAATTTTGGTAATTTTTGCGAATTTGTACCAAAATGGTCTCATAACAAACCCTTATCTTTGCACGTTTAGCTGAAATTCCAAAAGTTTGTTTCCCAATGTTTTTGAACCATTTGCAGCGATTCTTTAAGGGGTGCAATAACAAACGCAATAACCTGACATGATATGCAACTTTTGAGCTCAGGTTTGCGTTCAATTAAATCAATCGAAAACGCCTGTATGCTTTCCATAAACAAACAAATGTAATCAATATTAGCCTAATTTTCAACTGTTTTTATCGTAAATTGTTTAAATATGTAAGTGCTATCAAAGTATATTAATGACAGTTGTTTGAATAATGTTCACTTTATTCAAATAACCTGTCATTTTATTCAAATGAACTGTCAACGCCTACGTTGTTGACCATTGATTATTACCACGATAAGCTAATTGTAGAAATTAGAGTAATTAATTGAATTACAATTGAATATTATATTTGCTTAAACAATACTCTCCACGCCAAGGGTAATCAATCATCAGTTATACGGATAAAAATTTAACGCTGAACGAAGTTGTATATATATATATGGAAAAACAGGTTTATCGACGGTAAGATATTAAAGGAGAAAGGTAATTTGTCGGGCAATTCCGTCATACGAAGAAGCTTCGAATCCTGAAGATGTTGTGACTGAAGCACCAATTGGCGACATTGGGCACCCCCCTTATGGTCTCCATTTGAGTGTTTTTTCCATTGAGTGTCCATCTTACTCCTTGGCTATACCGTACTGATGAGGACTAATAGTCCGAAACACGTGTCTACGGTTGCTTCTTCGTATGACGGAATTGCCCGACAAATTACCTTTCTCCTTTATATATATATATATATATATATATATATATATATATATATATATATATATATATGAAGATATGAAAGAAATCTATTACAATACTGTTCTGTAACTGCCGTGAATACAAATTGTATAAACGAGTTTCACTGCAGTAGTATGTAATATATAATTCAAGGCATTTTTTGAATTCTTTGCGAACCTGACTGCCTGAAGAACGAGTAGACATATTTTCTCTACGTGAAGAAGCGAGCAACATGGTTCACGAAACGTCAGCATTTACAAATGTTGACACACTGCATAACCCGGAAGCAGTTTATTTTCTAAATGATTCTGGCCGTGATATACACATTTTCTCTAATTTAGCAAAAGAACAATTTTCGCCAATTCGAACTTTTGGTTATATCGGGAAAACAAAAGACGATAGCTAATTTGGGTTAAGCTAACTAACTTTTCGATAAACGTCAAGCCAGTTGATATCTCTTCTAGTTACCAAGATCTCTTATTTTGTAACATACAAATTTACCCACCCAGTCTACGATAATGCTGAGTATTAAATTGTTGAAATCCATTCAGAGTAATCCACTCCCATGGATTACTCTCCAGCTCATATCGGAAGAGGGGCTGTTTTTTAAATTTATCTTGCTGTATGGGGGAAGGGTGCCAATCAGGGTGGTTAAATATGTATTATAAATTTTTGTGATGGTAGAAAGCAACGATCCCCAAATCGTTTCCAAATCCAAAAAAGTGGATAGATATTGTTTTGTGGAAATTTTATTTTTAACCGTACCTGTCGATGCCTTAAATTTGCGTGGGAAGAAGACATGTTTTGGTATTTTTCAAATAATTGTTCGGGGTTTCGGAAAACTTAAGATTACTTAAGGACTTGTAAAGGAAACTACCCATAAATGAAAAAAAAATATATTCATCAGATAATTGATCTGCCTATCATTTCAGTCTCTTTTTTCTCATAGAAAATGTCTAGTGGAATGTTTATAAACATTTGTCAGTTAGATTTACATTTGTTTAAAGAAACTGAATTTTTTTTTAATTCGTTTTTCTCGAAAATCAGTTTGAATTCTGTTTTCTGAGTTCGAAATGGCAAATTACTATCTTAGAGTTACTTTATTCATTATAAAATTTCTTCCTGTTATTTAACTTATAAATTTCATGTTCGAGATATATAATAAACCTTCTTATATTATCTAACACCACACCTGAAATTCAGCTTTTTAGATCGGTTTGGCCAACTAATATTCTCACGTGACATAATTTATATTTTGGGATGATTTCCATTGTTTAAATAATATAATATTATTCGTTATCAATATGATTTATTCGAAAAAAATTAGATGATTTGAATTTTTTTCGGGTAATTGGGAGTTACATTTTAAAATATTAAATTTCAACAAATTTTATTAATCACATTTCTTTCTCCAAATCTTATTCTGATTTCCTACCAGTGTGTTTCGCAAGATAATTTGTTGCTGTCTAGAAACTGTTCCCTGTATCCTGTATGAAATATTGAAAACGAATATTATTTTAATATTGAAATAAGAGGAAATATCTTCTTCCTTGCACGGTTTTTATTTTATCGAGACATGTTTCGATGCCTAGACATCGTCATCAGTCGGTAATCTACAAAGTTTGGTATCTTAAGACTTTATGATATCAATTTTACAAACAAAATGGAGGTAGAAAGAAAAAATACACTGTTCATGTTAAAACGTATTATAAACTTACGTTTTAAACGTTTTATTAAAATACGTGATAATGATGCCTAGGCATAGAAACATGTTTCGATAAAATAAAAACCGTGCAAGAAAGAATAGATTTCGTCTTATTTCAATAATAAACCAGAAACCTTGCAATATGGATAACACCGAATAATATTTAATTACTTAAACAATGGAAATCATCCCAAAATAGAAATAATAATAATAATAATAATAATAATATATGTTTATTAACTCCAAGAAAAACTACAAAACAAAGCAATGAAATAAAATGGAAATAAACTACATAATTGGCTTCAAGAGTTAATAGGGGCCAAGTCAATGTGACCAACATAGGTCACTATTGTTTTTCATTAGCCCCAAAAGACAAAACAAAAAAAAACATTCAATGTAAAATAAACAAAAGTAGCAAACATAACATGAAAGAAAAAAATATACATATACATATATGGATCAATACACATATATACCCGCAATCCCCGCTCACGCACAACACTGAACGTGATATACAAATTATATAGTAATAAAATAAATGAATAAATAAATGCCCACTCTTGCCCACCGAAATCCAGCATCCAGTCAGTCTCACCATGAACTCACCCACCATAAACTCATCAACCACCCGCCTCAATCTGCTCAGTAAAAAGTAGTCTTCTGAGTTTAACCCTAAAACCACGTCCACTCTCCACTCCCAGCGACCCCGAAAACTGATTGTAAATATTAGGCACACAGTACGTGAAAGATCTTTTAAAAGACTCCAAGCGATGAAGAGGTATAGTTACTGTATGTTTGTGCCTAACATTTATATTATGAACATCAGTACGGAATCTTATCTTGTTGTACAAATAAGGTGGACATTTTTTCACTATAACCGCATGATACATGCACGCTGCATGATGGAGTCTACGCCGCGACATATTTAGCCAACCAACCCACTCCAATGTATGAGAAATCCTATCTCGCTTTTTTATTCCGTAAATAAAACGAAGGCACGCGTTTTGTACTCTTTGTATTCTAGTCACTGTAAGCGTATCAATGCAGGGACCGTACAAAGCATCTCCGTAGTTAAAAATGGACAGCACCAAAGCCTCACATAAATGGATTTTCAAACTCTGGTTTAAAATATGCCTACTACTATAAAGCAGCCTCAGACTGGAATACGCACGACGCCGAAGACCAGCAACATGAGTTCTAAACCTGAGATCAGAGTCAATGACAATGCCCAAATTACGCGACTCGGCAGACCTATCCAAAGAAGCACCATCAACACGTATATCGATTGAACGCCTCACGTGATCCGCAACACCACCATTACCAAAAACAATCACTGATGACTTGGAAGCATTAATAGAAAGGCAGTGCTTCGCAGCCCGATTGACGAGCAGTTCCAAGTCACTGTTAATGTTGTCCTGCGCGTCACGATAATTGCCACTGTCAAAGGTATAATAAAGTTGGGTGTCATCGGCGTACATATGACTAGAACAAAACTTCAAACTAGCACACATTCTAGTCGTATACACCAAGTACAGAATAGGCCCCAAAACAGAACCCTGCGGGACCCCAGAAGTAACGCGCCCCGAGGCAGATCTGATCGAGTTAAAAACAACAAATTGATTTCGGTTTTCAAGGTACTGCGCAAAAAGCTGCAAAGCTGCTTGTGATAGGCCGACGTAATGGAGCACTGAAAGCAGTGTTCTGTGATGCAGCGTATCGAAGGCCTTCGAAAAATCAAGCAATGTCAGCACCGTGATATGCCTATCATCCAAACCACGCAAGACATCATCAACCACATCCAAAAGTGCGGTGGTGCAGCTATAACCCTGGCGAAATCCCGATTGTTTAATTGGAATTATCGCATACTTATTAAAATGCTCCCACATTCTAGTGGCAACAATTGCCTCGAAAATCTTAGACAGAATGGGCAATATACTAATAGGTCGAAGATCTTTAAAATCGCGCGGGTCATTAGTCTTAGGGACGGGTGTAACCGAAGCCATCTTCCATGGGTCTGGAAACACTGAAAATTCAAGACAGTAGTTGATTATATGGCACAACAATGGAATGATCGCTGGACAACACAGAAGTAGCATTTTTTTTGTAATGCCATCATATCCAGCCGCATTTGACTTCAGTTTGTACAATACGCTAGAGACTTCCCTCTCCGTGGCTAGAGCAAAGGATAATCTCTCCGTAACATGGGAGTGTGTGTTGTCACTATAAAATGCAATTAATTCAGTATCACCGGAACTCTGAATTTGCGATGACAAAAAATAATTGTTAAGTGCATCCGCATCGCTAATCGTATCCGGAATACATTTTGCTCTACCGCGAGACGTTCCAAGAGTCCTAAAAGCGCTCCACAAACATCTAGTATCGTGGCTATGAAATAAGCCAGACAGATAAGCCTTCTTCTCACGCTGCACCGAAGCATTGGTCAAATTACGCAAACTTTTGTAATAAATGAAATGAGCAGGATCCCTGGTCGATTTAAATCTGGAATAAGCGTCATCTCGTAACCTCATAAGGAGCTTAATATTATCGGTGACCCACGGCCGAAAGTGCTTACGCTAAGTCACAGATCGCATTGGCGCATGACTGTCAAATAGAGATATAATATGTGAATTAAAAAATTCCACCTTGTCATTGATATTATTCATTCTAAACATAGTATACCATGGAATCACACCGAAATCACGAACAAAATCATCAAGACAAAAATGTTTCATATCTCTATAAGTTATTTTTTTGGGGCGGACCGGTTCACTCGTATACCGAAGAATTGCTGAAACCAAACAATGGTCAGACACGTTATGAATCGGTGTAACCTCAGAACTCTCAATCGGGGCATCAGTGCTAGTAATTATGAAATCAATGAGGGTGGCGGATGTAGGTGTCACTCGAGTTGGAGCCGTAATGATTTGGTGGAGACTGAATTGATCAAGGATGGGTATAAACTTGTTACCATAAGTACCACCAATGTCGAGCCCATTAATATTAAAGTCCCCAAGACAAAGAAACTCCTCAGATCCAGGCACAAGAGACGATAGGGCAGCTTCAAAACAATTAAGTGATTCAGTCAGATGACCAGGGGGTCTATATAGTGCACCCACAACCAAAGGAACAGGAACGTTAGATATCTTAATCCATAATTGTTCAAGATAAGGATTAATTTCTTGTAATAAAATATTATATTTTAGGTACTTCTTTATAAAGAAGCCAACTCCTCCACCAACAACACCACCACCGCCAAAGGGTCGCGGCCGACCTGTGAAAATACAATTATAACCAACAATCGAGAACAAGGAGTGGTCAGTGTCCGGGTATATCCACGTTTCTGACAATGCAAAAATATCAAATTTTCTTTCTACGATTAAATCCTTAACCTCAGCGAAGTGAGCGGGCAGTGACCTCACATTAAGGTGTCCAATATTCATGAATTCATCCCAATCGACGTCATAGTGAGACTTGACTGACTCAAGGCAAAAAATTCGTTATACAAAATATAAAAATACAAATCTCATAAAAAAAATGCAAAGAGCAAACAATTACGTATCCAACCGACTAGACACAAGAAATTCGGTAAACTATGGGGCAAAAGGTGCTGGCAGTGCGAGCGGTAAACAGAAAAATGATGTCACTTGAGAATAACAGTTGGCAAGACCGACCTAAAAAAGAATAATTTTAGTCGAATTGAAAAAAAAATTGTTTAAAGAAATATATTTGTTTAAACAAATGTAAGTTTATTAGATAATATAGGCTAGATATCTTGAACATGTCATTTATAAGTAAAATTCACAAAAAACTTACTTTTCTACCATTACTAAAAAAGGTGAAAATGAATTATAACTGATTTATTAACTCACAGGAAGAAATGTTTTAATGAATAATATCACTCTAAGATAATAAACTGCCATTTAGAACTCAGAGGGATTTTAAAGAAAAACGAATTATTTCAACAAATACAATTTGTTTAAACAAATGGAAATGAACTGATAAATGTTTGGAAATATTTCACTAGACTTATAGTGATGAATTCTATGAGAAAACAAGAAAGACATGATTAGTCAATTTTCTGAATGTAATTTTTTGTTATTTGGGTAGTTTTTAGGGCACTGTGGGAGTGGGTTTGGGACGTCAAATCCAAATGTATATTAGGTCAAATTCTTCCCGGGAAAGGCCTCTACAAGTCCTATAACTTTTGACTTAAGTTTTCCCAAACCCCGAACTATTATTCGAAAAATACCACGTAATGTCTTTTTCCAATGTACATTTGAGGCCGCAAAAGCAACAATTAAAAATTAAAATTTCGAAAAACACGTGTCCACTTATTTTGGATTTAAAAACGATTTGGATGGGATCGTAGCTTTCCAAATAAAAGTAACCACCCTACTGTTCATAAGGGAAAGAGTGCTACGTAATACTTAAACATAATACGTACCAAAAAACGCAAGGGGGGAGCAGCTGTGTCCCCCCTTGCAACAGCTAGATGCAACAGAGTTTTCAGCAAAGAATTGGGACACAATTTTTAAATCATTATCATCCGTATAACTTAAGCCGAAACCCACTTCTGTATCTCCATTCGTCACCAAAAGTAACGACAACACAGCTGATCACCAAGTGTGTAGATTTGTGGAAGAAAGCGATCAAAAACTCTACCAGCGCTTATCTCGGTAACCGGTTTTCGCACATAAACCCCCTTTCCGTAGACCACGTCACATATATTCGGTCGTTTTATAAGCAGACCTAATGGGACACAATTATTGTTGCGTGGTAAAAAGACTACACAGGAAGTTAGAGATTTTGAACAGCGGCCTTCTACACACTACAGGTAACTATAATTTTCAGTAGGGCACTGCACAGATCGTGGCATGACCACGAAGTACCGCCAACGGGTGTTTAGAGCCCGTTGGCTCTAAAATTGTAAATATTAGGCACACAGTACGTGAAAGATCTTTTAAAAGACTCCAAGCGATGAAGAGGTATAGTTACTGTATGTTTGTGCCTAACATTTATATTATGAACATCAGTACGGAATCTTATCTTGTTGTACAAATAAGGTGGACATTTTTTCACTATAACCGCATGATACATGCACGCTGCATGATGGAGTCTACGCCGCGACATATTTAGCCAACCAACCCACTCCAATGTATGAGAAATCCTATCTCGCTTTTTTATTCCGTAAATAAAACGAAGGCACGCGTTTTGTACTCTTTGTATTCTAGTCACTGTAAGCGTATCAATGCAGGGACCGTACAAAGCATCTCCGTAGTTAAAAATGGACAGCACCAAAGCCTCACATAAATGGATTTTCAAACTCTGGTTTAAAATATGCCTACTACTATAAAGCAGCCTCAGACTGGAATACGCACGACGCAGAAGACCAGCAACATGAGTTCTAAACCTGAGATCAGAGTCAATGACAATGCCCAAATTACGCGACTCAGCAGACCTATCCAAAGAAGCACCATCAACACGTATATCGATTGAACGCCTCACGTGATCCGCAACACCACCATTACCAAAAACAATCACTGATGACTTGGAAGCATTAATAGAAAGGCAGTGCTTCGCAGCCCGATTGACGAGCAGTTCCAAGTCACTGTTAATGTTGTCCTGCGCGTCACGATAATTGCCACTGTCAAAGGTATAATAAAGTTGGGTGTCATCGGCGTACATATGACTAGAACAAAACTTCAAACTAGCACACATTCTAGTCGTATACACCAAGTACAGAATAGGCCCCAAAACAGAACCCTGCGGGACCCCAGAAGTAACGCGCCCCGAGGCAGATCTGATCGAGTTAAAAACAACAAATTGATTTCGGTTTTCAAGGTACTGCGCAAAAAGCTGCAAAGCTGCTTGTGATAGGCCGACGTAATGGAGCACTGAAAGCAGTGTTCTGTGATGCAGCGTATCGAAGGCCTTCGAAAAATCAAGCAATGTCAGCACCGTGATATGCCTATCATCCAAACCACGCAAGACATCATCAACCACATCCAAAAGTGCGGTGGTGCAGCTATAACCCTGGCGAAATCCCGATTGTTTAATTGGAATTATCGCATACTTATTAAAATGCTCCCACATTCTAGTGGCAACAATTGCCTCGAAAATCTTAGACAGAATGGGCAATATACTAATAGGTCGAAGATCTTTAAAATCGCGCGGGTCATTAGTCTTAGGGACGGGTGTAACCGAAGCCATCTTCCATGGGTCTGGAAACACTGAAAATTCAAGACAGTAGTTGATTATATGGCACAACAATGGAATGATCGCTGGACAACACAGAAGTAGCATTTTTTTTGTAATGCCATCATATCCAGCCGCATTTGACTTCAGTTTGTACAATACGCTAGAGACTTCCCTCTCCGTGGCTAGAGCAAAGGATAATCTCTCCGTAACATGGGAGTGTGTGTTGTCACTATAAAATGCAATTAATTCAGTATCACCGGAACTCTGAATTTGCGATGACAAAAAATAATTGTTAAGTGCATCCGCATCGCTAATCGTATCCGGAATACATTTTGCTCTACCGCGAGACGTTCCAAGAGTCCTAAAAGCGCTCCACAAACATCTAGTATCGTGGCTATGAAATAAGCCAGACAGATAAGCCTTCTTCTCACGCTGCACCGAAGCATTGGTCAAATTACGCAAACTTTTGTAATAAATGAAATGAGCAGGATCCCTGGTCGATTTAAATCTGGAATAAGCGTCATCTCGTAACCTCATAAGGAGCTTAATATTATCGGTGACCCACGGCCGAAAGTGCTTACGCTAAGTCACAGATCGCATTGGCGCATGACTGTCAAATAGAGATATAATATGTGAATTAAAAAATTCCACCTTGTCATTGATATTATTCATTCTAAACATAGTATACCATGGAATCACACCGAAATCACGAACAAAATCATCAAGACAAAAATGTTTCATATCTCTATAAGTTATTTTTTTGGGGCGGACCGGTTCACTCGTATACCGAAGAATTGCTGAAACCAAACAATGGTCAGACACGTTATGAATCGGTGTAACCTCAGAACTCTCAATCGGGGCATCAGTGCTAGTAATTATGAAATCAATGAGGGTGGCGGATGTAGGTGTCACTCGAGTTGGAGCCGTAATGATTTGGTGGAGACTGAATTGATCAAGGATGGGTATAAACTTGTTACCATAAGTACCACCAATGTCGAGCCCATTAATATTAAAGTCCCCAAGACAAAGAAACTCCTCAGATCCAGGCACAAGAGACGATAGGGCAGCTTCAAAACAATTAAGTGATTCAGTCAGATGACCAGGGGGTCTATATAGTGCACCCACAACCAAAGGAACAGGAACGTTAGATATCTTAATCCATAATTGTTCAAGATAAGGATTAATTTCTTGTAATAAAATATTATATTTTAGGTACTTCTTTATAAAGAAGCCAACTCCTCCACCAACAACACCACCACCGCCAAAGGGTCGCGGCCGACCTGTGAAAATACAATTATAACCAACAATCGAGAACAAGGAGTGGTCAGTGTCCGGGTATATCCACGTTTCTGACAATGCAAAAATATCAAATTTTCTTTCTACGATTAAATCCTTAACCTCAGCGAAGTGAGCGGGCAGTGACCTCACATTAAGGTGTCCAATATTCATGAATTCATCCCAATCGACGTCATAGTGAGACTTGACTGACTCAAGGCAAAAAATTCGTTATACAAAATATAAAAATACAAATCTCATAAAAAAAATGCAAAGAGCAAACAATTACGTATCCAACCGACTAGACACAAGAAATTCGGTAAACTATGGGGCAAAAGGTGCTGGCAGTGCGAGCGGTAAACAGAAAAATGATGTCACTTGAGAATAACAGTTGGCAAGACCGACCTAAAAAAGAATAATTTTAGTCGAATTGAAAAAAAAATTGTTTAAAGAAATATATTTGTTTAAACAAATGTGAGTTTATTAGATAATATAGGCTAGATATCTTGAACATGTCATTTATAAGTAAAATTCACAAAAAACTTACTTTTCTACCATTACTAAAAAAGGTGAAAATGAATTATAACTGATTTATTAACTCACAGGAAGAAATGTTTTAATGAATAATATCACTCTAAGATAATAAACTGCCATTTAGAACTCAGAGGGATTTTAAAGAAAAACGAATTATTTCAACAAATACAATTTGTTTAAACAAATGGAAATGAACTGATAAATGTTTGGAAATATTTCACTAGACTTATAGTGATGAATTCTATGAGAAAACAAGAAAGACATGATTAGTCAATTTTCTGAATGTAATTTTTTGTTATTTGGGTAGTTTTTAGGGCACTGTGGGAGTGGGTTTGGGACGTCAAATCCAAATGTATATTAGGTCAAATTCTTCCCGGGAAAGGCCTCTACAAGTCCTATAACTTTTGACTTAAGTTTTCCCAAACCCCGAACTATTATTCGAAAAATACCACGTAATGTCTTTTTCCAATGTACATTTGAGGCCGCAAAAGCAACAATTAAAAATTAAAATTTCGAAAAACACGTGTCCACTTATTTTGGATTTAAAAACGATTTGGATGGGATCGTAGCTTTCCAAATAAAAGTAACCACCCTACTGTTCATAAGGGAAAGAGTGCTACGTAATACTTAAACATAATACGTACCAAAAAACGCAAGGGGGGAGCAGCTGTGTCCCCCCTTGCAACAGCTAGATGCAACAGAGTTTTCAGCAAAGAATTGGGACACAATTTTTAAATCATTATCATCCGTATAACTTAAGCCGAAACCCACTTCTGTATCTCCATTCGTCACCAAAAGTAACGACAACACAGCTGATCACCAAGTGTGTAGATTTGTGGAAGAAAGCGATCAAAAACTCTACCAGCGCTTATCTCGGTAACCGGTTTTCGCACATAAACCCCCTTTCCGTAGACCACGTCACATATATTCGGTCGTTTCATAAGCAGACCTAATGGGACACAATTATTGTTGCGTGGTAAAAAGACTACACAGGAAGTTAGAGATTTTGAACAGCGGCCTTCTACACACTACAGGTAACTATAATTTTCAGTAGGGCACTGCACAGATCGTGGCATGACCACGAAGTACCGCCAACGGGTGTTTAGAGCCGCTTGATGCATCGGCCCAAAGACATAATGCATAATAATCCTTTGACGTATTTTACTCAAGAGAAAATGGCAAATAAATAACAGTAAATTAAACAGTAATATCAGACTTGATCATTCATACAAATATCAAAGCCAGAAATTCTAGCAAAAATTTATTTTACTGCTCAAATTGTGCTGTAATAACATCCTAAGTAAACATTAATACACAGTCAAAAGACAAACGGTAACAGAATGGCAAAAATTTCAATATATCACGAGTAGTACGGATCCCGGCAAATTTAGCTTCACTTAATAAAATTAACCATTTTAAAACGGCATAAAATCGTTCGTGGCCATTAAACTAAACACAGCGTACATTGTACGGGCGCCGTAACCTTCCCGGCGCTCGCAATAAATTAACTCTAATTGAATGTTACGATGCAGTATATCGCTGTACGAGTCGAGAGCTGAAGTCAGAAAGAAATATTAAACCGTTTCACGTGATAACTGACTTAATTAGTTCTTTATGGCCGGCCCGCTTCCATCTTTTAGATCTTATTTATGCACCCGAGACCGCCTACAACTTATTTCCAGAGTTGGTTTCGCTAGGAGGCCGCTCTCGCGTTCTACCAACTCGCGATTTCCATAAATAAATCCAACCCAGACCAACGCTGTTATTATGAGCGCCAGTATTTGTATAGGACGGGATGTCTGACTCTTTGATTCTAGAGGTGGATGTGTAATGTGGTAGTGATGTAACATCACAGTGACGATAAATTACCCGTAATTCAATAGGTTGCTGCCGGTAATTTTATTATTACCGGTAATGTTACCGGTTATATTACCCACAGGTCATATCCAGAGGCGCGTTATGCCATCATGGGGCCCAGGGCAATTTTGAATTTGGAGGCCCACATGTACAATGTTGAAATAAGAAGAATTACTTTTTTATAAAAAAAATAATAAATACTAATAATACTGATAGAACATTTCGGAACAATTAACAGACATCATAAATAATAGGTAAGGTTTTGACCTTTTTGCAACAACAAATAATATAAGTACCTACATAATTATTTAAAGTAAAAACAGATTATTCTTAAGAATTACAAAATAACTAACAAATTGCTTAACAATTTAAAAATCAAAATTTGAGCAGTAAACTATATTATCTTAATAGTATTCTTAACAAATAATTGTTTTTAATATTTTAAATATTTCAAAAACTGCGATAGTGCATTCATAAATACGCCATCATCAATATATACATATGTACTTATTAAATTTGTGGTGCAGTTGTCATAGTTTTTTTGAGATGTTACTTTTAATAAAATGTAATTTCATATTTATTTTTCTAACATTACCTAAGATTCCGATTCTATATCATTAAAAAATATAATTATTCCGAATGCCTTCTGCTACATCAGTTTTAATTAAAAGTTTAGAAGAAAGTAACCAAGTAAAATATTTACGAAAAGCCAAGCTAGAAACTTGAATGACTTTTGAATATACAGAGTTATGTATTTGTAAGAAGCAGACGAAATTCCATTTTTTAAATATAGTGTCCTGTATATTTTACATGTCTTTTGACTTCCAAATTGAACTGAAAAATCCGTATGTCTCTAAGGTCAATGGTGTAAATGTAATAAGACGATTAAATGTTAAAAGTAACCAATTAAACAAATTTAAAAGAATTTCTACCGTGTCAATGCTCGACGTTTGCGAAAATGACTTAAGTTATAAATACGAAATACTTTTTAATATAAAGTGTGTTTCATTTCTAAGCATTTCTAATTTGTAGCTTAAGCAATTTCCTAAAACTTTTATTGGAATCTATTTCTTGTCAACTACTTAGAAAGAAACATATTGAGTGGTTACGTGTCTTTTTATACACACTGTGTAATAATAAGTACTTTGAAAGGTTTACAGCATTTTGCACATCTTTCTCTAAGTATCTGTACAAAAAAAAATGCATCACGAAATATAGTACAACTATGTTGCAACAATAGCTCCGAAAGTACTAAGCGTAGCAAAATAAATTCTACACCACATTAAAGACGAAGGATGTGGGTTAATGATAGATAGAGAATTACTTAAAAATAATGAAATATGTAGGTTGAGGAGAAGACTAAAAAGCGGGGTTTCACACCCGAGATATTGGGTGATATGAATAAAACTGACTTAAACATAACCTTACTTCCTTTGCTAATTTTTATTTTCTGGGAGGAACCCAAAATAACCCCAGAATAAGCGCCAGATATTTTCTCAAACCATCAGCACAAATGGCAAACCTGTTTTTATGTAACAAATATGCTTGTACATCTTTTGATAGAGTAAATCTAATTTTCTCTAGCTGCTGAACAGAAGTTACTGATACTACCAACCCGTATCGCGTCTGTTATATTTTCAGTTTATCAATTTTACCTCTGTATATATATTAAAATAAAGTTAAAAATAACAATACTTGAAAATCTCCATTCTCTTAAGGCTCGTATGCACACGGCTAGTAGTTTAGTACAGTAGCTGGTAATTTAGTGATTTTCAGTGTGCGGACATGAAAATTTAGTCGAGTGGTTCGTAAAACGATTTAGGCAAGAAGATAGGCTCGTACGCACACGGCTAGTAGCTTTGTACAGTAGCGAGTAATTTAGTGAATTTCTGTGTGCGGACATGAAAATTTAGTCGAGTGGTTCGTAAAACGATTTAGGCAAGAAGATTCTTATTCTATTCTACGGGCAAGTAGGTCTCCCCACCACAACTATGCCGCTACAGAGGTGCGCACACGTTTGTTTTTGTCGAGTACCTTTTGTTACCTGTTGTGGCGTATAGCACGGCCCACGGTGCAGGTGGTCCCAATTGCACATTTAACACGAATAAATTCATAATTTGGAAAATCCTTGACTGATTATTGATGATTTGGACACAGTATGCATTTTTAGGAGTGAATTACCTGTGACCATACTTAATTTTGATATCTCAAGAACGAGTTTTTTGATAAAATCACTTAAAAAACACCCGCATCAGAAAACACGCTTAAAAAACACGGCTGTCAACAACCGCGCGTAAAAAAAGCGCGTCGGAAAGCGAACGTTTCATAAAACTCGCTTGTCAGAAAACACGCCACACAACAAGCGCGCGTAAAAAACACGCGCTTCATTATACTTCAGAGAAACACGATCGTCAGAAAACACTCGCATCACAAAACGCGCTTAAAAACACGGCTGTCAAAAAATGCGCGTAAAAACACGCGCGTAAAAAACACGTACGTCGGAAAGCGAACGTTACATAAAACTCGCTTGTTAGAAAACACGCGACACAGAAAACGTACGTAAAAAACACGCGCTTCATTATACTTCAGGGAAACACGAGCATCAGAAAACACCCGCATCAGAAAACGTGCTTAAAAAACACGGCTGTCAATAAACGCGCGGAAAACACGTGCTTAAAAAGCACGCGCGTCGGAAAGCAAACATTTCATAAAACACACTTGTCAGAAAACACGTTTGTCAGAGTGTTGTCAGGTTGTCAGGCATCTCTGCCTAGGCGAGCTTGTATTTGATTATATTACATGTTTTTTTTATGAAGGATTGAATAAATATTATTATATTATAGAAAACACGCGACACAGAAAACGTACGTAAAAAACACGCGCTTCATTATACTTCAGAGAAACACGAGCGTCAGAAAACACCCGCATCAGAAAACGCGCTTAAAAAAAAACACGGCTGTCTAAAAACGCGCGTAAAAACACGCGCGTGCTTTGCGCGTCGGAAAGAGAACGTTTCATAAAACACACTTGTCAGAAAACACGCGACACAGAAAACGTACGTAAAAAACACGCTCTTCATTATATGTACTTCAGTGAAACACGAGCGTCAGAAAACACCCGCATCAGAAAACGCGCTTAAAAAAACACGGCTGTCTAAAAACGCGCGTAAAAACAGGCGCGTAAAAAACACGCGCGTCGGAAAGAGAACGTTTCATAAAACACGCTTGTCAGAAAACACGCGATACAGAAAACGCAGGTAAAAAACGTGGTCAGAAAAAAAAAGGTCAGAAAACACCTGCATCAGAAAACAGGCTTAAAAACCACGGCTGTCAAAGACGCGCTAAAAAACACGCGCTTCGGAAATCGAATTTTTCATAAAACACGCTTGTCAGAAAACACGACACAGAAAATGCGCGTAAAAAGTACGCGCTTTTTTTAGGAATTTCCCGACAAATTACCTTTCTCCTTGAATATCTCACCGTCGAGTACTTCAGAAAAACGTCAGAAAACACGCGCGTCAAAAATCACGCGCTTCAGATAACTCGCGAGTCATAATACACGCGCATCATAAAACACGAGCTTCAAAAAACACGATACTGAACAAAACGCCCTGAAGTATGCCTTTACATACCACGTTAAACTAGTTTGGCCTAGGATAAACTAGTTGTGCTTACCGCTCTTCGGCCGAACTAAGTTGGCCTAGGTAAAACTGGTGATGTCTGAAAGCCGGTTTTACCGGTTACATTTGAACCGTTAACTCCTTAATTTACGAAATAATAATAATATTTACGAATTACTGAAACAACAGATGCAAGAGAGGTTGCGACCTCAAAAAATATGCTCAACAGCGTTTTATGTAAATTGGGTTTTTGGTCTATCCAGGGACTAATGTAACATGATTACAAATGTAATCATGTTTTCTTTTACCCTGCGGATAACCGCGCGTCTACGTTGTAGTTGCATCCCGGTCGACCTCAGATCTGTACTACAATAATTGGGAGACACATTTTAAGTACTATACCGTTTAGTAGTAAGTGGATACTCGCTACTGTACTAAACTACTAGCCGTGTGCGTACGAGCCTTTAGTGACCATCAATTATTATTTTCTATCAAGCCAAAGTGAATTATGATCAAATGACGAATGTATTGTAAAAACATATTTTGGTGACTCAATATGTGCATCCATTTTTGTTGTTATTGTAAACAAATTCAATTTTATAATACAACTTTAGTTGTTTGCCAACGAGATAGGTTTTGCAGCATGTAATGTTTTATTGGCTTTGCCCTAGAGAAGTCATTTTCAATCTTCTCAAAACGCTTCCGATGTGGTATACATTCAATAAAAAGCCTTTACGGAATGTTAACAGTACCGTGTAGAGGCGTGTGCTAGGATTTTATTCAAGCGACACGGTTTGAATAAAAGGTAGAATTTAGTTTGGAAACTCCATTTTAATTTAAAGTTGTACACAGACACGGCTACATATTGCACTACTTAGTTCACAAACTTTCGAAGCTCAGTTTGAACTAGTTTGCTAATAATATGTATTGTTAGTTCTTGTTACTTTAACATGGCTCTAAAATATGAACTAGACCATAAAACAGTACGCATAAAGCCAAATAACAATAACAAGAAATCTAAATAGTTTCTCATACATAACTAAAAGATAACATATAAATATTCTGGTAATAATTACCACATATACATGTCGTTTTGAAACCGATACTGTGTACAATTGTACATGTTCATTTAGGCCGTTCCCCGACGGACCAGTACGAAACATTGTCTCTGTAAGCGTTCGACATGCCGAGCTACTGTCGCCGCTTTTTGTATTCCAATGGTCAGTGGCACACGGTCTGCACGATGCGGTAGCAACTCAACATGTATTCGATATGCCGCAAATCTGCACATTTTGAAGCGGTAAAGCAGCATTTACCGATCAGCTGTTTATTGTGTGGTGCTTTTGAAGTTATGTTTTTGTTATTTTTGGTTCGGGATGTCTACTGAAACAAAACTTGTTCTTGAAGTAGAAAAGTTTGATCAATATCCTTTCTTTAGCACTAACACATTCCCTCATATTTGTATTTCAGTACCAATTATATGCGCAATAAATAAAATAAAACGTGCATTTATTGTTGTAAACATTTGATAAAATATTTGACCTATACTAAAAATATTTGTCCAATACAAGAAAAAATATTTGATATTTGATGATCCAATATATGCAAAAAATTACTTGGGCATTAAAAAAATCTGATGTGGCCAGGCACATGACTTTATCATACAATATATAAAATTAATAGATTAGCTGCATGAGATTCTATTTGATCGAGATCGAGATCGATCGTGTCTGCATTAAAATCAAACAAGTTAGGCAGAATTTGACAGATATTTTGATAATATATAAATGCAAAATGATATAAAAAATGTTGGTAACAGCAGGCTGTTCCAACATTATCTTGTCTGACGTAGTGTCACTGTACACACTTCGTGGATTCGATTGGCTGGATTGCATCCATAGTCTGCCACAGTGCTGCCACCAGCTGCCACATGTAAAAGGTTATCTATGGACTATCATTGGTTTGGCGTTAGTGAGTTGCCAAGTGTATAAGGTTATCTATGGGCTGTCACTGGTTTGGCGTTAGTGATGCCGAATATTACTTGCTAACGGCCGCGGTTTTAATGCAGACACGATCTCGATCAAAAAGATTTGCTCATACAGTTAAACTATTAATTTTACCAAAAATGTCATAGACATAAATTATACAAAATTTGCTCTAGTTTAATGTATTATTTAACTATTTTGACGAAATTACCGAAATGGCAGCACATTTGCAAAATCCTTGAAAAGTGCTTAGAGGAAACATCCAGTTCGTTTGGACCCTTTTGAACCAAAGCTTTTCAGCTCTAAGTTTGGTCATAAAACTTCTAAATAACTTTTGTCCCGATACCTTTAGTAGTTTCTCCGGAATCGTCGCCACAAAAATCGTTTGCACACACGCAGACATACACAAAACTGTTTTTTATCACATCGATTTTTAGTTATCAAGATACAGATATATAAATACATCAAATACATACTGCGCGGGTTTTAAAATTATCCGATACGGAGGAAAATGCATACTAAACCGTAAAATATTATGGAGGGCAGCAAAAATCAAAACTACTATATCAATTACTATTTAAGTTTTTAGTAACGACAGTTTAATTAATTATTTTTACTGACACAGACTGGTACACCTAACCTTTAAATTTAGGTAATTTGCGATTTACTAAATGGGAAAGTCCTGTACCATTTATGAAATTATTCACTCCAATTATTCGTATCAACACCAAAAAATGGATTTTCTCTCATTTTGTCAGTTATTCCAATACCCATGGTGATAATCTTCTGTGAAATTTTCACCGTTTCGGTTTTATCAACAGATTTTCGGAGAAAAATACGCTCCTATTTGTGTATTAAGTACGTGCAAATTCTGTTCATAAAATGTGTAAGCGTGGTAGTATTATTCATACATACTATTTAGAGGATAATAACTTCCCGTAAAAATAAATTATCGCTCTTAATGTATATTAGTATTATGGCAACTTGTGCAACAACAAATATCTGCTGCGCTGTTTGCTGTCTCGGATACATTGTCGTCATCTACAGTTTTCACGTCCTAGGATGAGTCGGTAGCCGGCTCGTTGCAAATTTATAGTCATGTGAAATATTTAGATCTTTCGCCTACTAATTGCTGCTGGCCAGAAGCACATTGTGAATTGATAGAGGCAAACCGGCTACCGTCTGAATTAGTTATGAGCGTTATCGATGCAGCTCCACTACAGGAAATTTATGACGTTATATCGCAGATGGGATCAGTGAAGGTCCTAGACTGGGAAGAACTGACGGTAGAGATCTTATATGTTTCATTATTAATGCAGCTATTCAGACACAGCAGTCTATATTTACGGCCGAGGTTAAAACCAGATATCGGCATGAATAGTATTTTTGAATATAAATGAATCAATTTATATAATACTCAATGGGAAAAGTATGAAGAATTTTATTGAAAATTTGTATGTAATTACAATGTGTACCGGGTGACCCATGCCATAGGTACTCCCGTTTAGTTTTGTTGTACATAAAGCTGGACGAATGAAATTAGGGAAAGTGTTAATAGACAAAAAATGCCATTCTCTTGGATACTCATGAGGTTAATAGGTCTTCCGGTTTTTCCAGAAATGACGTCATCATTGAAATTTTAAATGGCACCCTATATTCTTTTTGTGATATTTTCAATCAGGATGACAATGTGGACACAAAAACATGTAGATCGACAATTTTTATCGCCAACGCAATGCAAAATAACTTTTTTGTGTATTAATCTAGGTGGCTAGGAATTGGTGAAAATAGTCGAA
>OZ030391.1:48212489-48237489 GCA_964023965.1 Melinopterus prodromus | reverse complement strand
TAAAGTTTCGTATTTTTGTGCTGATCAATTATCTGAAAAGAAATGTAAGCTAACATTTTTCATTTTGAAGATATCCGCAAAAAACTGAAATTTTAAGATATCGTCTTTAATTTTTTCTTCAAAGCCAAAAGTAGCTAGACATTTGAAACTAAAACATTCTACAGGTACTTTTTAACAAGGAATGCAGTGTCATTTTTTAATTTGAAATAACATCCAAGATGGCGGCGTAACCATGGCCAACTTTTGATTTTCTTATGGGCGCCATGTTAAATTTTGGCATATTCCGATAGTCGTGTTTTTTCTCATTTCCGCAATGTATAACATGTTGGCACTATCTTGTAAAACAATGGTGTAATAATAAAAACACTTTTTGTCGTTATTTGTTGTGCTCATCAGGTACCGAATTGGTGCTTGGTTACTGACCGACGGACTCGTTACCAAGCAACGTCAACAAAATGCACTTAAATCAGGCGGCGCGCGAGAGTTGGGTTTGACATTTATCGAAATTAACCTTAATTGAGGTTTATTGTTGATGCGAAATGCCGTTTACTAATAGCGAAAAGCGTGATATGATAAGGGTTTATTATTGTTCGAATAGAAATGCAACAACAGCGAGTGAAAGATATTTAGAAATGTATCCTGAAAGACTACAGCCCCATCGTACAATATTCCCAAGATTGGACAAAAATTTAGCTGATCATGGATCATTTAGTAAACCCCGCAATCCTTATAATCCTCATGGAAATTATGAAAATGATCAAAGAGATATTTTGGAAATGGTAAACGTAATATTACCATAATTTTCAATGCCTCAACTTATGGTTTTTAGATAAATGATGATCCTCGGATTTCTACGCGGGAAGTGGCATCTAATTTGGAACTGCCACAAACACGTATTTGAAGAACATTAAAAACAAAGAAATTTAAACCGTACAAACCCCACACAACTCAAACTTTGCATCCTGGGGATAACATCAGACGTGTGGAATTTTGCACCTGGTTACTAAATAAAATAAACCAAGAAGAAAATTTCTTAAACCACATTATTTGGTCGGATGAATCGAAATTTACAAATTTTAGAATGTTTAACCGAAACAATGAGCATTATTGGGCGACGGAAAATCCCAGACACAACCGACCGATGAGGCCACAGCAACGTGTTGCAATTAATGTTTGGATGGGGATGTACCAGAACCGTTTAATTGGGCCATTCATGTTCCAGGAGAATTTGAATGGAGAACGATATTTAAATCTTCACAGTCAGAAGAGCTTTACAACATGTGGAAAAGCGGGCACGGTTATGCCTTCAAGAAAATGGCGGCCTATTTGAACATTTACTAAAAAAATAAACTTTTTGTTGTATACCTAACGTTGCTTTTTTTTATTTTGTTGCTTATACCAATCCAAAGCACTATTAGTCAGTCCGGGCTCTGTAACCAAGTTCCAGTTGGAATACCTGATAAGCACGACAAACAACGAGAACAAAAGTTTTTTTATTACACCATTGTTTTAAAATAAATGCTAATGCCAACATGTTATACATTGCGGAAATGAGAAAAACACGACTATCGGAAAATGCCAAAATTTAACATGGCGCCCATAAGAAAATCAAAAGTTGGTCAGGGCGCCGCTTGATCCAAGTGCATTTTGTTGGCGTTGCTTGGCAACGACTCCGGCGGTCTGTAGCTAAGCTCCAGTTGGGTACCTGAAGGTTTTTTGATTATTACACCATTATTTTAAAAAATAATGGTAACATGTTATACATTGCGGAAATGAGAAAAAACACGACTATCAGAAAATGCCAAAATTCAACATGGCGCCCATAAGAAAAACAAAAGTTGGCCATGGTTACGCCGCCATCTTTGATGTAATTTCAAATTAAAAAATAACACTGCCTTCATTGTTAAAAAGTACCTGTAGAATGTTTTTGTTTCAAATGTCTAGCTACTTTTGGTTTTAAATGAAAAATCAAAAACGATGTCTTAAAATTTCAGTTTTTTGCGGATATCTTCAAAATGAAAAATGTTGGCTTAAATTTTTTTCAGATAATTGATCAGCATAAAAATACGAAACTTTGCCAAATTTAAACATATGCCCTATCTCCAATAATAAGCGAGATCCCCATGGTGAGGATCGAATTTGAATCACCCGGTATAGTGACCCAGGATTTGCAAATTTTTCAGTCTAATGACAGTACCGGTAGTGTCAAATGCTGATGTTTTGACATTATCTCACAATTAATATTGACAGTAGTTAATTATCAAAAGATCTCATATTGCGATACCGTGTACCGTCCTTGCCTGATGGCGTCGGATAGGCAGCATGTTCAGCGTGTCCAAAATGCATATGTTCTGTTTGTTTTTGGTTTGACGAAGTATGATCATGTATCGAATGGGCTGGGCGACTTGGGGTTGTTGAAGATGGATAACACTAGGATGTTGCATGCAGCAATATTGTGTCATAAGTTGCTATCCACTAGGATCCCACAATACCTCATGCGGAAGATATGCTGTAGACCGGATGTCCATAACCTTAATTTAAAATTCGGGGGTTTGTTTGCTCCAGCTGCCCATCACACTGAACTGTATAAACGGTCATTATCTTACCAGGTGAGTCACATATACAATGGTCTCAGGGAAGATATGAAAAATTTATCGTTAAACAGTTTTGGGGGAAAGGTGAAGCGTTGTCTGTTTGCTCAACTTTAGGCATCGAGCGCACATTGGAGGCTGTTATAATTTTTTTTTTTAGTCACTTGCGATATTTTGTTGAGTTGGATTTGCTGCAATTACGTGTAATTAGACTCTAGAGTAATTTTTTTGTTTGTTTTTGTTTTGATAAGTTCTCGGAATTATTTTTATATTATAGCTACAATTATGTCTTATTTCTAGTTTGCGTAAGGGGTTGAGTGGAAGAGTAAGGCAATTTGGAAACAAGTGTGCTGAACTGCGCCCTAAATATAAATAATATTTTGTTGCATTTAATATTGTTTTATTTTAATAAAGGAATTATTTATTTATTTAATTATTTATTGATCTGTTAAATCCTGGCTAACTAGTTTTATTTTAATGCAGACACGACTGATCTCAATCAAATAGATTCTCATGCAGCTAAACTATTAATTTTATATATTGTATGATAAAGTCATATGCCTGGCCACATCAGTTTTTTTTATTTCCCTGCTTCAAATACCGTTTGTACAGTAAGAGTTTCAATAAGATATCAAGTATTTGGTATCATTGTAATCGGAAAGATATTTTCTATCGATGGGTGTTGCCATTGGGTACCCGTGAAAAAAATGACTCACTGGCCAAAAAACAATTGAATCACGCTAGAGGGCGCCAGTAATGCAATGAGGGCCAAAATCGATTTAATTAGTGTTTAATTGACAATTTTTGACTACTTTCACAAATTCCTAGCCACCTAGATTAATACACAAAAAAGTGATTTTTGCGTTACCTTGGTGATAGAAATTGACGATCGATATGTTTTTGTGTCCATGCCATCCTGATTGAAAATGTCACACAAAGAATATAGGGCGTCATTTAAAATTTCAATGATGACGTCATTTCCGGAAAAACCGGAAGTCATATTAACCTCAGTATACCAAAGAATGGCATTTTTTGTCTATTAACACATTCCTAAATTTCATTCGCCCATCTTTATAAACAAAAGAAATAAATGGGAGTACCTATGCCGTGGGTCACCCGGTATATGGGGCAGTGATTTTTATCATAGCGACTGGTTAAATATTAAGAATTTGCCACCTATATTAACGGAATGCTGTTAATTTATTTCTTGTTAAGGTATGTTGTAATTGTCCAGGGAGTTTTTTTTTGTTATCTTTTTGATGCGAATACGAGACTTCTCGAATGATTAGGTGAGACGGAGTGGGCATATCGGCGGTTGCCCTGCGTTTGGAACGTATGGGTGTGGCGCGTGCGTTATTGTACTTAGCGACAAGCAAACTTGCTCATTGATACGCTACAAACAGAGGGCAACCGCTGATATCCCCACTCCGTCTCACCTATTCGAGAAATCTCGTATTCGATTCAACAAGATGACAAGAGTAGACTCCCTGATCTACAGGCGGGTTTTCCTAGAAGCAAGTTTTTTTCGTTACGCAACGTCAACGTAATAGTATATTGTTTGACGAGTACATAAGTAAGGATATAAATCGCGAGCATGAAGTTTACACGCGAGCCGTAGGCGAGCGTGTAATCATGCGAGCGATTTATATCCGTTATGCGCGAGTCAAATACGACGTTTTCTCTACGACTCATAAATTCCATTTTATGCAAAATATTTTAAATGTATTTGTCAATGATGGCGAGGCGAAGTGTCAAATAACCTGTCATCCACGTAGGTTTTGACAGACGTTGACACTAGCGTTGGACAATGATAACAGTTCGTTCAAATAATGAGGTCATTATTTGAACGAACTTTCATTATTATACAACGCTAGTGTCATTATAATCATTGGCGCGCATAATGATGGGGATTATATAGTCATAGATACGTATGCAATGAACTTATTATATGTGAGTCGTAGATAAAACATATTACAGTTACATATGGGTTACAGTTACATGTAAAAGAGATGGGCAGATATAATGCTCCACGTAGCCAATGCGCGAAATTTGGCGGGATCGTCACTCAAATTGATTATAGGATAATAGTCAAAACTTAATGAACGTACGTGATTATGTTTCACGCTTATAGCAGCGCACTAACGCCGTTAACCGATCCATCGTTTAATCGTAAACAACACGGCATTGTATTAACGTTAAACCAGAACGAAGCGCACGAAAGCGCAGACTAATAATATTATTAGCAATGAAATTAGCAATAATCTGGCTGTATGCAGAGATTAACGCTATTCGGCGTCCGGCGGTCGACCTTACCCGTGAGGCCGTAGTTTGCGGCATTAGATAAGATTACACGGCACAGCGAAAATCAAAAGATCGCCCCGGACATTACTGATTATTATAATGTGAATTGAACCACGTAAAGGGCTACATAGGATCTAAATACCTAATGGAGTTTCCTTTAGATATTTCGTATAGTAGATCATATTACTATATCATTTCGGCCCCTAATGACATAGAATATAGGATTCCAGATATGATAAGGTAGGGAAATTTATTATGGTTTATAAAAATTAAAATCAAATATAAATTACTTTAAATTCAACAGCGTCATCACTCGTTTGTAACCACTTGCTTTCTTGTTTACCATAGATTACTGTATAGGTACTAAAAAAGTACCTGTAATAGACATCATCAGTAACATAAACGAAATACCAATAATAAGTAATCGATATTATAATAATAATGAGATATAATAACAACACACAGTTTTTGTTTGGGCAAATGATAAAGGACTTGGCAGTTGATATAATCCAATTGGCGCTTATCCGACGCATTGCGGTGCGAAATGACTCATATCTGGCACAAAATACATGTAAGAATCATGTTCGTGTTTATAGTTGATAATATCGAAATGAACGCAAGACCAAGACATCCGCCAACTCGAAAACGAAAAATTATCGCTGCCGCGTTGTCGTTCTAGGGCCTAGGCCAATACATGTAGTGTGTTTTGAAAGTGTAGATAAGGTACAGCAAAACAACGTTTAATGTGCCGAGTATACCGGTTGGAACCGCCATCGCGCAACGACTATTCCTCTCATCCCAAACTATACTACCTAACCTATACGTGAGCGCCAGCACGTCTAGACCATACCGTTGCGTGATGACGGTTCCAACCGGTATACATGTTTTTATAAAACAATACTAAATGTAAATCAGCTTTCTCCAGATATCAATCAATTTAAATGTTTAATTTTACTTCATTTTACCCACGAAAAAAATCTTACTAGATTGTGTTAATGTTGAAAATGTTTACTTTGGTGATGATAATATTGCTGGCCGTCATGTCCCCTTTTGAAGATAGATAGATGTTTTTCTCTTATCACAATATGGTGGCTATACGTGAATTGCAGCTTATAATGTCTAAAAGAAGTACATAAAAACACTGAGAAGCAGTTTTATGAATATTTGTGTTCTAGAGTTCATACATTTGTACACTGGACCAAGACATAGAAAAAATATGCTTTTCATGCGGAACTTTACGACTAAAAAATGAGATTTTGTAAATCATGAAAGTTACACTTTTTACTGAATATCCAACATGGCTCGCCGAAGAATGTAATGACACTAATGAGGAGGGCGAATACGATTAAATATGGAACAAAACTGGACATGACTTGTCAGGAGTCCGGCTTGTTAATATCCTGTCCGTGTAAAATAGAGGATGCACGGATTTTTCCATCTGAAGAGTTGGATTACCTTAATATATTGCTGGGAGGGAGAAAGTATTTTTTAAGAATGTCCAGTGCACAAGAGGTTTTTGTTCGTTGAAAAACTGATTTCATTATAATTATTTTTTATTATATATGTTACGGTAAAAGTAGATATTGCGGCAAATGTACACATTTTCCGGTAAATGTGCACATTTGCCTCCTCGTTTGGGTAATGTGCATTCAACTAACATTTACAATTTCAAATAAGGGAAATGTACATTGAATTAACAATGACCATGTCGGTTTGGTAAATGTGAGCATACAAAATACGAAATCGCAAGTGCTAGTAATGCTAATAATAAAATATGTAGGATGGTATGAAAATAATAGACGGGAAGCCTCGCCATTCCCAAAGCCAGGGCTCGATAGAGCGAGCGCATCAAGATGTTCAAAATATGCTTACAACCTGGCTTATCACTAACCAAACAACCAAGAGGTCAGAAGGTTTAAAATATGTTCAACTGATGAAAAATAGAGCTTTTCATGAGGGTATAAAGCAAACTCCCTATGAAGCTTTATTCGGAACAAGAATGAAATTGGGTTTGAAAACATCAAATTTACCTATGGAATCTGTTGAACAGCTGGAAACAGAAGAAGAGTTACACACAGCCAATTCACCACATAGCAAAGTCGCAGAAAACGATGAATTTTCCATTGAAACGTTAGATATAATTTTCGATGATGGCTTATTATCCAACCAAATTGAATATAAAGATGGAAGTTTTGTTTTAAACGAGAAGAAAATTGCAATTGATAATGCTCGAAACAAAGCAAGGGAAAATTTAGAAAATCAAGCTATCAAAATCTGTAATCTTTCGAAAGAAAAATTTCCTGCTGCTGTGATTGGTGACAATGTTCGAGTTTCCACTCCAGACGTTGATCGTGGTAAAACGGATCCAAAAAATTTGATTTGCGTTGTTTTGTCTAGAGATGACTATGAAAATTTATATATATTAGAAACTAAACAGGGAGTTTTAAAACAATCTTACTCTAGGCATGAATTCGCCATTTGCGAACAAAAGTTTGTATCATACGAAGATGCTCTTCAAGATGTTGAGAGATCGGTAGGAAATTATAGGATGTAAAGGAACATGTTCCTCAAAAAATGCAGTTGTAAAAATGCTGGAATATTGCTCAAATAAATAAAACTTTTTTCATTATGAAATTTCTATATGTTCCTTTATAATTTTATAAAATTTAACTGATAACAGTTAAAATTATAAAATAAAGAAAAGTATGTTATTATTATTTGTTTGATTCCCATCGTATTGGTCCTGAAAAACTAGGACGAAAATTGTATATATGAATATTGGGATCATAACCTACGACATATTATATACTATGCAAACAAAAGTATGTTTTGTTTGTCATTTACATTTTTTTATTAAAATAATTTTCGTTATTAAAGTCTTTTGTATTACGTTTATTTAAATAAATATTTTTTTACTGCAACAACATTTTTAATTTATTTGTATTCTAACGTTTCTTAAAACATGAAGGTAAGAGTATACATTTACCAAAACGTGAAGGCAAGAGTACACATTTGCCGGGAAATGTACATATACTTTTTGGGAAATGTACACAATTTTACGGTAAAAGTGTACATTTCCGAAGAGTGTACATTTACCGTAACATATACATAGCTGCTAACATACGCTTGGTTCCGAGAACAAATGGAAAATTTGTGTTTTTTTATGGTACTGTTTAAATAATATTCATTTAATTACCCGTAAAACTCATGGAGATATGCACATTGAGCTCAATAATGAAATAAAAATATTGGTAAAGAATTGGAGTGAATTTTGCAAGAATAATTTGCTTTGGTACCAGTTTCGATCAATAGATCATAGAGTTGCACGGACAAATAGGGCCAATGCTATTTTTCAACAATAGGTCTGCACCCACCGCTGACACTTAATTTGACGCTTAACTAAGCTCGGCTTACGTTAAGGGAAAGGTTAAGAATTTCGTATCTGCTGCGCCGTTCATTTCTGGGATTAGCCTAATTAAGCCTTACCATGTTTTGAACCATTACTAATTTTACATGTAATCAGTTTTAGGTTGGTTGTGTTAGAAATGCCCGCGCAAATACTGACAGCTTTTGGAAGTTTAAAGGTTAATATTTGTTACGTTTACTCACTCGCGAACATCACTTTCGAAATATTTTGGTACCTGTTTTGTTTCACATATGACAGTAGCACTGGTGATCAATTTATACTATTGATAATAACAATTATGATAAATTTCAACCGACTGAGATATTGTTGGCAAGGATCCAGAATGCAAAAAAATTGATAAAGGATAGGAGTTAATTAAAACCTTTCAATTTTGCAATCATAATTTAGTTTGGTACTAGTTTCGATCAACAAATCGTCATCAGCGGAAAGCTATAAAAACATAAGGTTCTCAATAGAACTTCAGCGTACGTGGAGAATGAAAGAGAACATTGTTCCGGCGATTATAGGTTCATGAGGAGCAGTTACTTTAAATTACAGTAAACAAGTGAAGAAGATGCCGGCAACATTTCGCAAATAATAATAAAAAAAATAAAAATTTAAAATTTTAAAATAAATAAATAATAATACCATGAGCTGATGATTATGAGAGTTGCTCATGAAGGGAGTTGGAGCCTGTCTCATCAGGCTCCTGAACATGTCCATCATTTATTGTCGGCATGTCCAGTTTAGCTGAGTGGCATTACATTGCTATTTGCTAGGCATGATAGGGTGGAAATATATGTACATTACAATTTATTAATGTAGGATAGATATTTGGGTAGTGAGCTGATTAAAAGCCTTGTGTTGGTTGACCTTGTTTAGTATTTCCAATATTTCGCTAACGATTTTTAGCTTTATCAAGGAAGCTACAAGTTTTTTGAGGTTAGAACATGTGAAAATAGTAACATACGTCTACTTACAATAAATAGTCTAGGCTACATGGATAATGTAGTAATACACAATGAATTGAAACGCCGTATCTTTGATTGCAAATATTTGTTGGTTATGATTTGACAATAAATCAACCAGACATAAAGTGCTGTCAACCTCACAGTGCTGCAAACGGCGGGAAAAATTTGAAATTTGAATTTTGAAAAATGTACAAGAATAGGTCGGCCATGACATAACGGTGCTAAAAAATGAGTTCACTTAAGTTGCCTGTATCCAAACCGCAATCATTCGAATCAGAAACACCTGGTTTACTTAATTAACTGTACGTTGTGCTCAACCCTTCCACATCAGACCTCTAATTCATCGTGGAATCAGTTGAGATGCACCAGAGAATTCCAATAAATAGTAATAAAAATAATAAAATTACATTTTATAATCAGTGTGTCCTTTTGGGTTCAACCTTGAAAACCTTTCAAGTAAGGAAGCTAATTGCCAGACCGGTAGGTGGATGGAGAGTGGATGAAAGAGGGGGCCGAAGTGGCCCACATAATTGCACTATTTACACGTTTAATAATAATCAGGTTCAATAATGTATCCACAGTAGAAATCATGGTTCTTGTATGCACTTGTATTAGGGAGCCTACATAAGATGGTCCCACTTGCACTTACGCGAGCCCGTAAGTCTATGTCATTCGCACTCAGGGTGGAGGTTTTGTGGGCAGTGCGGCGTTTCGGTGTTTCCACATTAATTTCTGGCTGGCATTGGAAAGATTACTTTATGGGATGTATTTAAGAATAGTCAATCAAACCCAATCTGATTATTATTACTGTAAATATATAGTGCAAGGCGAGGGACCCTCCTGCATCGCCTTTCCAACCACCCACCGTGCACCGGTCTGGAGATTTTTTCTTCACTTTAAACGTACTCAACTTTCTTATCCCGAAGCGACAGAATAATTAGAATAATTTAATTTTATTATTCTTATTTCACCCTTTCAAAATCTAGGGTCGTAAAAGCCAACCCGGCCGGTTGCCAGACTTGCAATTATCTTATTCTTACGCTACAAGGGTCAGAATAAGAAAGTTTTATCCCTATTAGCGCAATAGTGTAACACAATCCGTTGCTCTTGGATTATTGACATTAGTCGATTTTCTAGGCAATTTTAGCGATTTTTAAGCTGACGCTTCAGCAAACTTATTAAATACATTAAACGCTTGTCTAGTTGGTGCACACAGTAATTTGTGCATGAACATTTTTCATAAATACATAACATACATAAATATAGACTATTTCATTAATAAAATTAAATTAAATTTTTACAACGCTTGCGCAATCTACAATAATACCATGCTAGCAGGCCTTTTCACAGAAGACATTTTTGTATGTTTTTTTTGCAGATTGCGCACCAGCATTTTAACAAAATATTTCAATTATACTACAAGAAATATGTTCCAGGTCATTTTATACACTAGTATGTCGGCAAAATGAGAACCAGCAGGTTGTGTGAGAAACACGTAAAAACTACGTGTTTGATAGATGTTGCCCAATATGAACACGCTGAATGCGAACTTGTTGTCTTTAGTCTTGAAATTGATAAAAGCTTCCATTCTAAATAATATTTAATTTTATTTCACTACGAGTAAGTTTTCAGTAATAAAGATATAATTTATTTGTGAAATGCTGTGCTTACAACAAATAAAATCATAACCCAAAAAAGGACTATACAGAGTACGACTACCTTATGCAATAAATATTGGCAAATAATAAAAACTATACAAAAATATGGGCTATTTCATTAAACAAGTTTCGCATAAGTTTTGTACATATTTTTTAATGGTTACTTTTCATGTTAGCTAATGTTAATATTAAAATTGCCCAGCCTGTATATTTTGTTCAAGATTGATGACTTATTAGAAAAAAACAAGATCTGTGGGCGAAAAAAAAAGCGCAGTATGCCACATCAAACAAGTGCAAGTGTTGCTCCCATGTGTTATTTTCAATCAAAAACTAAACAATATAGCCAACCAATACTTTAAATGTGGTGATAAGTGAGAGAACTTGCCTCTGAATTAACCATAACCTTCAGTGTAGATATCTACTTAATTTTGCAAACTAATAATAATTAATGGCGAAAGAGAAACCAGGTGAGAAGTAAATTTCAAAAATCAATTAAAAATATTAAAATCGACTGTCCTGGTATTTTAAGCAGCGAACAAGTACCTTGCATGCCGCGTTCCATCGGATGAGGGAGTAAATCCGCTGGCCCCGTGTGCTGTCATGATGCGACGTGCGCGTTAAAGAACTCTCACTGGAGGTTGGAATTCGTTCAGTTCGACAAAATCCCTGGGTGTGTGTAGCCTGCCGTCAGCTTCGGTGATTGGCCTAAGTTCAGGAAATAAACCGACGTAAAATAATCTGGGACCCTAGGGTGGTTTATGGTTGACGACAGTTACACCCAACTGTCATCCATGTAAATTTATGAATAACTAATTATTCTGCGGCTTTGTTCGCGTGGATTTTGAGACACGGTTTTAGCGACAGCTATACGGTTCATTTTTACTTGTTTTCCACGTCATCGATTTTTTAATCTATATTCAACTGCATAAAATTTTCAACAACGAAAAACGAAGTGTAAAATTCTGATGTGGCCAGGCACATGCCTTTATCTTATAATATATAAAATGAATAGTTTAGATGCATGAGATTCTATTTGATCGAGATCGATCGAGTCTGCATTAAAACATGTAGCCATGATTTGACATATATTTTGATTGATAATATTGACAGTAGGTATTGTCAAAAAACAGCATTTGACACTACCTATTGTCACAATAAAAACAGTTCGCGAAATCCTGGCTCACTAAGTACTAATGCCGACATGATCTCGATGAAAAAGAATTTGCACATACAGCTAAACTATTAATTTTACCAAAAAATATCATAGACATAAATTATACCAAATTTACTTTAATTTATTATTTAACTATTTTGACGAAATTACAGAAATGGCAGCTCAATTGCAAAATCCTTAAAAAATGCTTAGAGGAAACATCCAGTTCCTTTAGACCATTTTGAACCAAAAGCTTTTCTGCTCTAAGTTTGGTCATAAAACTTCTGACTTTGAACTTAAGTCGAGTCACCAAACCTATTTAATCATACTGCGTATAATAAAGTAAAAATCTGATGGGGCCAGGCACATGACTTAATCATACAATATATATATAAAATTAATAGTTTAGCTGCATGAAAATCTATTTGATTGAGATAAATCGTGTCTGCATTAAAATTAAACTTCTTATACAGGATTTGACAGATATTTTGATACTATTGACAGTAGGTATTGTCAAAGCATCAGCATTTGACACTACCTACTGTCATTAGAATAATAGTTATTTATGTCACAAGTGCCGAAAGTACGGAGTGGCGCGACGAGCGGTGATTCGGCGCGTCACCGAAGGCGAAGGGTCGTCGTCGCATGTGGGCGAGTTGCGCTATGTAGTTTTCGGCAGGAGTGAGATCAACGTCTTTTGGGTTGATTTTTGAGAATACTTGTATTAAAAAAAAAAGTGGTTATATGTCTGTATAGGAAATGTTAGGTTGATTCCACTTCTACGAAACGTCAAGTAAAAAAAACTAATTCAAATTCTGACAGATTTATATTTGTTCATGACTTTGTAGACGTGACATTCGTACCAACATACTAAAATAAAACTACACTCATCGCTATACTTTATTTACAATTTTCACAATGTATCGTTTTTGGAATTAGATATAACAACGGGTTGATATTTCTTATCAACAAACAATCAATTTGGTGATCTTATTTTAATTCAAATTTGAATATAGTACTTTGCCGCACTAGAGCGGCAACGTTCCATAGCGGTTCTTCAACCTCTGATGAAATCAGCTGTTTTCGAGTGTGACAGCCATAGACATTTCTCTGATGACACCACAAAAAAATATTTGTCAAATCCAGGTTACTATGTAGTTTCATATCAATGCACATGTGACCGATCTTGATCAAATAGAATTTGCTCTTGCAGCTATACTATTAATTTTACCAAAAAATGTCACAGGCATAAATTATTCAAAATTTCCTGTACTTTAATTTATTATTTAATTGTTTTGACGAAATTACAGAAATGGCTGCTCATTTGCAAAATCCTTGAAAAAGGCGTAGAATAAAGTACCAGTTCCTTTGGACTCTTTTGAACCAAAAGCTTTTCAGCTCTAAGTTTGGTTATAAAACTTCTAACTTTCGTCTCGATACCTTTAGTAGTTTCTCCCGAATCGTCGCCACAAAAATCGTTTACACACACACACACACAGACATACATACACACACACACACACAGACATTTTTTTGTACCTTGGTCAAAAATGTTCAGGGGACCCATAAAGACCTATTTCCGCTAAAATCTCAATTTTTTTTTCGGCACGATTACAATACTTCATCATACTGCGTATGATAAAGTAAAAAATTAAAAATATTTATGGTGGAATGGAATAGTTGAATGCACTGGTGTATTCAATTATGCGACAGGTACATTTTCCTGTTACATCCGGTTACATAATGGCTATTCAGGACATGTTAAATGTGATGTTTGCCTTGAGTTCAAGTATACATGGACAAACCAGTTATGGGGTCGATTTATAATTATTGTAGTAATCATCCAAATCATACCGAACAGAACGTGCAATATCAAAGTACATTAATCTCACATTCAATTGTGAATCGAGAGAAAACAAGACCGACATTTTGACGCGATATTTTCGAACGTCACATGAAATATCGTCGTAAACGCTTATACTCAGAAAAGATTCGATTGTAGAGAACTGATTTCCTTAAAGGCGTTCGTGTTGCTTCGACGAGGAGGACATTGAAAAGCGGAAACTACTCGAGACACAAACCCTATATAATCCGGCGCAGAAAATCAATTTATCATCAATTCATAAAGAATCACGAGACGACGTAAACTCAACATAATAATAAACTCGTTGATGGGTCGTGCGCTTCTTCGTTGGGCGCTTTCTGTATGTCTGAAAATACACAGTCTCGAATTTTCAATTACGCTAAGAAAATTAGAAAAACAAACATTAGCGCGAGATTTGCGCCCGGTAAGCCCGACTATCAAAATAAAGGGATTACCGTTCCATTAGGGGTTTACTTCGGGGACCTTTTAATATTTTCACAAAACGGCTAAAAAAGCAGAAAACCGGTTAGGAAAAGAAGGTTATAAAGCTACTAGATTTGCATTAGGATCAGGAAGGGTAAACACTACGGTATGAAAGAAATTGAATGGTTCATTGCATTTTAATAGATTTGCTGTTACATGCATGCATTACCTACCGTACAATTTATTTGCACTGCAAACCTGTCTTCCAACAGCATTTTCAAAGGTAAACTTTTGTGTTGCGTAATAAATATAATTCTGTCAGTCCGTGTTTGATTCTCGGCCAGTTTAAAACGGCTGTATTGGTTTGTAAGAAACCAACAAAAACCTATAAACATTGCCTTCCATCGGATGAGGTAGATGTAGTACAACTGGTGGTCCCGTGTGTTCTCATAATGAGACAGTCACAGTCGAGAATATATATATACGCTTTTGTCTGGAGATATTTAGCAGTCTCAATCTGTTTTACCGGCGATTTTTAAAATAATGTCTGTAATATTCACAATATCATGCTGTATCCTGAAAAATACGTGTAAGATGAATCTAAGCAGTGTTAAGTGCTTTACTTAACAAGATATTATTTATTATCTATACTGCATAAGACACATTGCACATATTGTATATTTTCTCATTCCACAAAATATTACATTCGTGACTAAATATGGAAAAGTATAAAAATAATTGTGTTCACTTTTTCTCGCTCCGAAATGGTTAATATATTACTATTGTTGACGGCTTTGGGAGCTCCCAAAGCCGTCAGCAATAGTAATATATAGAAATATACATAATATCAATCAAACGTTATGCTGAATTTGATTGTTGGAATATGCCCCTCTGTTAATTTGTGTTGACACTGTAAATTTCACGAAAGAACTTCGTTATGCTCGTGAGGGAATTTTAGTTTACGATAAAGCAAATATTCTCCCAAAATATGCTTGCATAATTAATACTTCTCCACTTTAGTCTCAGAACAGGGCCGCAAAGATAAATATTGTTCGAAGAGCTACAAAAGTCATTTCTGATGACACGTTTGAAAAAGCAATCTACAAATTTGTCATCGACTATGTACACAGCAAAGTCGAGTGGCCCAGCCGTATAACCTACTCACGCTATATTCCTAATTAATTTGCTCAAACTTAATAAACCGTTTCATGTAATTAAGCCTAGCGCTTAGAAATCAAAGCGCACCGAGCTAATTTGCAATGCATGAAAATGTTGGCCGCACAGTTACCCAAGTTAACTTCGTGTTTCATTGGTTGAATCCCATGAACCCGCCCCACTTTTAACCATTGATTTCGCGAATCTTCCTCTCTGCCTACATTGTACTGGTTTTGAATAGAAGTTCATCAGGCCATTTTAACATGAAAACTACCATAAAAGGTGCATTGCTATCGAGTTCAATGTATCCGATTGTTTATTCTTTTAAGGGAATAAAATTAGCTTTCTGGAAAACTATGTTAGATTTCGTATGCAAATTATATAATTTACTACTGCAGTCTCTAGTTTATATAAAGACAGAGTTGTGAAAAAATACCCAGAAAAGAAATTTGACGACGTGTAACGATTTTATCATACACAGTATGATAAAGTATTCTAATCGTGCATAAATATGCGGAAATATGTGTTTTTGGGTCCCCTGATCATTTTTGACCAAGGTACAAAAAAAAATCTGTGCGTGTGTGTATGTCTGTGTGTATGTGTGTGTGTACCCGATTTTTGTAGCGACGATTTCGGAGAAACTAATAAAGCTATCGGGACGAAAGTTCACATTTATAAGTTCTATGACTAAACTTAGAGCTGAAAAGCTTTTGGTTCAAAAGGGTCCGAAGGAACTGGCTGTTTTGGAAATGAGCTGACATTTCTGTAATTTCGTCAAAATAGTTAAATAATAAATTAATGTACAGGAAATTTTGTATAATTGATATTTTTTGGTAAAATTAATAGTTTAGCTGTATGAGCACATTCTTTTTGATCGAGTTCGTGTCTGCGTTAAAACTACATAGTTAGCAAGGATTTGACAGATATTTTCATTCTGACAGTAGGTAGTGTCATACGCTGATTTTTGACAATGCCTACTGTCAATAGCATCAAACTATCTGTTAAATTCTGGCCAACTCGTTTTATTTTAATGTAGACACGAACAATCTCGATCAAATACAATCTCATGCAACTTGTCATGTGCCTGTCCACACCAGATTTTTTTTTATAAAAAGTAGTAACTTTTTGAAATCCATAAAAATAAGATAACCCAACACAACCTTGTACTAACAAAAGCTGACCAAAATGCAGGTAATGTAATTATCCATAGAGACCTTTACATTCAAAACACCATCCAGTTTTTCCTTGAAAATAACATTACACCCCTAACCCAAAACCCACTACTTACTTTTAAAAAACTTTTTAAAAGCACTCTAAAGGAATGTGAAGGGGCCTTACAATTTACAATTTTGGATTCGAACACAAATTATTGAGAAGAACCCTCAGATGCCCCTATCATATAGCCCTATCAAGCTTCACAAACATATCAAACCCATCAGGCCAATAGTAACATCATGTATTTCAAACATACATACCTTAGCACCATATAAATACCTAAAACTCAATTAAATTATAAAAACTAAACTTTAACCCAACATACGAACTGAAGAAGTTGCCGAATTCATAAAAAAGACAAATTATCTGACTATCCCAACAAACTCCATTATGGCTACTTTTGATATTGTAAATCTGTACACCAACATCTCAAAACCTAAAACACTAAACATAATTAAAAATTATATAATCAATCCCAAATGTATGCACTCTCACATGTACGATAACATCATATACGATCTGATTGACCTTTTTCAAATTGTTATGCAGCATGATTTCTTTCAGTTCAATCTACAAATTTACAAGCAAAACAAGGGGTTATCCACGAAGAACCCTCTGAGAGACCTTCATTCTTGGTTGATTGTCTAGAACAAAAGATCATGGGTTTGGGGTTGGGAGGGTTCATTTGGTTTTGGGGGATATGTGGACGATATTTTCTGTATATTTCAAGGCAATAATGAAGAATGGAACAGCTTTTTTCAACAAATCAACGAAATGTCAGATTTGATATTTACCAGGGAATTAGCACGAAATAATAAACTCAATTTCCTCGACCTCTCCACAAAGAAAATTAATTATAAACTTAAATATGATATATCCAGGAAACCCACCACTATCGACACCATCATCCTCTAACAGTCACAGTACCCTCACAGTAACATTCATCCGTCAGATAAATTTCCCAAGGATTTGAAAATACACCAGATTGGTTTGAACAATTGATATACAAAGATGGACCTAGACCCCATACATAATTCAATGAAGAGATATAATACTATAAATATAATTTACCCTTGCTTAAAGCCTTCAGATAAATATTGAATACTACTATATCTACCCTCTATCCACAACAAATTAAAAAGGGTATTTCACTCACACAACACTTACTAACTATAATACTAATAATATTTTCAAAATTTTTTTTAATATCTGCAAAGACAGGACTATCTCACACCAATAAAGTGGAGTATACTGCCTATCTTGTGATTGCTGTGAGTGCATATATATCGGACAAACTGACAAACTGAGCTGGTGTTAGGCAAGATATAAATCATCTCCACTATTATCTGTTTTTTTAATTACATTCTTGATGGTTTGAATTCTCCGTTCTGTTTGCACGTTCGATTGTTGATGATGAGGTGAGGTGCATATGTGATTGAAATTCCATTGTCCTGCAAAGCTATTGAAAGTTTCGCTTGTGAATTGTGTTCCACTGTCCGAAATCACAGTTTGTGATATGCCGTATCTAACCAATATACTCTTTAATTCGTTGATTACATTTTCTGTGGTCATATTTCTTGTCATAGACTCGACCTCCGCATACTTCGAATAGTAATCCACAACGAGTAAGAAGTATTCATTCTCTCTTTGGTAAATATCCATGCCCAACATAGCCCATGGTCGTCCAGGTATGTCGTGTGATATTATTTCTTGTTTCTGATTTTCTCTCGAGTATTTGCCGCACGACATACATTTTTCACATACTTTTCAATTTCTAGATTTATTCTTGGCCAGTAAACAGACATACCTACTTGCTCTATCAATGCATTTTTTATCCCAAAATGGCCTGTGTGTATTGCTTTTAATATGGTTCTTCTCATAGCTGTTGGTATTAAAATCCTTTGTCCCTTTAACACCAGGTCATCTGCCATTGTCAATATTCATTCTTCATTTTATAGTAAAATTTAATTTCTTCCCGAACTTTTTTGATTGCGTTTGGCCATCCTTCTCTGATGTATATTTTAATCTGTTGTAATTCATTGTTATCTGGTGCCATTCTTTTCAATTCTCTAAATTTTTCATGTGTAATTTTGCATTTTTCCATTATCATGCGAACTTGAGCTTCTAAATCCAGCTTATCTTCAATTCCTTTGGAATGTTGGCCCTGGATAGAGTATCTGCTATCACTATATAGTTGCTTACCCGGTTTATCCACAATTTTTAAGTCATACCGTTGCAGTGACAGAAGCATACGTTGTAAACGTGCTGGACAGTCATTCAAATTCTTGTTGCAAATCCCTGAGGGGCTTGTGGTCAGTTTCCACAGTGAATTGCTTTCCAAAAACATATTGTGAAGATTTCTCATATTTCTCAACACCAAAGCATATTGCGAGGAGTTCCTTCTCAATACTTCTGCTGAGTTGACGTCATTGCTCGAGAAGCATATGCACATGGTCTCCGTTCCTGTAGTAGAATTGTTCCTAAGCCTGACTTGGATGCATCAACTGAAACTACCACCTCCTTACTTGGGCCATAATACCTCAAGGTAATGTTTTCCATCACAGCATTTTTAAAATCGTTGAATGCTTTTTCGTGATTATCCAGCCATTCAAAATGGTTTTTATTTTTTAATAGTTCTCGTATGGGTGCTGTTATTTCCGAAAAGTTTATGAATTTACCTACATTAGGTATTATTCCCATAAAACGTTGGACACCTTTTTTATCTTTGGGTCTAGGCATGTCTTTTATTGATTCTACTTTTTCTTCATCGACTGAAATTCCTTTAGCACCAAATTTATATCCTAAATATTTTAGTTCGGTCGTCCCTAGCGAGCATTTTTTTAAATTAAATTAAATATTTTTCTTTTATGCAAACTCCATAACACTCCTCAGTCTTTTGTCATGTTCTTCCTTTGATGTTCCCCCAAATAAAAAAATATCATCTATGTGCACATGCGCTCCTTCCATCATGAAAATTTCCTTGAATCTCTCTTGGAATACTTTACTGGCAGACTTTATCCCGTATGGCATTCGAGTAAATCTGTACATTCCAAATGGAGTACCTAATGCACACAACTTGCTGCTTTCTTCATCAAGCGGTATATTCCAAAATACATCCGTCGCATCTAATTTTGAAAAATGTGTGTCTCCGTTCAGGTTCTTAAGATTTCTTCCATCGTGGGAATCTTGCAGAAGTTTCTTTTGATTACTTTGTTTAAGTCCCTTGGATCTATTATTAGACATATACGGATGGAGCCATCTCCTTTTTTAACCAATACAATAGGGTTAAGCCAATCTGTGCTACGCTCTATGCGCTTAATAATTTGTTTTCCTTCTAATTTGCACAATAAGTTTTTTTAATGGGTCATGTAAAGCAAATGGTATCCTTCTTATAGGATGAACAATAGGTATAGTACCAGTTTCTAGTTCAATATGATAGGGTTTACTGACTTTTCCTATGTCCTTAAATACCTCTTTATAATTATTCATGAAATTATTATAACATACATATATTAATTTCATTGTTTTTTAAATTTTCTACTTTTTCAATAATGTCTATTTTCTTAATCAAATTCATCTCTATGCAAGTTTTAAGACCTACAATGCATTCAAAGTCACTCTGAGTTACAAAATTTCAGTGTATACATTTTACCTTTATATACAGTATTGACAATAGATGTACCTATAATTGGGAGAGCGTTCTGCGTATATGATTTTAATCGTTCATGAGTTTTCTTAATTTTATGTGTATCAAAATGTACAGATTTCAATTTGGACACAGAAATAACATTTGCATCAGTACCTGAATCCAATTTAAATGCCAACAGTCTTCCATTTATAGGCTAATCAATGCTCCAACGAACCAATCATTTCATTTTACGTACATTTTGAACATATAAATGGTCATCATTTGCAGATTCATTGTCTCGGTTCCAATAATGTGAGACAGAGATATATATTTTGACTATCGATGTGGTGCCCGGCATCAAACTTCGCATGCGTGCCAGTAGTTATTAGGACCGTCGACAGATGGCGCTATTGCATTTTAAAGTGCGCGGCCGTTAGCCGGTAATATTCGGCATCACTAACGCCAAACCAGTAAGCCCATAGATAACCTTATATATGTGGCAGCTGGTGGCAGCACTGTGGCCGCCTATAGATCCTATCCAATCCAGCCAATGGAATCCACCAACTTGACGCATGCGTAGTGTGTCCAATGGCACTATGTCGGATGAGATAGAGATATATGTCGCAACGCTAGTGCTGATACAGCCTGCTGTTACCAACATTCTTTATATCATTTTGTATTTATATGATATTATGAAAATACCTGTCAAATCATGGGTAACTTGTATTAATTAAATGCCGATACGATCGATCTCGATCAAATAGAACCTCATGCAGCTAAACTATCAATTTTATATATTGTATGATAAAGTCATGTGCCTGGCCACATCAGATTTTTTCCACTTTTTTCTACTTGCCACAAATAAATGTGAAATAACTGGATATTTGTAGCAGTTTTCATTTATAAGGTCGCCATTTTATTATGATCTTCAAACTCAAAAGTGTATTTATTAGTGTTGGGAAAAATGACTTTTTTCTCGGCCCGGCCCGACGTAACCACGACCGGGCCGGGCCCGACAGCCTGGTTTGGTCCGGCCCGGTCCGAAACGCCGAAACCGCACTCGGCCCGAAGCCCGACTTGGCCCGAAGCCCGACTTGGCCCGAAAGCCCTACTCGGCCCGAAAGCCCTACTCGGCCCGAAAGCCCGACTCGGCCCGAAAGCCCGACTTGGCCCGAAAGATCGGTTCGGCCCGAAAACCACCCGGGTGTGTGTGTTGGTTAGATGAAAAACTTTATAATATATTATACTGTTATATTATGTGGCCTTTTTGCTGATATAAATAGTATTTTTATTGCAGTCTGTTTTTTTTTATAATAAATTGCCGCTGTTGAATCAGAAAAAGTATCTGATATTGGTGTTAGTCTACAAAATAATGAATTTTTAGGTTGTACATAAGTAGGTATCAAAACTTTCTGTCGTCCATCGGTAGTTATCATTTTGAATTTTAAATTGTCCGCTAATATAAGAATATATAATTTATCATTTTGAATTTTTAATTACGTGGTAAGTTAATAGTTGAAGGTAATGATTTTAGCCTTAACAGTTATTTACCAAAAAAGTAAAATAATTACCGAAATTTATCTACGACTCACATATAATAAGTTCATACGTATCTATGACTATATAATCCCCATCATTATACACGCCAATGATTATAATGACACTAGCGTTGTATAGTAATGACGTTCAAAGTCATTCAAATAATGACCTCATTATTTGAAAAAACCTTTATCAATATACAACGCTAGTGTCAAAGTCTGTCAAAACCTACGTGGAGGACAGTTATTTAACAGTTCGCCTCGCCATCATTGAGAAATACATTTAAAATATTTTGCTTAAAAGGGAATTTATGAGTCGTAGATAGAACGTCGTGTTTGACTCGCACATAACGGATATAAATCGCTTTCATGATTACACTTCATGCTCGCGATTTATATCCTTAATTATGTGCTCGTCAAATATATGCTATTATAACTTACAGTGCTCGGCATTAACGTGGGTTTAATTTACCATTTTCAATTTTCAATTACCCGTTGGCTAACTTAAGCCAACGTAATGTGCCATTTTTATTTTTTTGTGTGGTAATTTATTATTATTTGAAATTAATAATTTTAAATTGAACGGTAATCTACGAAAAAAAAAATATTGGCGTAATTTAACATGCCTGTTCATAATTATATATACATGAGTTGGTATACATGTATATAATTAGGTAGCCTTGTTCCTGAGATTTCGGGCCCGGTAGAGTTTTCCGGCCGAAACAGGCTTTCGGGCCGAGTCGGGCTTTCGGGCCTAGTCGGGCTTTCGGGCCGAGTCGGGCTTTCGGGCCGAGTCGGGCCCGACCAGGCCCGGCCCGACTTTGTGCCCGGCCCGACACCATGTGCGGTCCTTTTTTTGTTTGTTTTTGCGCTGGGGAAGGAGAAATGTCTTTTACGCACCCCGGCTTACTGTTGGCGCTTTAGAGATGTTCGTCGGAAAACTCTTCAGCCGGGAGTGTGGGACTCAGTTCGCCTCTTGGCACTCATACCCAGTAAAACTCCTCCCCCATTTTCCTGTTCTTCCTAAAAGGCCCAGGCGGAACTACACTTTCGGGGTTTGTCGTCATCTACGCCGGAAGCGTGGCTGTTATTTCGCTACTCCGTTGCTCCTGTCCTCTGTTTTCACTCACTGTCACATTTATTCACCATCCTTACACTTCACTCCTCACTAACTTCACGCACCTTACACCTCACATCTCAACTCTCATCCGCTCGCACTTCACTCTACTCGACCACTCCTCTCCTCATTACTCTCTCTATCCATTCTTCTGCCATTCTCCAATTTTCCTTACTCTGCAGCATCACCTCCACGAGCGTGTTTGCCGTAACTTGTCTTTTAACACCATTCTCAAACCTCTTACGCTCATTACTCTCTCTATCCATTCTTCTGCCATTCTCCAATTTTCCTTACTCTGCAGCATCACCTCCACGAGCGTGTTTGCCGTAACTTGTCTTTTAACACCATTCTCAAACCTCTTACGCTCCTCCTCCGTATCTCTGCATTCGAAGATGACATGCTTAGGGTCGTCGACCATTCCACACATCCTACACGTATTATCCTGCGTCTTTTTTATCTTGTATAGATAGGTGCCGAACTCCCGTGTCCACTCAGGGCTTGCGTTAGCCAGTAGTTCGTCTCGCCGTGCTTTCTGTTGAACCAGGTCTCTATGTCAGGGATAAGGGTCTTGGTCCACTGTCCTTTTGCTCTTTATTCGTCCCATCTTTCCTGCCATATCCGAAGCGTCTCGTCCCTGGCTTCTTTCGTTGTCGTGTCAGGGTTTTTCCTCATCCTTACTCTTTCGTGTATCTTGAGATCAATCGCGACCGTTCTTGCGATTACCGACAAGGCTTCAGTTGATGTTGTTCTGTAAGCACTTGTGACTAGAATATTCATTCTTCGTTGGGAGCGTTTGAGAATGTCTGTATAGTTTTTGTATTTTAGGGCTTCTGCCCATGTTGTACACGCGTACAGTAGTATGCTTTCCGCTGCCGTAGCTATTATTCTCCGTTTCTCGCTAGTTGGTCCCGCAACCCTCGGCATGATCTTTTTCAACGCGTTTATGCTTTTTTCTGCCTTCCCTACTGCGTGTATCACGTGTGCTGTGAATCTGGTGTTTCGGTCGATGACACCCAGGTACTTCAGTGTCTCTTGCGTTGTTATTGTATGATCCCAGAAACTGAATTCTACTTTGTGGACCGTTCTTCTACCCTTTATAATTGTGGCTTCCGTCTTTTGGTAGGCTATCCTCAGTTCCATCTCCCGGAACCAATCCTCGATGCTTTTTAAGGTTTCTTCTGTGTCCTCTTTCAATTCTTGCTCGGGCCACCCTTGCACTACTACAGCCAGGTCGTCGGCGTAGGCTATCAGATGTACGTTGTTTGTTACTGGCAGATCGAGGAGGTCATCATACGCGACGTTCCAGAGGGTCGCCCCCATCACCGATCCCTGCGGTACTCCTCTCCTCATTTCGTAGATTCTTTCCCCGTATGCTACTGTTCTTTCTTTCAGGTAGTTCTTAGTAGTTTCTATGAGGTATTGTGAGATATTTTTGCGTTGCATTGCGGTAACTATCTTTTCCCATCTGACCGAATTGAAGGCATTTTTCACGTCTATCGTTACTAGTAGACAATATCTCCTTTTCCCCCTGTTATACTTATCGCACTCTTTATTATATTTTAAAACTTCCTCTATCGCGTCGGTGGTGGATCTTCCCTTCCGAAAGCAGTGCTGATATGGCGAGAGCTTTCCATCTTCTAGCTCGGTTACTAGGCGGTTTCTTATAACCATCTCATACGCGTTCGCCCAGGTGTTAACGAGGCATATCGGTCTATATGTGGTCTCTTCATTGTCCTTCTTCGGTTTCTCGATTAGAACGAGCCTGGCGTTATTCCATTTTTGTGGATATGTTCCTCCCTTGATCATGTCGTCAAATAGTCGTCTGAAAATTTCGGGTTTGTCCCTCAGCATTATTTTTATTATGTCTGCCGGCACTCCATCCGGACCTGCTGCTTTCCCCGTTTTTAGGTCCTTTGCGGCTCTCTCTATTTTCTCCTTAGTCACTATCGTGTGTTCGGAAGTTAGCTGTGTGTGGTTTGG
>OZ030391.1:48180710-48212389 GCA_964023965.1 Melinopterus prodromus | reverse complement strand
GGGGTGTCTACTGTGTAAAAACGAAATTTTCAACCGCAGCCACAAGTGGCAATATAGAATATATCTTTCATTTCAAAATTGTTATGTACATGTCGTAGGTAAATGGTTCTTTCTGGCAAGCTATTTGCCATGGCCAATAGATATTGAGCCTGCATTTATATTTTTAAAGCTATTTGCCTAGGCAAATGTATTTGCCCAACCCTATGGTAGGCAAATAGTATTTTGTGTAGAAATCGATCGAAATTGATCATTCAAATTCACTGAGTTGTACATTTGTTCCGCATGATTTCCGTATGCAAAATAGGTGATGATCATCATCTGCATCGATGCGCAAAATCGTCCAGTGGATAAGAATTCAGATATTTAGTGTTTTCCAGTCTAGTATAACTTCTTCCTGGTAAAAGTAAAACTAAACATTCCTAATCTAAAATTTGTTTTGGTGGAAGAAAATCCATATGAAATCGTATCTCCGCACTCAGAATACTGACGCTTGTCACAACAAATCAGACGAAACTACATTAGAATGATGACGGTTAGAATGCGGTTTTACTCAGAAGTAATCAACGACTATTAATTATGATGTATTTGAGAACTAACCGGCACGGATTGCACATAACCTCACATAATTTTAAAACAAACGCAATTGGAAACTATATGCTATTTGCCTGACAAAGGTCTTGGCAAATACATTTGCCTAAGCAAATAGTTTTAAAAATATAAATAAAGGTGCCATATCTATTTGCCCAGGCAAATTACTTTTGCCTAGGCAAAAGCCTTTTGCCTAACATAGCCATTTGCCTACGACATACACATAAACATATGAAGATTCCTATAAAAGGAAAAAAGTGTAAATATAATTACATGAACAAACTAACACGCCAACATACCCTATCCACTTAAATCGTGCTAGAGGGCACCGGCAATACAATATCGGCCAAAACAATAGAATTGTTGTTCCAGGGATAAATGATCCTGGGCCACTTCCCATCGGCTAAAATATTTATGTTTCCACAGTGATAACAACTTATTCTGGTATTTATACCAATATTTAGTTATATACCATGGTAGTTATACACCATGGTAGTTATATACCATGGTATAACGTAAACCAAAAATTAAAGTTCTGTTTACCATTCAGTTCTTCAAAACATTCCTATTTTAGAAATTTTGTTCTTCAAATCAGCATGAATTTACGAATATTTACCCTTAGTTACGTTTTTAGGTATATTTCCTTTATATTTTCTTTATTACTGAGAAAATGCCATTCAAATATGGTGTGAGGGTACTGACTCACCCAAGGGTAATTATATTAGTTACTCAACATAATTAAACACAAAAATTTTCCACTGATGTTTTGTGAACGTAATACTTTGTTGCGGTCGCCCCATATTATGTAAAAATAAATTTGGTTAAACAGGCGTTTAATTGGTTTATTATAATCCAATAAAGTTTCCAATCAAGCATAAAAATGTGCCCCACCCCATTAGGAAAAGCACATTCACTGGCAATTTTGTTGAGACTGCATTAATGTCATAACTACCCTACATGTAGCTGAATAACCACTGTGTCGTAATTTAAGCTCTTTTCCAATTTCTCTGTCGGTATCTATAAACAGTAGCGGTCGAATAAATTTCCGTCAGAACTAAAGAAAAAAAAACGGAATAGATGCTGGCTTGACAGGCGTTGATACAATTTCCGTAAAAATAATTTAGTTCCACCGACTCAAATCAAATTAAATTGGGAAAAGTCTAGCCCCGCGTGACGCGGACTGTCGACCTGGTATCGAATCGAGGGGCGTACGTGATCCCATAAGGTTTGCCCGGCTTTCAAAAAGCCGACGGTTTGACGGTTCACGTCAAATTTAAAAGACAACGACTCACGCATAAAATTACAATGTTGAAACCGAAACCGCGATATGGTGCTTGTAGTGCGCTGTAGTAGCGTCGACATCTGTTATTACTGATTTGATTCGTTGGTATGTACGGGGTTAGGCAGGTGTGGGGTGTTTGGACACGATCGCACGCAATCATAAATACAGAATAAATGTCGCACACTGTGCAGAGAATTATGCATAACCAACGTTTGCCGGACAACCTTTAATTACTGATGCAGTAGTTTGGTTTACAATTACTATTACTGTCTATCGGATGATAACGCATTAATGTTTATATTTGGCTTTTACATGATGGTGTTTAATAATACGTGGAGCATCAAAACACGTAATGGCGTGGATTTTCTGATATAGTGGATTTTTGTAAATGGGAGTATTTTTAGAATGAACGGTTTTATTCAAACTGACTACAACATACATATTTACAGGCCGAGTTATTACGAGTTATCAACTGTTTGTTACTGACGTTAGTGAGTGTAATTCATATGCGTCTAGTCGATTGTATTGCGGTCTACCAACAGACAAAAACAGATAAAACAATAATAATAAAAAAAAAATCATTATGGTTTCAGCGTGGATGTGCCATATTTGCACCGTCAGTGAATTTACTGCCGAAACGGATGGGGGAGAGCCATCCGTTTCTATGCTAAGATATAGACGGATAGAAACACATAAACATACGAATAGACATGCGTCGGGGAAAAGGATTATTTTGAAAAACAGGGAAGTTGCAGAGCCCCGCCAGAACCACTAAACGAATTGTTCTCTCTGGATATTTTTGTAGTAACAACCGTCCTCGCCCACTCCTCACTTTCCGAAGCACAGTTGATAATGGGTTATGTTGTGAACGTACGTAATTTGATGTTTGTTTTTTCGCCTAGGATGGTTGCGGTTTATCTGCAGAGCTGAATTTCCAGTAACACGTGAGAATAATTTTCCCAGGCTAACCGAGTCATTCAGCTTATTTAACGCCAACGTAGAGGAATCCATAGTTGGCATATTTTCAGGTTGCTTTTAACGATCCTGTTTAGATGTCATAACATTAATGTCATTTGTCAGTTTACATATTATGAGATCGTTTTCTGTTATCATCTTCATATGTTGTTTCAGTTGGATATTTACCTCATTCCTCAAACTCTGTTCATCGCCAACAGCAACTGCTGGAAACTTTTTGCACATCGTTGCATTCAATATTTGTTCTCGGATTTCGGACAACATTCGTGGAAAGTTAAACTCAATATACACTTAAACCTATCTTGTTCTACACAGATAGAAAAGATTTCTTGCTTTTAAAGATTTTTTTCCTTTAATGTAATCTTTTTGTTTTGATTTAAAAAAAACGTCTGTTTTACACCAAAGAAATATAATTTTGATTCAAACATATAAATTTGTATATAAAGAGGGACTTATTTCGTTTAAAGTAATATTTTTTCTTTGGGTCAACAATAAGTTTAATTCCGCCAAAAAAAATCATATTTTGATTAAAATAAATATATTTTTAGTGTGAATACCTCATCCAACTGTATTGTTAGATGCGCTGTAAACGCTCTTCTCGGATTTCGTACAAGTCGAGAGTATAAAGGCCGCGTGATCGACAGTATAGACTATACACTATAGACTTATAGAGTACAGTGCCTGCAGGTTCAAGTTCCGATTCCAAATCAGCGTACACTTTACTTACTTAGCCTTGACTATATGTAGGGCTGGGAAGACCAACCACTGGTCGAGGATGTGCGACATACCAAAAAAAGGTGACACGTGGCGAGTCAACTGTACAAATTCTATCAACAAACCAACAGATAGAAATTAAAAAAATTGTTTAATCAAGGAACCATTAATGGCAACCCTAAAATACAACATTCTAACTCAACCAACCATTTCGTTAATTAAAAAAATATAAAAAAAATATAATTTAAGAAATATATCTTTCACTCTTCTTATAATATACAAATTGTAAATTTTAACTGGAAACATAAGTTGTTTGACACAAATCATTGGTAGAAATTACCAAACAAATATTTCATACAGATGCGTTTTTATCCGCAAATAAATATTTCTTTGCCTCTATTTAAACACCAGATTTCTTGGACTCAATGCATATCTATTAAGACAGTGTTACCTAGCTAGAGCACCAACTGCTCGACCCAATAACCCTGCTCGTTGCCGCCATATTGATAATCTTATAACTTATGAATAACCGACATAATAAAGTCTCTTTTCCATGGAGGGGTAACATACAGACTATTTGACATAAGGATCATTTTGTATATATTGGTTATTAGTTACACATTATGAACAGCCAACTAGTAATAGCAATATGACATAAGTATTTTCCCAGTGGACAGAAGCATCAATCGTATGTTATTTGACAACCCCCTTCGACGTATACTTTAGCCCGATATAGCAAAAAGAAAGTTGTTAAAAATTTTAGTTTTATTAGTATTTTAATAAAATGTATGATGCTCTAAAACTTCCGCCGCGGTGTAATTATGAAGGAACTAATCTGTTCACTCCCATTTTGCACTCTGAAGAAAGAATATTTTGTCCTGCGTCAGTACTACAAAATTTATAATAAATTTTATTATAATTTATTTGTCGGTTGTTCGCGCCGCCTGTGGCACATATTAAAGGCACGGCCACACACGCTTATTAGTAGCACGAAAGCATGCTTGTTCCGAGCACTTGCTACTTAGTAGCATGTGTGCCATTGCTAGTAACAAGCATGCTGATTTCAAGCATGCTCAAAAATCACCAGTCGTTTGATTTTCGAGCATGCCCTCTTTATTGGCATTGCGGGCCTTTGTTCTTTGAGGTGGGTGCTGCTCTTGAAATATGCTTTCACCGACAGATCTGTCTTCGGGTTGTAGGTAATGAAAAAACCTATTTGTTATGTAAGCTATCATTGGTCTACTATGTTTAATTTCTCCCTTTGTCACACTTACTCGGTATCATTGAGACGTAAAAAGCGAAGAATTTTCAAGAATCTTTTTAAATGCACAACTTCAAAAACTCTTCTCATATGATAATTTTGGTCCGAAGACCAAAATAAAAGTAAACATGGCAAAGACTGGAAGCCCATGATTATTAGCATTCCCAGGAATGCCTTGAACTCATCTGATTTAAACTCTAGCGTAGTACCTTGTTAAGCATACTGGTTTGATTCAGAATAATCACTCCCACAAAAAATTCACTAAAAATATTCAGAAAAATATTAATAGATGACTGACTGCTAAGTAACACCGTCAGACCAAACTTTTCGAGAAAACTGACTCCCTCAAACATGTGCGGGAAAAAAGGCTCCTTTATTTGTTAGATCTAGTAGAAGGCATTCAGACCAGACTATCCTTGTAGTCGTGTTTTGAGGATCAAAGTCTGTGCAGTATGGTGTATCGAAAAAACGTTTTTTTTTTTTCGAAATTCGAAATTTCAAGTTGTCAAGAAGTTGTCCCTATGGACCTACATATAACCAAGAAAAATTGGCACAATTGAAAAATATGTAGGTCTACCGCGAAAGGCCTAAAGTTTATAATTTATAATTTAATAATTTAAAATTTATAATTCTCTTTAAGAATTAGAATGTTTTTTTTTTTAATGAAAGGTTAAGTGATTTTTCCTTTACAAATACAAAACGTTTAACAACAAGGTATGAAATTACAGTATACAAAAATATATTACCCCAATGCAACATTTAGATTGCACGCAGATTATTTAGATTCGATACAATTTTCAGAAAAATGACCGTTTTCCTATAATTTAAAAAATGTGCTTAAATGTAGATAAAAGTTTATTTGCCATTAATTTTTTTATTATATGGGGACATGTGGGCTTTGAAAAAGAAAACCCACCTAATACTTCATTAAAAAATATGAAAAAATTCAAATCTTTAAAGAGACTCATAAACTTTAGGCCTTTTGGGGGAGACCTAAATATTATTCAATTGGGCATTTTTTTGTGCTGTATGAGATTCCACAGGGACAACTTTTTATCAACTTGAAATTTTGAATTTCGAAAAAAAGCGTTTTTTCGATACACCCTACTGTACGGCTACCGAATAATCGCTATCCATCATCGTTTGATGATGATCGTTCTTTTAATACAACAGCTTCTTTTGGTCGGTCTGGATGTTCGCGCTCTAGATGTGCGTGGTGTACATGTGCTCCGTGTAGATGTGCTTGACCTAGATGTGGTTGGTCCTAATCAGGGGGTGTTATAAAAAACGTTTTTTTTTTTATTTTAACCAAATAAAACATGTTTTTTCTACTTTGCGTTCGTTATAAGCTCATAACGAAACCGCCTTCGGTGTCGTTATAAAAACACTAGATCACAAAGTTTCAGTAACTTTTAGTTTTCCAAGATTGATGAAATTGACGTCAAGTGTCAAGTAAGGCTGACATCCGAATTGCTATTGGCTCGCCTCAATCGTATTTGTGTCAATCGTATTCTACTACAACTACCAACTGTTGAAGAAAAAAAATACACTAGATTATAAGATGACAACCACAATTTTTAACATTTATGTAAAATTAATGTCGCAAAGTAGAAAAAAATAGTATATATATATAACACTCGTTTTATAAGACGTATTGGCGCACTCGTTCTATTTGGGCACTCCTGGCTACGCTCGTCGTGCCCAAATCAACTCGTGCGCCAATTTTTGTCTTATAAAACTTGTATTATAATATACTATTTTATAAAATTATGCATTTGTAACGAAACAATGTTTTTAAACACCTTTATTTGTAAGCATTTTAATTTGAGTCTTTTTATACCTTATTTTACTTGCACACATATCGTATAGTAATATGTTATGAAGAAACAAAAAGTGTTCAAATATCGGTAGTTTAAAACACTACGTTTAAAACGAACTGTAACAAACTGTTTAAAACATGTTTAAAACAAAATATTTGTTTTAAAACATGTTTAAAACAATGTTTTAAACATGTAAAACAAACGTTTTAAACATGTTTAAAACAGAATATTTGTTGTAAAAGATGTTTAAAGCCATGTTTTACAACAAGGTGGATAAATATTTAAGACAAACTGTTTTAAGCATGTTTAAAATAAAATAGTTCAAAACAAAATATTTGTTTTAAAACATGTTTCAAACAATGTTTTGAAACAAACTATTTTAAACATAACAATCTTGGTCGGTCTAGATGTGCCTCAGACCTGCCTGTCATCTATTCCATCTATCAAGTCAAACAAATCTTTGGAATCTAGGGCTTCTAATTCCTTCCAATTAATTTTTTGTTTGGATTCCGTATAAACCCTATGAAAAAAAAAAACAAACCTGTTGGCTAAATTTACTAGTAAAAGCGCGGGCACATTTGACCAAATATTATTGCACATGTACCTATATGATTGGCTTTTTCAATTTGACATTTTTTTCATTGACAACATTAGTTGATTGCCGAAATCAACGTTACGTATTGTACTTACCAGCAAACTTAGAGAATTTGATCTGCTAACACAGCTTTTTCTTTAGAGTGTACCACAACCATGTTACGACACAGATAGAGGTTGAAATTTCAACCACTTTGGCAATATCTTCTCGGCAGATATTAAGTGGCGGAATTTTAAATCAGTATCGTTCTATCCAACAGAATATGAGTGAACTGGTTGAATATAAAGCCAGTATGTTTTTAGAAAATATTTATTTCGACGTCGCCTAAAAATTCGACCAGTATGTATCTTATAAACGTCAACCTCGTATTTACAGAAAATCCAACTAACAGATTTAGAAAACACCGTCCTTTATTCCTCTGTAACTATCTGTAATAAACTTAGTAACTAGTAAATTTAGAGGCCCACTTCATACATGAAAGTTTAGCTACTTTTTACTTGAGACGTGCCAAAAATGAATCTGGTAAATTCATTTCGCTCAACATTCTACAACATTATATGACTCGAGAAAAAGATATTTTTTATAACGAGGTTTGGCGAGTTGTCAGAATATTGGTTTAACACACAGCGTGGCCAAAAAACAGGCAACTAGATTTTCAACGAAAACTACCTGTACCATATTTTTACATTTAAATTAAAAATATCTTATGGTCAAATAGACTATAGTGTTATCGTCCGCTCAAATATCAAGTTGGAATCCTAGAAATCAGTTTTATAATTCACATTTAGCATTGGCATCACACACTATCAAATCTTTCTAAATAACATAAATATGAGTATTCTGGACTTATTTCGTAAAAGATTGCTCTATAGTACTTTCTTGCATGAAACAATGTCTAAAAACGCGCAGAATTTCTGAGGGGTTTCTCAGTTATATTCACAGAATCTTAAGTCAAACATAAAATTAACGGTAAAGAAAGTAAAATTGTCCACCTTTTGGTAGACTACTTAAAATTTTCGATACTACATCAATTTTTGAAAAATTACTAAATTTATCCAACAAAACATTATTTTATATTAGAGGCCGAGTCACTTTAACACTAGCAATAGTACAATATCGCATGCGGTTGTCATAGTTTGTTGATAATAACAATGTTGTCTTTAGATCAATCGATTTTTAACCGATAAAAACAGAAGATGAAGTAATAATATTGATGCAAAATATTAGGTTTCTCGGTATTAAATTAAATTTAAAATAGTTTTTCCCTATGACATTTTAAATTTAATTGTGAAAACTGGTACTTTTTAATTACTGAAACTGTACTGTTAAAAAACTCATACTTTACTGCTGAACAAGTTAACAATTTCTTGCTTTGCAACCGACGTTTATATTAAATCAATATTCTGACCCTTGGTGAGGCATTTTTAGAACATCCAAAGCCCTTTATCAAGAATTACTTTATCTTGCGAAATGAAAATGTTGGTCCATTATAAGTATAGTGAGGGTCCATGTGAGGACATACAGAATCTATACCACAGCTTTGGCAAGAAATTGGACCTTTTTTTGCAGGTGTCTCCGATGTCGTGAATGAACTGAGTTTCAAGTTTGTCCCATAATAAATAACTAACGTAGAAGTCCTTTGACAGTTTAATGCTATATCATCTTATTGTTCTACACGGGAAAGTTATTCATTGTCTTACGGGTTGAATAGGAATCACAGCAAGGATATCCCGTGCTCGTCGGGATTATCCGAAGCTCGTAGAGTTCCAAAATTGCACTCAATATGTGCCCGTGGTAATTGAATGAGGTTTTGTCCTAGATCTTAATCGAGTTTGGGAAATTTTATCAAAGCTACGGTAAACTTAATCACGGATTATTTCGACGAAATTGTCCTCTTGTCCGTACAAGTTGTCGAGATAAGGGATTTCTCTTAGAATTACAGCTCAACTTTCTCAAATTAGACGCTATCGAAGCTTGCAGACAAATTTAAACTTCATACGTCCCGATGAAATCCAGAGATTAATCAACGCTCAGTTAAATCATAGTGCGATATGCAAGAATGAACGTTAAAAGCAAATCACTACATGTTTTTCTTGCCATCCATAAACCCATAATAGTAATACAAGTGCACCGTAAGAAAACAGTAGTATAGTGTATTCATAGGACGGTAGGCAATGTAGCACTTAGGTACAAATAACAGATGTTGTTATTCCAAAATACGTTTCATTCTCCGCAAATGTCGGCAGTTTCGATCGCGGTTGCGTACATCATCAAGATTTAAAAAATTCTCAAAACGAAGTTAGTTGACAGGTTAGGAAGGCCCCACGTTAGCTCCGGCTTGGTACATGATGATTTGTTGATCAAAGGTTTAAGTTATAACTTATGAACCCCGGTAGGAATGACAGGAGTTCAAAAGAATGGAGGGGAATTTTGGTGTGAGGACATAACGGGTTATTTTATTACAACGGAGGAAAAACAGTAGGAAAGAGAGTGTTGGGGAGGTACGTGGGGTTAAAAAGGACAAGGTGTTTTGTTGTGCACAAATATTTTTGAATTCGGCTGCCAAGATGACCAATTTAGCATTTAATTGTTGCACTTCATTGATGATATGCATCATGCTTGGAGTAGGAGTAGGCGGGGCTATTGCCTGAGACTGAGTGGAGGCGTGGCCAATGACGGAGTTGGCAAAGGATTTTGCCGTAGTAATCTGGGCGTCGATCCTCGAACCATGCGAAAGTTAGCGTACGGATATTTTTTCGTACGGCGTTATTCCACTTCTTCGCTAGTCGCACGGAGAATTGACAACATGGGACTGTGTATTGAGGCCCAGCGATGACCGGTAAGGTGGGGGATTCGCACACTATTTTCGATTACGGTATGCTCGAAATATTCACCGAGTGCATGTGCCTACTTTTTCGTATAGATTGCAAACGCCGGGTATATCCCGGTGAATGCTAGATGCGCTCGGCGAATATTACGGTTTTGTCGATTTGTTACGTTTTAAACCGGCATAATTGATAAATGTAATGTAATAAATGAATATTAATTATAATGGTATATTTACAAACATTACTTTTACGCAAAAATATATTTCTTAAATATACATTATGTACATAATATACATATATGTTGTAGGAAACGATGTAAGGCTATAAGTACGAAATGCTTTTGAATATACAGCGTATTTTGTAAGGAGCAGATCAAATTTATGTTTTAAAACTGTACCCCAGGTTTATTTTCTCTCAGTTTTTGATATTCCATTACAAATTGTAAGTTTATTCGCTCGGAAGTTATAGGACAAAAAAAGAGAAACATGATGAAACTGTAGTTAATAATTAAATGTAATTTTTGCTTGTATTTAGTTTTGTTTTTTAATAATTAAATTGTTATTTTGTTATTCAGTTTCTTTTTTGTTTATGAAATAATAAAAATAATGCATGAACCATCCTATATATTCGAAAGAACTTCAAATTTGTAAGTCATTTCCTAAACCATTCATTTGAATTATCAATCGGATACTTTTCAGAGAACGAGATAAGTTTCTATTTGTACTTAATTATTCCAATACAAATACAACTCTTCATGCATTTAAACACAATTATATGAGAAACCAATCAATAAATAATTATTTATAAGTGACACAAGTGCAATTAAATTAAAAATAAATAAATTCTGCAATATCTTTTTTTTTATGTTAAAACTTGAAAATCATTTACAATTGAGACTATTTGTTTATTTTATAAATTTTCGCAAAATATTAAATTGTGTATAAAACAGTTATACTATGAACATAATAATATAATGAATCAATACAAATAACAATTAATCAATTGTTAATTAATTGACAAACAATTTGACCAATGATAGAAAAATATGTAACATTTTCTAATGAACTGCCTACAATTGGATAAGTCGAGATATTCGACAATTGTAGCAAAAAATTATGATTCTGCTTAATATTAGATTTACCTAGGATTTACTAGTGAATCGCACACTATGTTGCAAATGCTTATAACTTTTAGAATGAGTGTTGTATAACAAACAATTAATAAAATCCGAGTAGTTTTCTGTTTCCTAATAGCAACCTCATTTGACTACTATACTAGTTTGTTAATATTATAGTTTGATGTAATAGTATGCAATTAGTATTTGTTACTATCTTTTGATGTCAACAAATAAATCTATTTAAACAATATGGCCATTATGTACCGTAATGCTGTTACAATTTAATTTACAATTTGAGATTTTTGCCATTTAAAATATTCATAGTTCGATGTGCTAGGGTACGCTTTGGATGCGGCGGTGGCTTGGATGTTGGCGGCGGGTACACGCTTCTGCTTCGGGGTACGGGGACACCCGCGATAGCTAGCACGGTGTAGCCCTCCGCAGATGAGGCACTTATTGGGTGCATCGTCGGGGGACTTGCAGTCGGTCGTCAGATGGTCGTCGGCACATCTATTGCATCCTGGTGGTGCTTTGTCAGGTCGCCTGCAATCTCCTCTATTGGAAGTTCCAACGGCAGCTTCCTCAACTCCCGATTCTCGGGAGTTGAGAAGATGTGGATGGCCATTTCATCGGCAGTAAGTTGGTTGACGATGGAGGCGTTAGCAAGTACGCACCAAAACGAACCAAAACTAGACAAATAATATGTACAGGACACGGGCAGAAGCTGTGCAACGAGCGACGACCAACAACGGCATCTTCCAATAATTAAAACCAACGAAAGCAGAGAGCACATATCTTGTCATTAGCTGCGTTCGCTCTGCTTTCGTTGTTTTTAATTATAGCCGTTGTTGGTCGGCGCTCGCTGAACCTGCTGCTGCCCGTGTGCTGTACCTATTATTGATTTATTTTGGTGAGTACTAGCTAACGTAAGGCCTTCCTTACCTGTCAACTAACTGTTCGTCTTGTGAATTTTTTAGTCTTGATGATGATTGCAACCGCGATCGAAACTGTCGACATTTGCGGAGAATAAAACTTATTATGGAATAACAACAACATTTGTTATTTATCCCTAAGTGCTACATTTTCTACCGTCCTATGAATACACTACTACTGGTAGTATAAATAAATTACTAATATTGTAGAATTTCTACTGGAAACTAGAAGCAAAATTCCATTATTTCTACAGTCGAGGTGACGAGTTTATTTCCGGAACAAAATTGCAAAAAGTTCGCCTGGTTACTGGAACCGTAGAAGTAAAAGCCCTGGCGACACAAAAATCCTTAACCGTTTTAATGAATTCGCTGTCTCACTTGAAAATGCACGGAAAGAACATTTTGCTCAAGACGGTTACCTCTGGGTAGAGAGAGATCGCGGTAGATGTGAACTAGCATATTTAAGTCTCTTTTAATTAAACTAATAATTCAGATTCTGGCAATTATGCGATTTTATTTCAAGATTCGAACGAACGACGGAATGGAAAATTACACTGAAACACGGCTCTTACTTATAATGGGTATGATAAAATACGCTTTATTACAGACAAAGGAACACTTGGAATACCTATTTTTATTAACATATTAATAAATAAATTCGAGGGAAATCGACTTTGGTAAGCCAGGGACTTGATTTTTAATCACAAATAAGTTATTAATAATATTCAACATACAAAACGGCGAGCTTCAGCAACAAAATGGCACACATCACAGCTTTAGAAGTAATAGTAATTAGAAAACGTCGTAATTACCGGTCTCTACTCAAAAACTATAACATTGCTAAATTTTGCGTATATGTATTTGTGGCGGTTAGATTCAATCTACTAGAAAATTTGTAAGGGTCTCAAGAGAAAAGCTCACTGTGGTTTCTCGTCTTTTCACTGCGTTTTAACGTGGGGTTCTACGCTTTATACCTAAAATTATATGTTAACTGGTAATGATCTTTTTGTGAAATTACAAGCTTTTATGTAAGGCGTATGTATCGACACATAATGAATAAATCTTGAAAATCTCAGGAAATTGCTCAGCGAGCAGGAAAGGTATATTGGTAAACTACTAACAAAGGAAACCGTGTCGAGTCTACAAATACGGCGCCATGAAGAGACTGTTTATAGTTGGAGCAGACAACGCAGAAACACTTCCTTTATAATGTATGCAAAACAAATACCACCTTCGATCTTGATGTCTTAAGGAAATAGGCCATACGAAGGGAAACGGTCATAAAAGTACTATCAACGTTATTTCAAACTCGTGTAGTGCTAGTGTTAGGTCCGTACGCTGCAACACATATTTATGATGGTAATTTGTTTTCTCAGAGCCCGTTAATATTAATTGTGGCATATTTTAAGTTGATAGTTTGTCACCATTGCTCTACTGCATAGGCCTGCTTTCACTGTGTAGTGAATTGAATTAAGACAAATCTGGTGTGCATTTATTGCCTGGCGAAAATTTAAGAGGTCATGGTCATGCATTATATATGGATGACTTGAAGCTTTATGCCAAAAATGATGAACAGGTGAAGAGGAGCGTTAGTATAGTTAAACAATTCTCTGACGATATTGGGATGCAATTTGGTCTGGAGAAGTGTGGCAAAATTAGTGTTATAAAAGGCAGAATTAAGAGATTCTTTGACATATACCTGAATGAGCATACTAGTATTAATGAACTAACAGATAATACTAGATGTAAGTATCTGGGAATGGATGGCGCCTTTGATGTCGATGATGAAGGGATGACGGCGAAGGTTATAGGCGAATACATTAAGCGAGGGAGAATAATTCTAAGAGCTGGTTTAAATGGAAAGTATAAAATGCAAGCGAGATTTATCGCTTATTTGCATATGCTATTCTAATATTTAGATACAGTGTTGGAGTTTTAAACTGAACGAAGAAGGAAATACGCAATCTGGACGTTAGAACAAGAAAACAGTTAACATTAAGTATGTTTCATCCTACGTCTGATGTATACCAGGTATACCTGCATCGCCAGGATGGAAATCTATGATTGAATTTTTGATACTCGTTCCCGAATCAAAACATCCAAACTTCAAGTAAGCTGCTTGTTATCTATTTTCGATTTTTGGTACAACCTATTCATGTGAATCTTTGTACCCCACAATAAAGTTCGTGATGACGGAAAATTGATTCTGCGGACTGCAAATTTTACCGCAAATTTTAACAATTTACCAAAGATTGTCGTTAGCTGTTATTATACTGTGTATTAATATATATAGTTAAATTTTAAAATAATTATTGTCTATTTCATAATTGTATTTTTATGAGTTCTAATGTACTAATGTACTATACGTGACTTGTAAAAATGTGCAATTGCATTAAAGAAAATTGTTTATCTACGTGTGACTCTTTATAAAATAAGAAAACCGGCTAGGGCTCTCCTTGGCATCATATGTGCCCACTCCTGGTATATATCATCGGTTTTTATCAGTTTATCTGGGCTGGGGCTTACCACCTTGGTTAATTTGAAGTTATCTAGTGGAGGCTTTTCTTATGCACTTAAAATTGCAAAGGTGGTCCCAGCCCATAAGCATGGTCCAAGGAATTATTTTGATAACTAACGCCCACATTAGTTTTGTCTTGCTTTTTCACCCTCAAGAGGGTGATATATAACAGGGCATTGAATTTCTTTCTATGGCTGCGATCTGCTTTGATCTTTCTAAGGCGTTTGACTCCATAAGCCAGAAACTGTTGTTGCAAAGTTCGAACATTACGGTATGAGAGGTACGGCATTGAATCGTCTGCGGTCTTACCTCACTGGCAGACAGCAAAATGTGTGTATGGGGAGATCTATTTTATATAATTTTAACCAAATCATCTTTCACCTTAAGCAAATGTTGCCAATATGATATTTATCAAAGGCAATCTTTCCAATTCCACGTGCTCTTAATCGAAATGTTCATAACTCATATTGATTAAAAGTTTAGTGGCAATAAAGTGACGGCGGCCTTTTGTTGCATAACCATATCATAATGAAGCGTTTTCTTTCCCGTCTGAGAGTGTCATAAAAGGGTAGGTGCGACCAGGTCTATAATCTGAATACTTGGGGGCGGCTGATATAGGTGTACATAATGTTGGTAGGTGCTGGAGGGGCCGCTACGAGCATCCTGCGAACAGAATACCCGACGTGATCCCATGAACCCGAACAGGGGATAACAAAGTTTCGGGATAAATTGTGTATTATCCTTTCTGGTACCTACGCGTTTCATCCGGGGGTATATATATGCGGATGCATTGTCTTGATATATGTACAGGTTTGCGCTCCTTTTACGGTTTAAAATATTTACGTGACTTATGCCTGGGCGCATTACCGTCGAATGGGGAGGATACGTTTCTTTTCGCGCAGTAAAACTGGAACACATAAATTTTGCTTAATAAGGTTATATCGCACGAGAGCTCCACGAAACGGTGAACTCCTCGTGCCATTGATTTTATGAGGTAAGACAGTAAAGGATTAATACCCTTCGCGTTAAGATTAAGGATTATCGCATACCCGAGCGCAGGAATATAATAATATTCTCAATAAATTTTAAATTGCATGCGGAATAATGTCGTATGCATGCAATATATAATACACTTAGCGATAAAAAACGCCATCTGGACATTTTATAAACTTTTTAAACGTTCAATAACATTCCCTTTACTTTTTATAGACAAGCTACACAACACATACCTACCACATAGCGCATATGAGCGTACAAGGGCTAATTTAGATTTGGGTTGACGAATAAATACAGAAAAAATTTCATGAACATCATATCGAACTGTTTATGGAACATTTGATGATGTAAATTTTAAATAAATTAAAAATCAAATCCAGGTTGTGGCTGTAATTTTTGATTTATTTAAAATTTACTTCCCGCCTGTATGTCACCATATTGTTAAGCACCTATGTTTTAATCATTGTCTCCGAAAGTATTAATCTAGCGGGACAAATTTTTCAGCATAGGACAAAGGATGTGGCTACATGATACAAGGAACTACTTAAAAATATTGAAAGATTGTAGGTTTGGGAGAAGGTTAAAAACTCGTTTTCAGAACCTAGACATTATGTCAATATCTAATCAGTGAAGTGATCTGTCATCTGAGATATTCTTGCAAACATAGGTGGATAATATTTCCTGACGAATTTTCTAATCACTGGTAGTTTTCAATTAATTGTAATAATAATATCATCAAACATTCGGCAGAAGATCTACACGACATTTTTATGAATCTGTATAGAATAGAATAGAGTTTTATTCAAAAAATACCAGTAAGGTGTAGAATATACAGTAGGCACGTATACAATCTCAGCACACACGTCAAAAAATAACACAAAAATCAATCAAAAATACAGATAAGACGCGTGATGCACGACATACAAGATTACCGACACACACAGTCAACAGTACCGTCAAACAATGAAATTCCGCACAAAGTACCAGCACTACAAGGGCGAGGAACCAGACCAGGTCAGAAAAATATAAGACATAGCTTTAAAGTTAAAATTAAATAAGCAGTAAGAAAGGTCGTAGCGCCGACGAAACTCCTCACACATCCTCGAAAAATTCCTGAAGGGTATAGTAAGATCTGCCGCTCAGGTATCTTTTTAAAAGACGCGAAAATGCAGGCGCCGACTTTTCACCGCGAAGATCCTGAGGCAGCTTATTAAAGATCAGCGCGCTGACGTGCACAAAGCTCTTTTCATACCGCCGGTTTGCTGGGATATCTGGGCGTATTAACCCACGACTTCTTGTCTGATAACCGTGCACGTCCGAGCCAGTAAAGGCATCATTCCGACTATGAAACATGTAGCATGAACACATGTGGACATAATTGTCTACAACTGTGGGAATCCCATGCCTCCGAAAGTGTTCCCGACATGAATCACGAACGCCAAGCCCCAGCATGCGTCTAACAGCACGCTTCTGAAGTAGAAGCACACGGCTCATTGAGAAATCATTTCCCCAGAACAGCAATCCATAACGCGCCACGGAGTCAAAGTAGGCATAGTAGACCGACAAAAGAATATCTTGACTGCAAAGAGGTCGCAGGCGATCAAGGGCAAACACAGCTCTATTCAGTTTCTTTTTTATAGTCTCCAGCTGACTCGCCCAGGACAGCCCATCGTCAACGTCGATACCCAAGAGACTGGCTCGGGACACCGAGTCAATAGTGACTCCCAGTCCCCTACACTGTAACCGTAAACCAGTGCCAGCCGGCCCCGGAAAGACGATGACATTTGTTTTTTCCACATTAATCGCGAGTTTATTCGCGCTGAACCATGATACCAACTGCTCAACAACAACCTCACTATTTCTCAGCAGTGTCTGAGCATCATCCGCCGTCACGCAAGCGCTGGTATCATCCGCATATATAGTCAGAGGGGCACTGACATTTGACTGTATATCGTTTATGTAGATGCAAAACAGCACAGGCCCCAGGATGGATCCCTGTGGGACACCACAATTCACCAAACGACTCTCCGATCGCACTCTAAGCCCAGTAAGTGGGTTCCTAATTTCAACCAGTTGACTTCTACTTGTTAGGTATGATTTTAACAAATTTAGTGCGCTATCTCGTATACCGTAGTGATTGAGCTTTTCAACTAAGATGTCATGGTCAACGAGGTCAAACGCCTTGGATAGATCACAATTGATGGTTGCAACCAATTTCCCGCGATTTAGATTTTTGTAGACGCTACCAAATATGCTTGACAGCGCCGTTTGCGTCGACATACCCTCCCGAAAACCATGTTGTGAGTTCGAAAACAATTCTTTAGCATTGAAATAATTATTAATTATTAAGACGCGGGTATGGATATATAGGTATGTTCTCATAGGAGAGAGGTTTATTTATGATGTTTAATGATTTTGCATCTAAATTAAGCAGACTTGGATTAAAAACTGAGGCACTGGAAATAATTGCTCACTCAAGATTACACACAAGATTAAATCGAGGGAATTAGTAAACAGCATGCGATCCTTTAGACTACAACCGATATACCACGGAGATAATCACAGCACATATATCTCATTGACAATGTTTATACCTGTGTTTGAATGACAAATTCTAAAATATGGCATTTCGGAGCAATAATGAATTATCGTCTAGCAGCTTCTCCAGTCATCCACAACTATTAGTAAAATTAAACGAGACAAAACAATTCTAAAATTTACTAGTAAAAGAAAACTAGCACTTGATAAGGCCATTCAGGAGCATAGGTCAGAGTTATATTTAAGTCATACCAATGCCGCTGAAAGGTAAAATTTACTACATACACCTAGATGCCTGGTATATCAAGGAAACATGAAATATATCTAGGAATGGGGCTAAAGGGGTAGAGTAAAAATAAATTACCTACGAACAATTACAAAGTTTTTAAATCGACTTTGCAAAAAAAAAATCTGATGTGGCCAGGCACATGACTTTATCATACAATATATAAAATTAATAGTTTAGCTGCATAAGAATCTATTCTATTGAGATAAATCGTAGGTATTGTCAAAGCATCAGCATTTAACACTACCTACACTACGTCATTAGAATAATAGTTATTTATGTCACAAATGCCGAAAGTACGGAATGGCGCGACGAGCGGTGATGTGGCGCGTCACCGAAGGCGGAGTGTCGCCGTCGCATGTGAGCGAGTCGCGCTATCTAGTTTTTGGCAGGAGCGACATCAACGTTTATTGTGTTGCTTTTTAAGAAATACGTATTTAAAAAAAGTAAATAAATGATTTCTGTATAGTAAATGCTAGGATGGTACCACTTTGACGAAACGTCAAGTTTAAAGGTGCATTCCGATTGGTAGTTAATGGTAGCTAATGGCGGTGATAGAATACGAAATTATAGTATTTCTTACATATCGTGATAATGACACATATTAGTTTGCATGTACATAAACATGAGTCACTAGCAATTTTCTATTGGAAATACTATAACGGCGTCTGCTACCACTGCTATTATCACTAATGAAAACGCACCTTAAAAAGTTAATTCAAATTCTGACAGATTTATATTTGTTCATGACACATCCCTACCAACATAATAAAATAAAACTACACTCATCGCTATACTTTATTTATAATTTTCTCAATTTATCGTTTTTAGAATTAGATATAAAGACGGGTTGATATTTCTTATCAACAAACAATCAAATTGGTGATCTTATTTTATTTGAAATTTGTATTTTATAATTTGCCGCACTACAGCGGCAACGTTCCATAGTGGTTCTCCAACCTCTGATGAGATCAGTTGTTTTCGAATGTGACAACACAAAAAAATATTTGTCAAAATCCTGGCTACTATGTAATTTCATATCAATGCAGATGCGACCGATCTCGATCAAATAGAATTTGCTCTTGAAGCTAAACTATTAATTTTACCAAAAAATGTCATAGGCATAAATTATTCAAAATTTCCTCTACTTTAATTTATTATTTATCTATTTTGAAGAAATTACAGAAATGACGAAAATCGTTGAAAATTGCTAAGAGTAAATAGCCAGTTCCTTTGGACCATTTTGAACCAAAAGCTTTTCAGCTCTAAGTTTGGTCATAAAACTACTAAATACGCACTTTCGTCCCGATACCTTTAGTAGTTTCTCCGGAATCGTCGTCACAAAAATCGTTTACACACGCACACACACACACACAGACATTTTTTTGTACCTTGGTCAAAAGTGTTCAGGGGACCCATAAAGACCTATTTCCGCTAAAATCCCAATTTTTTTTTTCGGCATGATTACAATACTTTACATACTGCGTATGATAAAGTAAAAAGCGGGACCTATCCAGATTAAATAAGAATCACACACGGGCAGAATTATGGAAGGTTGTTAACACTTCAGCACGACTTCATCACTGAAAGTCCAAAAACTTTACGTAGGACTATAGACGCCTAAATTCGATAATGCGTAAATGACACGTGACTATGCCATCGATTGACGAGCAGCTTGACATATTGGCGGGTACCAATTACGACACTAGTAGTGTTATGGGAGCTAGGCTTAACATTAAAACATAGCAAATGTAAATTCATTCATACATTGTTCTTTTCGTTTTTTTTTTTCATAAGCAGGGGTTGGAGTTCGCGGACGGAGAACTTGGCCGGACAATTTCTGATTTGAAATGGTCCGGTCTTGACGGGATTTGTTTCTTCAAGAACAAGCATAGTATGACAATACTTTTTACTTTATCATACGCAGTATCTAAAGTATTGTAATCGTGCCGAAAAAAAAAATTCGGATTTTAGCGGAAATAGGTCTTTTTGGGTCCCCTGAACATTTTTGACCAAGGTACAAAAAAATGTCTGTGTGTGTGTATGTGTGTATGTGTGTACCAGATTTTTGTGACGACGATTCCGGAGAAACTACTAGAGGTATCGGGACTAAAGTGCGTATTTAGAAGTTTTATGACCAAACTTAGAGCTGAAAAGGTTTTGGTTCAAAATGGTCCACAGGAACTGGCTGTTTCCTCTAAGCATTTTTTCAAGGATTTTGCAAATGAGCTGCCATTTCTGTAATTTCGTCAAAATAGTTAAATAATAAATTAAAGTAGAGGAAATTTTGAATAATTTATGCCTATGATATTTTTTGGTAAAATTAATAGTTTAGCTTTTAGAGCAAATTCTATTTGATCGAAATCGGTCGCATCTGCATTGATATGAAATTACATAGTAGCTTGGATTTGACAAATATTTTTTTGTGCTGTCACCATAGAAATGTCTATGGCTGTCACACTCGATAACAGCTGATTTCATCAGAGGTTGGAGAACCGTTATGGTTGCCGCTCTGGTGCGGCAAAGTACAAAATACAAAATTCAAATAAATTAAGATCACAAATTTGATTGTTTGTTGATAAGGAATATCAACCCGTTGTTATATCTAATTGTAAAAACGATAAATCGAAAAAATTGTAATAAAGTATAGCGATTAGTGTAGTTATATTTTAGTATGTTGGTACGGATGTGACATCTACACTGTCATGAACGAATATAAATCTGTCAGAATTTGAATTAACTTTTTAAACTTGACGTTTCGTAAAAGTGGTATCAACCTAACATTTCCTATACAGAAATGTAATCATTACGTATTTCTCAAAAAGCAACACAAAAAACGTTGATGTCACTCTTGTCGAAAGCTACAAAGCGCGACTCGCTCACATGCGACGGCGACGCTCCGCCATCGGTGACGCGCCGCATCACCGCTCGTCGCGCTATTCCGTACTCTCGGCACTTGTGAGATAAATAACTATTATTCTGATGACAATAGGTGGTGTCAAATGCTGATGCTTTGACAATACCTATTATTGATACTATTGACTATCAAAATATCTGTCAACTCCTGGCTAACTAGATCAAATAGATTCTCATGCAGCTATTAATTTTCATATTTAGTATGATAAAGTCATGTGCCTGGCCACATCAGATTTTTTACAATTGTTACTGATTGTAACTTTTTGAAGACAATCTGACGAAGGAGGATGACGCCAGCAATACGGCAATGGGATTTAAAGCTCTAAGATTATTCTCTATCGATAGCTACCGATAGCTCTCATATCGATACCTTACAAGAAAAAAAAATTCCCAAAGATTTGATAACAATCGGTTAACGTTAACACGTGCCACCGAGCACCTCAAATTTCCCATTCAGGATTCCTCAAATACAAAAATGCATCCTTTTCAGTTTTCTTTCAATTTTCGGATTTAAAAAAAAATTGCCGGAGATTATCATAAATTGTTCAGAGGTCTCCAAGAAACAAATCCACAACGACTATTTTCTTGCTCACCACCCGGTACCCTTCCCATAGTACACTAAATATGAGACAAAACTTTCCCCAAATTTACAATTTTACAATGTTACGTGTTATTGTTTTTGGCAGAAGTGATTATTGTTGGATCATTGAAATTTTTTTGTCATTTATAACTAATTTGAAATTGTTTAAACAATTAGCATTTATTTAAAAAATATATGCGAATGGACGAACATATTTTTCTATTTTTGCAGAAGTTATTAAATTATTGGACTTTTTGTCATTTATTAACTAATTAGCAATTGTTTAAACAAATATTTATATACAATGTTGCGGACATATTTTCTATATTATAAATGGAATTTTATTAGGAACATTTTTGGTAATTTACTAACTAATTTCCAATTGTTCAAACAAATATGATTTGTTTACAAAAATATACAATATTACAGACATTTTTCTTGAGAAATTGTCATTAGATTGTTGGCATTGTTTGTCATTAATTAACTAGTTTGCAATTGTTTAAATAAATACCATTTGTTTAAACAAAAATATGCAATGGTACTGACGTATCTTTTTGGCAAAAATTATTATTGTTTTTCTTTTATTTTTTTCTTGACAACTTTGTTAACCAATTTTTAATTATAACCTATAATAATTAGTGTTGCAACCATAGTACTTGTTTGACCGATATCGTAAAACTTCCAAAATTACGAAAAAGGCCATAAATCCTATAATGATTTTTGCCAAGAAATACGTACTAACATTGTATATTATTGTTTAAACAAATTTTGTTCAAACAATTGCACATTAAGTAAAATTACAAAAAACATGCCAACAATGTAACAATAATGATTTCTACAAATGGAGAAACAAAATAAAATATTTATTTAAAAAATGGAACTTGTTTAAAGAATTGCAAATTCGTTAATAAATGACAAAAATGCCAATAATTTAATATTAGTTTGTACAATAAATATAAAATATGTCCGTAATAATGTATATATTTGTTTAAACAATTACAAATTAGTTAATAAATGCCATAAAACTGCCAATACTCTAATAATAATTTATGCAAAAAATATCGAAAATGATATCCATTACAATGTATATATTTGTTTAAAGAAATGGTATTTGTTTAAACAATTGCAAATTAGTTAATAAATGACAAAAAATACTAATAATGTAATAATTTTATCATAATTAGAAGAATATGTTCGTAACCACATATATTTTGGTTTAAACAAATTGTAATTGTTTAAACAAATGCAAATTAGTTAATAAATGATAAAAATAGCAATAATTTAATAATTTTTGCAACAAATGGAAAAATGAGTTCGTAACATAGTAATATTTTTGTTTAAACGGTAATTGTTTAAACATATTTTTAATTTTTAAATTAGTTGTGTCAATAATCCAATAATAGTAATTTCTGTCAGAAAAATAATCAATCACGTAACTTTGTAAAATTGTAATTTTGGGAAAATGTTGTCTCATTTTTAGGGTGCTGCAGAAGAGGGTGGGGGAGGTGAAAAAAATAGTGGTTGTAGATTTGATCTTTGGGAAGTTCTGAACAATTCCTGATAATCTCCCGCAACTTTTTTTCTAAACCCGAAACGAGAAAAAAATGGAAAAATATGCATTTTCCAATGTATTTTAAATGGGAAATTTGAGGTGCTCGGTGGCACGTGTTACGTTAACCGATTTCTTTTCAAATTTAGTGAGATTTTTTTTTCCCGACAGGAACCGATTGGAGGTTAGGTCGTTGCCCTTCAATCAAAACAAAAGATTTTGCAAGGTATAAATTTGGACCACCCTAGTACACACCCAACTGAGCATGCAAAAGAATTAGAAGCAGATCTGACGATACACATCATGAAGACCAATGACTCACTACTGACTATGCAGGTCCAGGGTAGACATCAAAAGCCATCTGTGATTTTTTGCAAGACAAACCTACAAATACTACAGAACGAAAGCTGATTAGTGCAGCCTACGAGGTAGATGAACAATCTACGACGACATAATCGGTTTGTAAAGATAAGAGAGAAGGTAAAAAACTACATATCTTCTATATACATCAAAACTGTGAAAGAAAAACTAGAAAGGGGACTACACATTATAGAGGGAACACTGATTACTTTTCACACAGTAAACATGGATCACCTAGGGCCATTTATCATTAGCGCAAAGAGACATTATTATGTGCAAAGTCAAGAAAAACAAAACCCATCATGAATAGCTTCAAGGACGTCTTCAGTAATTTTGGAACACCTCAATTCCAATAACTGGTACAATGATAGCGTTTACGAAAAGATAATATCAATCATGCTTCAGCGACGCCAAAATGTTTTACCGCACTAACAACAGTGGAACCAGCACGGCAGAGAGTAGTGATAATACAATCAATCCAATTTGCTTAAACGACACAAAAACACAAGATAACACGGAAGACGCCAAACGAACTACTAGTAGGTAGCATTAGCAGTGTACAAAACTTAGCTATCCACAGGATAGCGACGACTTTCCGAGAGAGGCAGTGCTACGAATGGAGAAAAGCCATAAAAGCACAATACGTATATCGACCAGAAGCACCGACAACCGCTAACATAAAGTGACGACGACATTGTATTGTCGACAATCGTGAGAACTATTGCAAGTAGTTGGGAATGACAGATATCGGATGCACACTGATCTTCAAAACCATTTAACACAGTTTTCAGTTCAGGGTCAATGAAGATGTGGTGTACCATCATTGAGGAAGAAAACGAAGGCTCAAATGGTAATAAATCAAAAGATGAGGAGAACCGTGATGCAGATGGCACTCTACCTGATCACAAAGACCGAATAGTGAAGACAGACCATCTATGTATGAGACATTCATAGATAAGCCTTGCTATATATGTTGACCGACCAATCCCTAGTGCCCTAGTGATTGGTTATGTTGACGGACCAATTCCTAGTGATTGGCTATGTTGACGGACCAATCCTTAGCGAACATGCAAGAGACATGTATTTGTCAACCTTTAAACTCTCAAATTTAATGGCGTTTGAACTATGTCTTCTGAATTACATTTAATTGCGGCATTTTTATTGTTATATCATAATTGTAAACGACATTAATGTAAACAAGACAAATGACAAGACCCATTACAAAGCCCAATTTCTTTCATGAAAATTGGGTGAGTCATCGTTCTGATTTAGTTGTTATGATCATGGTGATATCAAACCAAAAACTGTTTTTGGGGTGTATGAGTGTACTGTAACAGTATTATTGCTGCCCATTATCGTAAAATCCGAGAAACGTCGCTCAATAATCATAATTAAATAAGTAAATTGTTCGTTGCGTGTAAAAAGCTGGCCCTTTTTTTTAGCAACCGTATACCATGTCTCTCAGTAGTTTGCATACAATTGTAAGGCAGTACTAGTTTAGAGCAAACGGCCAGACATGTAAATACCAAAGTTCTTAGTCACAAATGTTTTGTGGAATATTAAAATTTATCGTCATTTGAATGCATATGCGCCGTGTGGACGGCTTCCTTATCTGTATAGGTCGCGCCACTATATCATACTCCGTCATTCCCGGTTCCGGGCCGTGAAAAATCCGGAACATTTTTAAAAGCGTGATAATTTAAAACCTAATGATTTCCGGACGAAAATTACAAATTAATCTTCCGCCGGATATTGCTTATAAATATTAATTTAGAACGAACCCAGGCGAGTTCATGTAACTTTGTAAATTATGCAAAGTGTGTTGAACACTGGCCAAAGGGTTGCACCGTACACGAGTGATAATTGTAAATAAACAGTGCTTTTTAAACTTCGTTAACTAAGCTATTGAAACTTGTTCGAAATGAACATTTCGCCACCTACTTTGCTATCGTACTGTGCAGTCATTAGAAGCCCACACAAATGTGATCATAAAAACGAATTCACCCAAAATTTGCATTGATTGGATAGTGCTTTATAATTTGTAATGACTGATGTGATTAATTTAATATACAAGCAATGAAAATTGAGTTTATAGGTTGACAAATACTGTGAATATTTATATTACATACCTAAGAGCGTTTTCGATTTTACCGCTCAATGCACGCTCTCAGTGCGACCCGGCACCCTGCCAGTGAGATGTGAAGTTTTTTCGTGCATGGAATATGGAATATGTGGGGTATAGCTATTATAGTAGCAGTGCACCTAGGCCACAGTTGGCCCCTTTTGCTTCCCCGAGATGACTGTTACAAACGCGCAGCGTGCCTCTAACCAGAGCAGTCTAGCTTAACACGGCTGGCTAGTAGCCAGTGCCCCTTGAACAGAGAGGATGGCCTCAGCACATCCCTCACAAGCCGAGGCCTGTCTCTGTGAGGCACGCTATCACGTGATACCATCCAATACAATGTTATCGAAACCAGAGGTCGAGACTGGTTATGCGACCACCGGCTTAACGTGCATCCCGAAGCACGGCGGCGGTGAAAAATCCGTATGTCTATCCTGGGATTCGAACCCAGGACCTGTGGAGTGCAAGGCAAACGCCGTACCACTCGACCCCTCCGCCTACTTCGTGCATTTAGTAAGCCGAATGCTTTAGGTATCATAATAACCTTAGATTCATCATACTTGTTACATAAAATGTCAAAAATTTTTAATCGCGGCAGATTTTTTCTTGTTTTCAGCATGGCAATTGATCCTATGTTCATCGTCGAAAGATGATGAAGATACTAATTCCATAAGCCGGAACAGTTTCATTTTGTCCCAACCTGCCATCGTTTGTTGACAGTCCGCCATATTACACTGACACTGCACCGGCTCCCGAAGTCAGTGCAGGAAAATTGTCCTGAGTGCCCACTGAGAGCAACATACATTAATTAAAGAAAATACACATTATAAATTAACATAATTTCAAATGCTATAAAACAAACCGGCCTTGCGCCGTGGGCGCTTATCCGAACTTATATTTACAAATTTGAAATCTTTACGATTTGCCCGTCAGCGAGTGAACAGCTTTGCGGGTAATTATTAAAAATTAACGACACGTCACGATAAACAACTGCTTTGCAAAAATATTTAAAAGGACGTAAAACGTTTTGATATAGAAATTATTGAATAAAACACGAACACACACAGCACGCACACGCAGCTACCGCCACCGCCTTCGCCGTCTCAGTTGATCGGTTTTAACGTCATCTTCATCGCTGACGTCCCGCTCAGCATCTAGTTGAAGAGGTCCTGCATCCGCATCGCCTTCGTGCTCATCCCCAGGCTGCTCGGGTGGTGCCAGCGCTGCAATCTCTTGCGGATATTTTGATACTATTGACAGTAGGTATTGTCGCCGTTTGACACTACCTACTGTCATTAAAATGAAAATATCTGTGAAATCCTAGCTAACTAACTAAGCAAGCATTCTTTACTTTATCATACGTAGTAGATCAAGTATTGTAATCGTGTCGAAAAACATTTTTTACATTTTAGCTGAAATATGATTTTTTGAGTGTCCTGAAAATTTTTGACCAAGGTACAATAAAATATCTGTCTGCGAGTGTCGGTGTGTACCCGTTTTGTTGTGGCGATGATTCCGGAGAAACTATTCGGTATCGGGACGAAACTTAATATTTAGAAGTTTCATGACCAAACTTCGAACTGAAAAGCTGTTGGTTCAAAAGGGTCCAAAGGAACTGAATGTTTACTCCTAGCATTTTCCAATGATTTGGTAAATGAGCCACCATTTCTGTAATTTCGTCAAAATAGGGAAATAATAAATTAAAGTAGAGGAAATTCTGAATAATTTATGTCTATGACATTTTTTGGTACAAATAATAGTTTACCTGCATTAGCAAACTCTATTTCATAGAGACTGCTTGTACTGCATTATAACTAGCTACCCAGGATTTGACAGATATTTTGATTCTATTGACATTATTGACAGAACATCAGCGTTTGCATTGAACGCGTATTCGACGCGCAGATACGTCAAGATTGCCGTGACAAGGTACTGCTGTATGGTATGATAAAATAATGCGCTGGCCACATCAGATTTTTTTATCAATAAAATCAATTTCGGAAAAGAATGGTTTAGGCAATAACCTGAATTAACAAAAAAATAGTATCACTGTACGCCAAATCATAAAACATTTACCTAACTGGTACGTTGGCCCCATCGATGCTCTGAACTATACCTACTTGACATTGTGTTCTATAAAACGCCTATCCACACCGAAGAAGAGCTGCTCGCAAGGCCGCTTGCACTAGTGCTGCATTGCTCCTTGGAGTTCGATCATCGCTAAATTACCATACCAGCTTGTATGTATTTAACTGTTCTCGCAACATACAACAAACAAATAATTTCAGACTATTTATTTTTGATCCAGCGTTGTGCCTAAATAGCCCGTCAGTCTAGATTGTGCACAATTGTGCATATACAGATAAAATGCAGTGGAATTGATATCATTCGCTTATAGTTCTTGTAGTAGCACATTAAAATGTTTTATAATAATCACTTAATGGTAAAAATAAAAATACCACACTGTACCGGACACAATCATAACGGTTCGGGAACCTATACGAGAAAACGAACGGTTAGTTTAGTATAATAGATTCAAGTAATTTTTATCGATTCCATGTGATCCGATCGCTTGACATTAGAACGGTTATTTCTAATGTGAATCGACAATCATTGCACAATGGTTTGATAATAAAGCGGACATTTTTAGTAGGTATTATTTTGAGTTTTATAGACTATTTGTTTAAAATAAAGAAATGCATTTTATGTCGTTTACTTGGACTATTTTGAAGGTTAGACATCTATTACATTTCGGAAAACATGAGCACATGTTTTGGCATTTACCAAAACTCTAGTTAAGTCGAAACGTACACATTTGAGAATTTGGTAAACTCTAGGTACCATTAGACAAGAGACAAGGGAAAAGAAAGGAAAGAATGAGAGGGCGGAGAAGGAATGGACGAGAGGTGATGGAATTTGACTGAAATGTTATTATGACAAGACAGGAAAATATATTTTTTACATATCCCATAATATTTACGAGCCAAGTCAGATGAGCAGAAATATTTTCTGGATCGTAATTCTGTACCTTCTCGGTTATTCCGGTTTATTACTATAAACTGACAAAATATTGGAAAAGTGTTTGCTTATGGGAGCTTATGTATTTTCATTGAAATCTGTCTCCGTATAAGAATATACATCTATAACAAATATACCGGGTGGTCGATTTAACTTGACTTTTATGCATGGTAGGATCAAAGTGTCTTAAATAAACTTGTAGGACTCAAAGGGGGAAATAAGATGACGTTATCAGTTTCATTGCAGATGGCGCTGCAATCGGTGAAAATGAGGTTAACTTCATTTTTTAAATGGGACTACCCAAATTTTTTATCAACTTATGATTTTACGCTAAATAAAAAGAATCTTGTGTGTGAAACTTTTTTTCGTACGATGCATTTTTTTCGTGCGTAAACAAACTCTATGCGCATAACGGCGCAACGCGCGGGAAACAAATAGTGTCCCGATTACGCACATACCTTCCTACGTTGTACTGTGAGTGTCTACTCAGTGGACGCTTTGACTGCCAGACGGCGAGCGCATGCCATGCAGTGGCAGCGGTCGAAATACCGCAGCCGCCACAAACTTCCATGGTCAATAACTTTTAATAAACGCATCGTACGAAAAAAAATCAGAAAAAATATTGTTTTTATTTAGCATAAAATCATAATTTGACAAAAAAATGGGTATTCCCATTTAAAAAAACTATGTTTCATCGATTGCAGCGCCACCTGCAATGAAACTGATATCGTCATCTCATTTTCCCCTTTGAGTCCTACAAGTTTATTAAAGACACTTTTGTCGTACCATGCATATTTCACGAGATATTTAGGAGTCTCAAGTTAAAACACAATTGTAGACAATATAGTTTTGCACATAATTATTTTGTATCAATTGTATTAGAATGTCACAAAAAAATCTGAAACCGTTTTTTTTTACTAGTTTTGAAACCCTACAAGAGCACCTGATATTTTCCTGCAAAAGTTCGTAACTACTAATTTATCCTAATAAATAGTTGTGCCTTACATTGAAAAGTGTCACGAAATACATAGTTGTTTTTACCTAATACCTTACCTCGTAACCAAACCTTGCATACAATGATTAATTTCAGTCTTAACGATAACTATCACATGACCTACATTACAACATTAGCGTGTGGTAAGTGTACATGATTGCATCGATACCTCTCTATGTAGAGATTATCTGTGATAGCAGCTACTAATTAAGCTTAGATCAGTATCGCGATATAGTAGCGAATTGAGCTGGTTATTCATTAATTTTTACTGTCGCCACCGATTTGTCATGCCACAAGGAAAATAATGAAAATAATTTTATATAATTTCCAGATTTGCGGGTTTATGCGGCAATGGTTTATTGCGAACCCAAAACTTTAATGATGCGATGACTTTATGTAGGAAAAATACGTTGGAGCTTTTGGTGATGGGTATATGATTGTTATAGGAGGTTCCACTAAGGCTCGGAACCGCCGATTAGAATAATTTAATCGGTTATTAAATGTTCTTCCGACTTCAGAACATGTCACCTTCTCTATTTCGGTTTAGTGACACCTAAACTGTGTCCTTAGATACTCCATAACAAAAGTGGAGTAGTAAGCATAACTTTTATTTACTAGTTTTTCGCACTTTTCGCACTTAGATATTGCTAGCTTGTTGTAAACGTACTTATTCTAGATTATTTTCTTTGTCTAAACTGCTAGCAGATTGTTCTTGTCCCTAAGTTTCAAAAGTTTAAAAATGTATGGTAGGTAATATTTATGTTAAAGCAAAAATCTAAGACTAGTATAGCGATTAAATTTATTACATAAGGACATTATTTTCTGTTTTTCATCGATCTTTAATTGTTAAGACGTCATCTACATTTTTACTTTATCATAGGCAGTATAATAAAGTATTGTAATCGCGGCGAAAAAGAAAATCGAGGTTTTAGCGGAAATAGGTCTTTATGGGTCCCCTGATTATTTTTGACGAAGGTACAAAAAAATGTCTGTGTGTGTATGTGTGTGTGTGTGTATGTCTGTGTGTATGTGTGTGTACCCAAATTTTATGGTGACGATTCCGGAGAAACTACTAAAGGTATCGGGACGAAAGTTCATATTTAGAGGTTTTATGACCAAACTTAGAGCTGAAAAGCTTTTGGCTCAAAAGGGTCCAAAGGAACTGGATGTTTCCTCTAAGCATTTTTCATGGATTTTGCAAATGAGCCGCCATTTCTGTAATTTCGTCAAAATAGTTAAATAATAAATTAAAATGGAGGAAATTTTGTATAATTTATGTCTATGACATTTTTTAGTAATATTGTTAGTTTAACCCTCCAACCGCGGGCAACGCGATTTCCCCGTTCACGAGTTCCCGCGATTTCCCGTGCTTTTCTGCAGAAAAATTGAAAAGTTGCCCGCGGCTGGAGGGTTAACTGTAGGAGCAAATTCTATTTTTCTATTTGATCGAGATCGTGTTTGTATTAATATAAAGTTAGCCACGATTTGACACATGTTTTTATTCTAATGAGCTAGCTGGCTCATTTTTCGACAATAGCTACTGTCAATATCTGTCAGATCCTGGCTAATTCGTTTTAATTTAATGCAAACATGATCGAGCTCAATCAAATAGAATCTCATATAGCGAAACTATTTGTTTTATATATTGTATGATAAAGTCATGTGTCTGGCCATGTGTGCGTGTGTGCGT